>BLSH010232923.1:495372-522365 GCA_018402905.1 Glandirana rugosa
AAGAGAGGAAAATAGGGGTATCGTCGGTAACTACGTCTCCATAAGAAATGTCTTACTCTACCACGTAACAGTACGTACTTCTACTATAATAATGCCTTTCGTATCAAGAAGGAAGACATGGTCCCTTCCTTCACCAGTCAGTCCTTGAAGTGTATGAAACGTCTCCAGTAGAAATGTGGAAGTCCCTGGGATTTCCCCGGATGGTCGAGAGAAGGGTACTAACACCGGGTTTTGTACTGAGGTGGTGGCAGAACGACTGCAGCATCGGAACAACCTTGTCCCACCGGCTACGACGTCAGCAAGACGGTGGTGGAGTCATGTTTTGGGCCACAATCATGGGAAGAGAGCTGGTAGGCCCCTTTAGGGTCCCTGAAGGTGTAAAGATGACCTCTGCAAAGTATGTGAAGTTCCTGACTGACCACTTCCTTCCCTGGTACAGAAGGAAGAACTATGCTTTCCGTAATAATATCATCTTCATGCATGACAATGCACCATCTCATTCTGTAAAGAATACCTCTGCATCAATGGCTGCTATGGGGATAAAAGGAGAGAAGGTCATGGTGTTGCCTCCATCCTCCCCTGACCTCAATCCTATTGAGAACCTTTGGAGCATCCTCAAGCAAAAGATCTATGAGGGTGGGAGGCAGTTTACTTCCAAACAGCAGCTCTGGGAGGCTATTCTGACTGCTTGCAAAAAATTCAAGCGGAAACTGTCCAAAAACTCACAAGGTCAATGGATGCAAGACTTGTGAAGCTGCTTTCAAATAAGGGGTCCTATGTTAAAATGTAACGTGACCTGTTAAAATGTTTAAAAAGTTAAAATGTTGTTCAAAGTTTGATTGAAATAGCTTTTGATTTCAGTAAATATGTAAATATGACAATTTTCAGTTCTTTACAACCTATAAAGTGTTTTGAAACTTACTGTGCGTAATAATTTGGAACAGTGCATTGTAAGTTTTTTATTTTGAAAAAAAAATATTGTTATCATTAGGTTTGTTCGAATAAAATTTGAATTGTATTCTTAATAGTTGATAACATGAGAATTATGCTGACTGTTGTTTACATCAATTATTTAGGTAAATGAGAAAAATATCATTGGCATAATAATTTTGAACAGGGTGTACACACTTGCATTACAGTATCATCCCCCCTTTTGTCGCAACATAGACCATTCTATGTGAGAGCACTTCCCAAGCTTTTACATAAGCTCCTTGAATGGAGCTAGCCACCTATTGAGATTCAGCAGAATGGTCCACAATAAAATGGCCGCTTTGTTCGACCGTATCCTTTCCAGACATCTACATCTCAGCTGGTTATAAGTTGTAACCTTCAACTTAGTATACGGGTAAGCACCAGGCAATTAGGACAGTTGATTTACATAATAGTGAATTAGGGCAATGGAGTACAATTGCAATTTTTTCAAACCGCGGACCACAAAAAAATGACGCCCAGACATTCTTTGCTTTATCTAATAGCGGTCTACAACAAAATGGCGTCCGGACCATTTCCTTTGCCTTTTAATGTAAGCAGATATTATTAAACAAACCATTCATTGCTTTAAATACTACACCATGAGGGTCCTTTCCATTTATCCCTTTATGTCCTGCTGACTGTCTATTGATGTTGGGAGCATAAGCAGATTGGAGCTACAGGAAAGGAGCATACAGACCTATGGTGACTGACCCCATCACTGAGATCAAAGACACAACAGTTAAAGGTGATTATTAATCGCCATTGTCACGTACCTGGTGGTGGAGTCTGCAAATGCAGAGGACAGCCTCTCTTACAATCCTGACTCAGAAACCCCTGATGTGGTGAACAGGAGGCTCAAGAGTGCAGAATGACATGAGTGCTTGACAGGAACACAGGTGCAGTGGCCACAGGTAGGGTTGTGGACACAGCTTGATGGAGCAGTGGAGGAACTCCAGGAAACAGCTGATGGTAGCCCTGTCTGGCTTGGAAGAGCAGGTGATACCAGATGAGAAGTCCAGGAACAGACCGGGTCAGATAGCAGGCAGGCAGATCAGGAACTGAGGATAGGGCATAAGAATGGTCGGACACAAGCCGGGTCGGCAATGGACTGGCAGCGAGGTGGCAAGGAGCAGGCATGAGAATCGTCAGGAATAGCCGGGGGTCAGGGCAGGTGGATAAGCAGCAAGGTCAGGATCAAGCCAGTAGATCAATGGAACAGGTTCAGCAGGGAAACAGGTAGCAGGAATCACAGGAACGTTGTAGACCAAACGGCATTGATCCCATGTCACTTTTCGTTTAAATAGTCCCTTTGGATAAATTCAAAGTAATTTGGCTCGTCTGGCAAGACTTCTCTTCCTCGGACACTATGAGGCGCATGTTGACTCAGAGTAATTGGAGGACACCCATGGCAACCTTATGCTCGTTCATTCTACTTTACATTTATTATTTCTACTCTCCCATCTTCTCTCTACTCCCTCTTCCATTTTCCCCCTACTACTCACCTTTCTCTTTTCCTTTTCCAAGCCTTGATCTACTTATTTCTTTACATCACACTCCTACACTGAAACAATACCTTGTTTATGCAACTATACTGTTATTGGATGTAGGGATTGATGCAGACTTGAATGTCATTCTAAGTCAGTCATTAGTGGTTCAGTGGACATTACACACAAAGTGAGAATGTTAATATTCCTCTGTTTGTCTGAACTACTGTATCTGCATTTTCTCTTTACCTGATCAACTGCTGGTCAATTTCAGATGTATGTTGCATTTGTTTCTTTATACTCAATAAAAACATACTTGACTCTAAATAGTCCCTTTGGTGCCAAGAACGGTTACGAACGGTCGCGCGTGCGCACGAACGTTCATACCGGCTGTTCGTTAATGCATGCACCTGCGCACTGTATCCCTTCTTATGGATACACAAGCTCTTTGTCTTTCCTGACATTGCCCTCCCCTCAATGGGCAGCCTCCGGATGCCCAACCGGGCAAGTTTACCCGGATGGGATTTCTTAAATGCCTGAACCAGTCTTTTGGCATGGATGTTACTTTCGGGCTCCCATGAGTTCTCTTCGGGACCATATCCCTTCCATTTAATGAGGTACTGGACCTGGTTACCCCTTTTCCTACAGTCCAGAATGGCTTCCACCTCAAATCCTCTTCACCATCCACCAACACTGGTCCGGGCGGGGTGGTCCTTCGTCCTGGAAAGGAATCAGCAACTGCAGGCTTCAACAAAGTGACATGAAACCGGATGAATTTTCATAGACTCTGGTAATTCCAACTCATAGGCCATACTATTGATCCTTCTCTTAATCGGGAATGGACCCACACATTTCGGACCCAATTTCCTCGATGGACAGGCCATTTTCAGGTTCACCGTGGATAGCCAAACCAATTCGCCTGGGTTCATATTTAATTCTCCCTGTTTCTTTTTGTCAAAAACTCTCTTATTCTCTTCCTGAGTTTTCAACATAGTTCCTTGTAAAAGTTTATTATTCTTGTCAAAGAAGTTCACTGGCTCCTGTACGGATGGAACCAAACTTTGAGGATAGGCATTAGTAAGAAAGGCTGGATGAAAGCCGTAATTGGCAAAAAACGGAGACTGATTAGTAGCTGAGTGCACAGAGTTATTATATGCAAATTCTGCCAATGGAAATAATGACGCCCAATCATCCTGCAAGAAAGAGGAAAAACAGCGGAGGTACTGTTCCAGGGTTTGATTGGTTCTTTCCGTCTGGCCATTTGTTTGTGGATGGTATGCTGAGGAAAAGGAGAGTCCAATTTTCAGAGCTTCACATAATGCCTTCCACAACTTGGAGGTAAACTGCACCCCTCGGTCTCAAACAATATTAGCTGGTACCCCATGGAGCCTTATGATTTCCTTGATAAAGGCTTTTGCAGTCTCGGGAGCGGAGGGCGTACCTTTCATTGGTACAAAATGTGCCATTTTAGTAAATCGGTCCACAATTACAAAAATGGTGGAAAAACCTTGCGATGGGGGTAATTCTACAATAAAGTCTAATGAAATCATTCTCCAAGCTCTCTCAGGCACAGGGAGAGGTCTCAACAGACCCCAGGCTCCATATCTGCATATCTGGAGAAGGAAGGCCAAGGGGGCAGCGCTACACAATGAATAGATAAGGGGCTGTTCTTCCTAATCATCAGAAAATATATTCTTCTCCCGCCCATTGTCCGGGAAGCATGCTGTAGTCTCCACTAGGGGCAGCATTAGTCTATGAACCACTGCTTTGACCCAGGTCAACATTCCTATAGCAGCTGGTCTTTGAAGCTTTGTTTGCAGTCATGGTAATCAGGCACTTTAATCTTTATTACACCAGGTGGTTTGAAGCAAAGCTCTCCTATGCCATACTCCACCGCCAGTGGGTATGCATGATTCCATCTTTTTTCCAGAAGAAGGTTATGATATGCATTCTTCATTCTTGTTTCGGATGCAGATGGTACAGGATTCCACATACTTCCTACAATCCTCACGCACTTGTGGCCACCAAAACGTGCGTTGAAGAAGTTCCGAAGTTTTACGGACCCCGAAGTGTCCTGCCAGTTAATGGTCATGACAAAGTCCAAGGACAACAACTCGTACTCTCTCAGGTACAAAGATTTTGTCGTTATGCCACAGTAGGTCATCTTACCACTGTAAGTTCATTTATGAAGAAGTGGGCTCACCTACTGAGGCTCGCCTGATCTGGGACAGCGGGTCTTCCTGAAGCAGCAGAAAGTTCCCAGCAGACAGGATGTTATCGGGGGGTGATGGATCCTCTGATTTGTTGTACATGCGTGACAGCGCATCTGGTTTAGTATTCTTTGATCCGGGTCTATACATGATGTGGAAGGTGAATTTTGAAAAGAAAAGTGCCCATCTGGCCTGGTATGGTTTTAGTCTCTTAGCCGTTCTTAAATATTCAAGATTCCTGTGATCCGTATAGATCAAGATCGGATGAGCAGCCCCTTCCAACAAGTATCGCCACTCCTCCAATGTGGCTTTAATCGTCAACAGCTCTCGATCACCCACGTCATAATTCCTCTCTGCTGTAGATAGCTTGCGAGAGAAGAAAGCAACCAGGTACAAAAGAGCCTTAGCACCTTGTCTTTGGGACAGTACTGCCCCTACTGCCATCTCAGATGTGTCCACCTCCAAGACGTATGGCAGCACTGGATCAGGATGCTTGAGCACAGGAGCAGATGTGAACACACTCTTAACCACTTCAGCCCTGGAAGAATTTTGCACTTTAGGACCAGAGCACTTTTTGCGATTCGGCGCTGCGTCGCTTTAACTGACCATTGCGCGGTCGTGCGATGTTGTACCCAAACAAAATTTGCGCCCTTTTTTTCCCACAAATAGAGCTTTCTTTTGGTGGTATTTGATCACCTCTGCGTCATTTCTTATCGCCGCTATAAACAAAAGAAGAGCGACCATTTTGCAAAAAAACCCAAATTTCTTACTTTTTGCTAAAATTCAAATCCAAAAAAAAAATATAAAAAATTTTTTTTTTCACCGTTTTTGGCCGATTTATATAATTCCTCATATTTGCGATAAAAAAAAAAATCGCAATTGGTGTTTATTGATTGGTTTGCGCAAAAGTGGGCGCCTTTACGGATGATGAGAATTCATTTCTGGGGTTTTTTTTTTTTTTTACTAGTAATGGCGGCGATCTGCAATTTTTAGCGGTAATGCGATAATGGGGAGGACATGTCGGAACATTTTGACACTTTTTTGGGACCAATGACATTTATTCAGCGATCAGAAATTTAAATGTCCACTGATTACTGTATAAATGTCATTGGCAGTGAAGGGGTTAACCTGCAGGGGGAGAGCTAGGGGTTAAGTGTGTTCCCTGGGTGTGTTCTTACTGTGGGGGGTGTTGGGCTAACATGGGCATGAGAGATCTAACTGATCCCAGTGACAGGGATCAGTAGATCTCTCATGCCCCACTGACAGGGCGGGGAACCGCCGTGTTTACATCGGCGGTTCCCCGTTCTTTTCCCTGTAGCCGCTCATCGCGGCTCGCCGGCGGACATCGGGTCCACCCGAGCCGCGGGCACACTCCCCAGTGCGCGCCTCCTGGTGGCCAAATGCGAATCGCCGCTTATTTACGGCGATTCGCGCAGGGCTCCCCGACTGCCGCCGTGAAAAGACGGCGCGCGGTCGGGAACCAGTTAAGAGTCTCGAAAGCCATCTGTGCTTCTGTGGACCAGAGGAACCGGACACCTTGCTTGGTTAGCTAGGTGATGGGGGTGATTATGGCTGAGAATCCCCTGATGAATTTCCGATAAAAGTTGGCGAACCCGATAAAGCGCTGGGCCCCTTTGCGATCAGTGGGTGTGGGCCAATCCAGGATAGCGGATACTTTCTGGGGATCCATCTTGATGCCTTTGACCGATACAATGAGTCCCAAGAACTGGATTCTTTGTTGCTCGAATACACATTTTTCAGGTTTAGCGTACAGTCCATGTTGCCACAACCAGCCCAGCACGTTTGACCGCGGTGCTCCTCCAAGGACGCTGAAAAGATCAAGGTGTCATCCAGATAGACGATAACAAAAAGATCTAAAAAGTCTCTGAACACATTGTTTATGAAGTGCTGGAAAGTGGCTGGGGCGTTGCAGAGTCCGAGTGCCCGTAGTGCCCAAAACGAGTGCGAAAGGCAGTTTTCCACTCGTCCCCTTCCTGGATGCGGATCAAGTTGTAGGCACCGCGGAGATCCAACTTTGAATATGACTGTCGTCCCAAGGCCCTGGAAGAGCTCAGGAACCAACGGAAGGGGGTAGCGGTTCTTGATGGTGATCTTGTTCCGCTCTCAGTAGTTGATGCAGGGTCGCAGAGTATGGTCTTTCTTTTCTACGAAGAAGATACCTACATCGGCTGGAGATGTAGAGGGGTGAATGAACCCCTTCTTTAAATCGTCATCAATATAAGTCTTAAGGGCACTGAGTTGCAATTCGGAGAGCGGAACGATTCTACTGAAAGGAACTTCAGCACCAGGCAACAGTTTCGATGGGGCAGTCATATGGCCTGTGAATGGGAAGAGTCTCTGCTTCTTTCTTGCTGAATACATCCAGGAAGGAATGGTATACTGTGGGAACGAGCTGGCGGGCCTTAGAGTCCGGATCGTTGTCCAGGCACTGCAGAGTTGAAGTTTGGTGGGTGTCTTTCAGGAAACAGTTCTGAAGGCAGTATGGTGACTGTAATTCAATCCTCCCTGTGGCCCAGTTGATATGAGGGTTGTGTGCTTGCAGCCAGGGCATGCCAAGGAAAACTGGAAATAGGGGCGAAGTAATCATGTCTAAGTGTAACAGTTCTTGATGTTCACCCGAGATGGAAGCAGGTAGCGGAACTGTCTCATGGGTTACTGGTCCTGATTTAATAACTGTCCCATCAGCAAGGTGTACTGGCATTCCTTGGACCTTGGCTTGTAATGAAATCTGGTGTTTAGTGGCAAAGGTAGAGTCCATGAAACAGCTGCAAGCTTCAGAGAGAATAATGGCGGAGACCTGAATATTCCTTCCTGGGAGCTGTAACGAGACAGGTAAACTGATGTGAGTGGAGTTGCTGAGAATGGGGGACAAAACTTCAGGTGCAATGGTCAAACACTTACAAAGTTTTGTAGGGCAAGTCCTCACATAATGTCCAGATTCACCGCAGTACAGACAGACAGAGGTTGTGCATTCATCGGCCGATAGGGAAGGGCGAAGAAGTCCCAACTGCATGGGTTCTGGCATGTCTGGAGGTGCTGCAGCAGAAGAAGATGATGTTGAGCTGGTGTAGCATGGGACATGAAGTAACATCCATGGGGGTCGCTGGCCCGCTCCCCTTTCAGATCTTCGTTCCCGGAGATGCTGATCAATCTGTATTGATAGGTTTATGAGGGCGTCTAGCGACCGGGGAACACTGACTCGGGCCAGCTCATCCTTCAAGGCCTCCGAAAGTCCAAGCTGAAACTGATAGCACAGAGCAGCATCATTCCAGTTGGTATCGGAACTCCAACGCCTAAATTCAGAGACATAGTCCGCTGAAGAGCGTGCAAGGAGGCCTCCGCTGTTGCATTCTGATGCAGGTCTTCATAAAGTTGAGATATGGCATGGAAGAAGGAAGTCAGATCTGCCAGAGATGCAGCCTTTTGCTCCAAAAGGTGATGGGCCCAGGATTGTGGTTCCCCTTGCAGCAAAGAGATAACAAATCCCACTTTGGTGGCTTCAAGTGAGAATGTCCATGGCTGTAAAGCCAAGTAAAGTTTGCAGGCATTGCGGAATGCTCAAAACTTGCTACGTTCACTGCTGAATTTCACGGGTGTGGGAACTCTTGGCTCCGGAGGTAACATTACCACAGTAGGGGCTGAAATGGTGCTGGTGGAAGTAGCGGAGCGATTCGTTCCAGGTGTTGAGGAAGAAGAAAGCTCCAGGACACTTTCTTCCAAATGGGTGTAGCCTTCCTGCAGATTCTTGACCGCTTGAGTCAGACCGGCAAGGTGCTGACACAGATCATCCATCGGAGAGGTCCCCTGCGCAGACTCCGACATGGCCATTTGGTACTGTCACGTACCTGGTGGTGGAGTCTCCAAATGCCGAGGATGGCCTCTCTTAAAATCCTGACTCAGGAACCCCTGATGTGGTGAACAGGAGGCTCAAGAGTGCAGAATGGCACAAGTGCTTGACAGGAACACAGGTGCAGTGGCCACAGGCAGGGCTGGGGACGCAGCTTGATGGAGCAGTGGTGGAACTCCAGGAAACAGCTGATGGTAGCCCCGTCTGGCTTGGAAGAGCAGGTGATGCTGGATGAGAAGTCCAGGAACAGACCAGGTCAGATAGCAGGCAGGCAGATCAGGAACCGAGGAGCAGGCAGAAGAATGATTGGACACAAGCTGGGTCGGCAACGGACTGGCAGCGAGGTACCAAAGAGCAGGCAGGAGAATCGTCAGGAAAAGCCGGGAGTCAGGGCAGGCGGATAAGCAGCAAGTTCAGGAACAAGCCAGTAGATCAATGGAACAGGTTCAGCAGGGAAACAGGTAGCAGGAATCACAGGAATGTTGTAGACCAAACGGCATTGATCCCATGTCACTGTTCGGTTTAAATAGTCCCTTTGGCGCCAAGAACAGTTACGAATGGGAACGCGCGCCTCCCGGTCGTGCATGCGCACGAACGTATGTACTGGCTGTTTGTTCGTGCATGCGCCTGCGCACTATATCCCTTCTTATGGATATATGGGCTCTTCATCTTTCCTGACAGCCATGGAGGTGAGCGCATACATTGCACTAAGGTGGAGGTTTATGCACCGTTGTTGAAGTACTCAGCACAGGAAGATACATACTAAGTTCAAACCACCTTATGCTACACACCTGATCACTTTTTGAAGCACTTTACTGGATTACTTTCTTGTGGACTATTATTCACACATTATCATGTAAGAACTCTTTTGTGTATGGATGTGATTTAATGAAATATTGCAGCACTAATCACTTTTAAAATTGTTGCTCTGGCGCTTTATTTTTATTTTTCACATTTACTATCAAGCGGTAGAATATTGCGCGGAATTTCCCATCAATCCAACTCATGTATATGTATACAGTAACTCAACACACAGCCATTAATGTCTAAACTGCTGGCATCAAAAGTGTGTACAATCCTAAGTGAATATGTCCAAATTGGGCCCAATTAGCCATTTGTGTCATGTGACTCGTTTGTGTTACAAGGTATCAGGTGTGAATGGGGAGCAAGTGTGTTAAATTTGGTGTTATTGCTCTCACTCTCTCATACTGGTCACTGGAAGTTCAACATGGCACCTCATGGCAAAGAACTCTCTGAAGATCTGAAAAAAAATTGTTGCTCTACATAAAGATGCCCTAGGCCAGGGGTGTCTAACTCCATTTCATCGAGGGCCGCATTAGCCGTATGGTTGCCCTAAAAGGGCCGGTTGTATCTTGGGTGCGATACGTCAAAAGTGCTGGGTTCAAAAGTACGTTATGTGCAGAGTGCAGAACTGAGGTTTATGCTATGTACAGAGTGCAGGGTTCAGGAGTGTGTTGCATACAAAGTTCAGTGGTGTGCAGTGTACAGAATTCAGGGTATAAGGGTGCGCTATGCACAATGTGCAACACCAACCCCCTCACCGAAGCATCCTTGCTTCTCTCTTCTACCTTGCCTGGCTCTACTACCTCCCTTTGTAGGCGGCTTTGTCTCACCTTGCAGGGAGCGGAAGCAGAGGGTGAAAGTTGGAGGTGGCAAAATGGAGTTCTGCCACATTCCGGCTGCAAAACTGTGTGCGAGGGCCACATGACAAGGCCTGGAGGGCCGCATTCGGCCCGCGGGCCTTGTGTTTGACATATGTGCCCTAGGCTATAAGAAGATTGCCAAGACCCTGAAACTGAGCTGCAGTGCGGTGGCCAAGACCATACAGGGGTTTAACAGGACAAGTTCCAGGACAAAGCAGGACAAAGCCTCGCCATGGTCAAACAAAGAAGTTGAATGCACATGCTCAGCCTCATATCCAGAGGTTGTCTTTGTGAAAAAGGCATATGAGTGCTTCCAGCATTGCTGCAGAGGTTGAAGGGGTGGGGGGGTCAGCCTCAGTGCTCAGACCATACGCCGCACACTGCATCAAATTGGTCTGCATAGCTGTCATCCCAGAAAGAAGCCTCTTCTAAAGATAAAGCCTGCAAAAAGTTTGTTAAAGACAAGCAGACTAAGGACATGGATTACTGGAACCATGTCCTGTGGCCTGATGAGACCAAGATAAACTTATTTGGTTCATATGGTGTCAAGCGTGTGTGGCGGCAACCAGGTGAGGAGTACAAAGTGTGTCTTGCCTACAGTCAAACAGGGTGGTGGGAGTGACATGGTCTGGGGCTGCATGAGTGCTGCCGGCACTGGGGTGCTACAGATCATTGAGGGGACCATAAATGCCAACATGTACTATGACATACTGAAGCAGAGCATGATCCCCTCCCTTGGGAGACTGAGCCGCAGGGCAGTATTCCAACATGATAACACACGTCCAAGATTGCCACTGCCTTACTAAAAAAGCTGAGGGTAAAGGTGATGGACTGGCCAAGCATGTCTCCAGACCTAAACCCTACTGAGCATCTGTGGGGCATCCTCAAACGGAAAGTAGAGGAGCACAAGGTCTCTGACATCCACCAGCTCTGTGATGTCATCATGGAGGAGTAGAAGAGAACTCCAGTGGCAACCTGTGAAGCTCTGGTGAACTCCATGCCCAAGAGGGTTAAAGTGGATGTAAACCCGATTCATGAAATTTGAGCTGGACATAACTATCTGTAATGTTTTGCTATCTCTCTTCAAAGAACTATGTCCCATAGCTTTCTTTTCCCATGTAGCTCTGTTATCAGCCTGATAATTTCTCACACGTTCTGGGAGACGGGAGATAGAACTGTGTGTCAGAGGAGGTTGCTATAAATAGATTAGCAGCAAGCTAAACAATTCACAGACATGCTCTGTATGTGCGGGAAGGGGGTGTGTTCCTTTCCTCCAATCAGCTTTCTCACAGTGTCCAGCAATCATCTCCTCCTACAGAGGAAAGAGGAAGCAAAACATCTAAAAGAATGTGCACTTTCTAAACAGTATATCAAGCTGAAGACAGCATATGTACATCCCTGTGTATCATCTGAGGCTGTTCACTTCATTGGGTATATGGAGGGTTTACATCCACTTTAAGGCAGTGCTGGAAAATAATGGTGGCCACACAAAGTATTGACAATTTGGACCCAATTTGGACATTTTCACTTAGGGGTGTACTCACTTTTGTTGCCAGTGGTTTAGACATAAATGGCTGTGTGTTGAGTTATTTTGAGGGGACAGCAAATTTACACTGTTATACAAGCTGTACACTTACTACTTTACATTGTAGCAGTGTCATTTCTTCAGTTTTGTCACATGAAAATATATAAAGAATAAAATATTTACAAAAATGTGAGGGTGTACTCACTTTTGTGAGATACTGTATATCCACTTCCCGACCACCGTATGCAGAATGACAGCCGGGAAGTGGTTCAGTTATCCTGACTGGGCGTCATATGACGTCCTCAGGATAACATGCCGGTGTGCGCCCGTGGGGTCGCGCATTGCGGCGATTGGTGGTGTGGGGGGTCACTCTGACCCCCCGCATTACTGATCTCGGTAAAGTGCTTCCATCAGAAGCACTTTACCATGTGATCAGCCGTGACCACCAGAGAATGGGCCTCTATCAGTGCATATGCCCACCAGTGCCCCTATCAGTGTGTACCAGTGCCCCTATCAGTGCGTACCAGTGCCATATATCAGTGCCCACCAGTGCCACCTACCAGTGCCAGTCTATCAGTGCCCATCAGTGCCACCTATCAGTGTCCAGTGCTGCCTATGAGTGCCAATCAGTGTCGTCTATGAGTGCCCATCAGTGCCACTTATCAGTGCCTCATCATCAGTGCCACCTCATCAGTGCCGCCTCATCAGTGCCAATCAGTAGTGCCTCATCAGTGCCCGTCAGTGTAGCCTCATCAGTGCCCATCAGTGATGGAAAAAATGTACTTATTTACAAAGTTTTGTGACAGAAACAGAGAATTTTTTTTTAATTTTGGTGTTTTTTTATTTATAGCGCAAAAAATAAAAAACGCAGGGGTGATCAAATACTACCAAAAGAAAGCTCTATTTGTGGGAACAAAATGATAAAAAATGTGTTTGGGTACAGCGTGGCACGACCGCGCAATTGTCATTCAAAGCACAACAGCACTGAAAGCTGAAAATTGATCTGGTAGGAAAGTGTTCTAAGTGCATAGTATTGTAGTGGTTAAATATATATATATATATATATATATATGTGTACAAAAATATCAGCGCCAGCCCTTGCATTAATTTAAAAGTCCATCAAAGTTCATGAATAAAGTGCAAATAGTAATCTTGAATAAAGTGCTCCACATAAGTGTTCAAAAAGTGCTTCAAAGGTGCTCAAATTGAATATCCAAGTGGCATGGTGAATGGTGATACGTGACCCCCTATATAGACCGCACTCACCAGATGCTGTTGATCCACTGCTTTTCAGTCAGTGGATCGCAAAAGACTGTAGGGGGTGTAAATCCAATCTGGACCAAATATTGGAAATCCGGAGCCTCAGGTACTCATAAAAGATAATAGAAAAAATCCATAGTGCAAACTGCTAGTATAAAGATTTATTGCGCAAATATTAAAATCTACTTACAAGATCCGTCAGGTAAGAAAGCATCAAAATAAACAGTAAACGTGTGGAAGCTAGTATGGCGTGCGTTCCACCTCTCAAACCACGCTGGCGGATGTGACGTCAAGGCCGCGACAGAACCGGAAGTGACGTCAACGTGTTTCGCTCGTCAAAGGAGCCTCATCACGGACGAGCTTCCTGTCTGTCGCTACCACCTTATATCTTTGCAAGCCCGCCTCCCGGCGCCGCAGCACCAATCGGAACGGACTTAATGGGACCAAATGTATCCAGGAACTGCCGCAGCCACGTCAACATCCACCCAGTGGCCGAACAATGAAACGCACCCTACCAACCACCGAACATAAATAAACAATGAATTGTCAGATCACATAACATAGTCCATTTATCTACAACTGCTGTGTGGCAGAAGCACACCATACATATGAACAACGCCACACTACAGACATATGCAAAGGGAATGAAACCAATTCATTGTATGGATATCAATGGTAAACCAAATAAATAACATATATTAGATCATTAAAAAATAAATGAAATAAAAATTAATAAAATACTAAAAACCAAAAACAAAGAACCTTCTAGCATGGTATGTGGGACAAATGCCTACACTAGGTTATTATCATCCCCTAATCTGAGAACATCACTAAGAATTAGGACGTCTCAGATAGGGGATAATCTAGATGAAAAACAGAAAGAAAGGGAAGTAACATTACCAATTGGAGAGAAAACAATTAACATCCAGGTCCACATTCAAACCCAGTGGAACCAAAGTGGATAATCTATGTATCCACTGAGATTCATTTTGGGATATGGCCTGGGTCATATTGCCTCCCCTCCAATGGTTCTCAATCCTGTCTATCCCACAAAAATAGAGATGTCCTGGATTCCTATTATGGACCAATCTAAAATGATTGGACAAACTATGATGTCTAAAACCTTTTCTTATGTTCACCACATGTTCACGCAATTTAACTCTTAGTTTACGTGTCGTGCGGCCGACATATTGCAGGCCGCACGTGCAACCCAAGAGATAGGTGACGTGTGTGGTGTCGCAGGAGATACATTTTATTATCGCGTAGGTCTTGCGTGTAACTGAGGATTCAAAACTACTGGTATAACGTTTCCTAAACTTGGAGATGGTACAGATAGGACATCTACCACAGCTGTAGAAGCCTACGCTATCCAAAAACGTGAAAGTCTTACGGGGTGGATCCACAACATTGGGTGCTAGCTTTAATCTCAAAGAGGGGGTTTTTTTTTATACAAACCTCGGCTTGTTGGGCAAAATACTGGCTAAATCTTTATCCCTCATCAGCAAAGGCCAATGGGTCTTGATAATCTTTTCAAATTGTCTATATTCACGAAAAAATGGCGTTAAAAAGGAAATGCTAGGATCAAAGGAATTATTGGTGGTATTCTTTGATTGTAACAATGATTCTCTGTCTAGGCCTCTTACCATATCTCTAGTGGCTATGAGCTTGTTGTGACTATAGCCTTTTTCTACAAAACGCTGTATGATGGTCTCAACTTGCTCATCAAAATCCTTGATCATGGCACAATTTCGTCTAATCCTCATCATTTGTCCCTTGGGGATGCCATCAAGCCACTTGGGATGATGGCAACTCCCCAAGGGTATGTAGCCGTTTCTATCTACTTCCTTAAAGAAAGTTCTAGTATACAGCTTATTGCCACTAATGAAAATGGTCAGATCAAGATAATTTATGCTTACATCACTTATTTGTTCAGAAAAAGAAATATGTAATGGATTAGCTCCCATATCCTGGATGTACTGCAACAGAGATTCTTTACAACCTGTCCACACAATTATGATATCATCAATATAACGTCTGAACATCTTTAATTCTGGGGGCGGGTTGAAAAAAATAGCTTTATCTTCCCACCAACTCATCACCAGATTGGCTACTGAAGGGGCATATTTAGCCCCCATGGCAACGCCTTTAATCTGTCTAAAATACCTTTTGTCAAACCAAAAAAAGTTATGACTCATAGCCAAATCCAAAAGATCAACAATCAGTGTCCTTTGTTCTAAGGCCAATTCTGTGTCATCTAGTGCCCACTTAACCGCTTCAATGGCATGGTCCTGCTGGATACTAGTGTACAGAGAATTAACATCTATACTTGCTAGTAGACAATCTTTGTCAATCACCAGATCCTTAAGCGCCACTATCAAATCTTTACTGTCTTTCAAATAAGCAGGGTATTTCTTCGTTAGTGGCTGTACGAATGTATCTATGTATTCACCTGTTCTAGCGAACAGGGAATCCACCCCGCTAATGATGGGTCTCCCCGGAGGTTTAATGGGATTTTTATGCACTTTTGGGACCTGGTATATCACTGCAGTTTTCGGTGCATCCGGGATAAGATATCTGGCTTCTCTTTTATTGAGAACCCCCAACTTCTGTCCTCTCTGTATAATTTTTTTCAATTTGGCCTTATACTTGTTGGTAGGATTGCCCTTTAACTCTGTGTATGTTTCTTTATCCTCTACCAATCTGTGAATTTCTTGAATATAATCTGATTTGTTTAGAATAACCACACCCCCACCTTTATCTGCTGATCTAATTACAATGTTATTCTTTTTTTCGAGCTCCTTAATGCTAGCATCAATATCTTTTTTATTAACAGATTTCACTTTGAGTAAATCTAGATCTTGTTCAACGGCTTGTTTAAAGCTGTCGACAAAATGATTGCCTCCCATCTTAGGGTTAAAAACAGAACGATTTCTTAATGCTGTGTGTTGATATTGGTTTTGGTCGGTTTTAGTGCTTGTGGGATGATGTAAAAAATATTTTTTTATATTTATCTTTCTCACAAACTTTTGTAGATCTATGTAAAGATCAAATTTCCTCAAATGTTGATCAGGGGCATATTTCAATCCAAGACTCAGGAGATGGTAATCTGCCTCTGACAGGGAAACTGAGCTTAGGTTAAAAATACCTGACCTCAGTTGGTTCTTTTCCTTTTTCCCTTTACCTCCTCTACATCCTCTCTTTCTTTTTCGTATGTGGGACCTGTTTCTGTCAAATGAGGTCCTGGTGGGTACCAAGATCTCATTTCTCCTTCCGCCGGGGGATAGGTCTGGTTCCTGTTTCCTTGATCTCTCCAATTGGGAACCCCTCCTCCCCTCCTCGGGGGACCTCCAAATCCCCTCCTCTGAAAATCCCCTCTCTGATTTGAGTAAGTAGAATGACCCCTACTACCTCGAAAAGAGGGATAAGGGGCCTGGTAACCTGAACCTCGGGGGTATCCATAATAAGTCCCTCCACCATTACCATAATTGTAAAACGGTCTATCCTGAAAATACGGCCGTCGAGGTGACTCATAGTGTTCCCTTTGAAGTGGGGCGTATCTATTGGTCACTGATACATTGTATTGAGGAGTTTTAGGGGTTTTGGGACCATTTGTTCTCACGGGCTTATATATATATTTCTAGCAAAGACCCTAGAGAATAAAATGGTGGTTGTTGCAATATTTTATGACACACTGTATTTGCACAGCAGTCTTTCAAACGCAATTTTTTAGATAAAATACACTATCATGAATTTAAAAAAAAACTGTAAATGTAGCCCATTTTTTTGTATAATGTGAAAGAAGATGTTGGCATTGGATACCTAATATGTTATGCTTTAACCACTTCAGCACCGGAAGGATTTACCCCCTTCCTGACCAGACCACTTTTTGCGATACGGCACTGTGTCACTTCAACTGACAATTGCGTGGTCGTGCGATGCTGTACCCAAACAAAATTTATGTCTTTTTTTCCCCACAAATAGAGCTTTATTTTGATGGTATTTGATCACCTCCGCGGTTTTTATTTATTGTGCTATAAACAAACAAAGAGCGACAATTTTGAAAAAAAAAACATTTTTTTTACGTTTTGCTATAATAACTATCCAAAAAAATATATATATATATCACAAAATGTATTCCTTGGTTTAGGTCAGTATGTATTCTTTTACATATTTTTGGTAAAAAAAATCCGCAATAGGCGTATATTGATTGGGCTGCACAAAAGTTATCACGTCTACAAACTATGGGAATAGATTTAATGGGATTATTTTTTTTTTACTAGTTATGGTGGCGATCTACGATTTTTATCGGGGCTGCGACATTGCCGTGGACAGATCAGACATTTTGGACACTTTTTTTGGACCATTGACATTTATACAGCGATCAGAGCTTTAAATAGCTACTGATTACTGTATAAATGTCAGTGGCAGGAAAGGGGTTAACACTAGGGTGCGATCAAGGGGTTAAGTGTTCCCTAGGGAGGTGTTTCTAACTGTGGGGGGAGTGTAGTGACTGGGGGTAGAGAGAGAAAGCTGTCCCCGATCACTGGGAACAGCAGATCTCTCTCCACTTCCCTGTCAAAACGGAGATCTGTTTGTTTACATCAACAGATCCCCATTCTGGCTCTGTGGAGAGTGATCGCGGTCGGCCATGTGCATCGGCTCCAGAGACATGCAACCGGGACGCGCCTGCTACAGTCTCTTAAAGCGTCGCTGTACAGCTACGGTGATTTGCGCAGTAGAGCCTACCTACCAAAGTCAAAAAGAGATTTAGTCTCCAAATATGGAAAGGTTTCTTCATAGTAAGAGCTGTGAAAGTGTGGAATAGATTCCCTCAAGAGCTGGTTCTGGCCAGCTCAGAAGATTGTTTTGAAAAAGGACTGGATTCTTTCATAAATGTACATACTATAACTGGATACTAACATTTATAGGTAAATTATTTCCCCTGCTTGAGCAAATTGGATCATGCTTTATTGGGGTTTTTTGCCTTCCTCTGGATCAACTGTGTGTATAGAATTGTGTATGTGGGATTGTATGATTTTTTTTTCCCCTTTTATAGGTTGGACTGGATGGTCTTTTTTCAACCTGACTAACTATGTTATAAAGGGCTCAATGATGATGACAAGAAATACATTATCATGTACATGTCTTATTGAGATTCTTAAAATAGGAAATTATGTTTTATAATCCAGAAGTAAGATGGAAAATCATGATGTAAGATTTATACAGATAGCCTTTATAGATTTAATAATTAATATATCAACATTGATCTCTGGATAAAATCACACATTTTTAACAAATTAAAATGAAGGTACATTAAACATTAACATCAAAAATAATATTTTCCACAACAGGGGATTGCATACATCCTATAGGGATAACATATGTAGTTTTAACCCAAGGATAAAAATATTCCCCTTATAAGGTTGAATGAATCCAATTTTTTTTTAGAAGACCTCAATAGGAATTCCTAGTCTTAGACCACCACCTGGTGGGTAGGTGCAGTCAATGCTTAGGCAAACATTCAGTTATTGTATAAGAAGTGCCCCCCGATCAGATGTTGGAAAATATTCTAAACTACACCCTCTAGGCTAGTCCTTAGATAAGTTAATTTTGAATTCTGTGAATAAAACGGCAAAGTTCAGACAGTAAAGACATCATCTGCGCTCGCTCCTCCAAGAAAGAAAACCCTTTACAGATGATCATCATCTTATTAGAACCTATTCCTTTGCAAAGATAGACCATAACACACAGATTTGTCCGCCGCAATGTCTCATTCCCACTAAAAATTGCAGAGCACCGCCATTACCAGTAAAAAATAAATAAAAGTCCATAAATCTATCCAGTAGTTTGTAGACACAATAACTTTTACAATATACACCTATTGCGTTTAAAGCAATGTAGTGCCATATCACAAAAAATGGCCTGGTCAGGAAGTGGGTAAATCCTGACAGTCCTTAAGTGGTTAAATAACACAGAAAAAAAAATCACCATGCAAACACCTATGTCGGACAACTTAATCAAAATTCTTAAAGTATGTACAGAAATTAAAATAAAAAAATATGAAAAACAAAAAAGGTGCAAATATGAAAAAATATATAAAATATATCTATAAAGAATGCAAAAAAGTAAAATAGCTCACTGTTAAGGAACATCAGAGAAAAATGCATAAGAAAAAAGAAGCTAACTGTGTTATGCATAAAAAAGAATGGGCTGATCTTGAGGTGCACAGATTGTGAGCCATTATTTTTGGATTTGAAAATATATAGGGGGTCTAACAATAATAAAATTATAAAATAGGGATAAAATAAATAAATGATAAAATATTTCTGGAGTCAGACAAAATATATAATGTGGAGGCCAGTGGGGGCCCTGAGAGATTATTTGGTTACTGTATTTACTTCTATTTCTTCATTGAGGCCAGATAGTACCAAAGTAGTCAGAGAAAATCAAAAAGTGAATAAGAAAGTCAGGCGCTAACACACAACCTCAGATTCTCAAAGCCAATTCAACATAAACCACATAGATAACATAGATATAATTTGTGCTATACATAAATCCATAAAAACCAATTAATGTGCAGATAGTGAAAAAAAAAGTTAATAAAAAAATGTGAATGGTCCTTTTATAAGAATCTCCAACCACTGTGTCTTCTGGTTATAAAGTGCAGAAAAACTCCTTTAATTAGTGCTCTACCACAGTGTGTAGAATGTGCATACTTACCAACTACACATGTTATATAATCCTTGGATGTTTTCAAGGGTATCACCTGTTTACATTCCTTAGATCACAGTTATGATAATCCGCAAGTATCCTGCCACATGTAATTACGCAAACCAATGGCTCTCCAACAGAAAAATGTAATTTCTGAGATAGTGTGATATTGTTTATTAAAAGTTTTAGAAAGTATAAAAACTATTTTGCACCTACATTATGTGGTGCTAACATCAGCACCAACATATACAGCCTGTTTTTTTTTGTCCTGCAGGCCGCTCAGTTTGAGCCAGCGTGCGTTCCAACAACTGAAAGTGCTAATCCAAAGCTGACAGGAAGTGACATCAATGATTTTGGACGCACAGCCTCAATGCATTTCGCATCCCAGCAACATCAGGAAGTACCACTGGATTAAGGCCAATGTGGTGCCTATATTTGAAAAAGGGGGCAAAGTCTTTACCAAGTAACTACAGACTTGTTTAATGGAGGAATATAGCCAAAGCAATTTGGGCTTTACTGCTCCTGGGAATCACAAAAGTGCAGTTCATTCTGCACTCCTTGGACCCATTTTCAGAATCACTCAGTCAGGATCCATCCAGAAGCCTGGACCAGCACCTGGCTCAGCCTCTCAAGGAATCACTGAGATCCTAAGCCAGCTGCTCCTGCCCTCTCCACAGCCCAGTGCTCCAGTAAGTTCTGGAGGGGCAGAGTCAGTCACTGACAGTCACCACTCTCTGCTCAGAGCAGAGGGGAGGACTGAGCGATCAGCAGTGTTTTATTGTTCAGTTCTCAGTGCAGAGCCAGCAGGGGACAGATGCATCATAGGATTGATGCTGCATCCACCTAGGTAAGTATAAATATCAATTTTTTTCTATAGTTGGGCAGATAATGGAGAGTTTAATAAAAGACCACAGATGAGTTTTTGCTAGAAAAAAATCCTATTCCTGATCTCAATGTTCTACATGCTGTGTGTTGAGTAGCATGGTAATGTGCAATTGATTCCCTAAATTAACTCCATACAAAACTGAGATTTCTGTTTTTGATTGATGCCGAAGAGATAAATAAAACATCTTAGGGCCTATTCAAACTAGTATGTTGTGGTATTCACACATTATCATCCAATAAAGATGAAGTGTAATCTGATAAAAAAAATGCATTCCCTCAACCCCCTTACCGCCCTAATCACTATGCTATAATTAATTTTAATAAAAAAAAAGTCTCCCTATAGTTCTTGACTGTCGAAATGTTCTCTAAAGTGTGCAAACTCACCAATCACGATGAAGAGGCTATGTGGTTGTTCCTGAGCGCGAAGTGAGTTTGAATCGCTGCTTTATTGTAGTGCTCCTAGCTGGCGATGACCTTCCTCTTCTCTCTTTTAGGGAAGTTGACGGGAATGACTGCGAGCTGAGTAATAAAAAAAAAATCTCCCATTGTTAACCACTTCTCGCCCCACTGCAAAAATATGGCTGGGCGGGTGCTCTATTATTCCGGATGGACATCATATGACATCCTTCCAGTCGCGCACCTTGCATGAGCCCCCTGCGGAACTGAGCTATTGGCACCGGGCTGCCAGCCCAGGTATTATTTGATCACTGTGACCAATCACAGTGATCACATGCTCACCAAGTAACTGTCATGAATGGCAGCCATTCATGATTCATTATTTACTATTGTGCTTGGTCATAGTGATCACATGGTGTATGGGGGCAGTCACAGCACCCTGTACCATGCGATAGCTGTGACTTATCACAGCATCACAACAGTAAACAAGAGTAAAACAAAGCCATTCATGACAGTTAAAATGACTATTGTGACACTGCATTACTCTGGTGACAGTATGTAAAAAAAAAAATGTAAAAAATACAAATGAAATTGTAAAACAAAAAAATTATATATATTTTTTTACATACTTTCACAAGCTCAGACATCTGTCCCAAACCACAGCTACATGTGAACAGCAGCAGTCAATGTCAGCCCATCATTAGTTTTAAATGGGCTGGGTGCCCACTGCTGATCGCATTACACAGTCATTCCAGCAGAAGGAGACCACAGACTCTTGCTGCAGGAATCCAGCAACTGCACCAACTTGGCCATTTGAATGGGGCCTTACAGTGTCCCTGATCACCATCACACCAGTTAGACTGTCTCTGATCACCGCCACAGCAGTCATAGTGTTACCATAAGGACTTGTTCACATGTGCAATGCTCTCTGAAGAGCCATCCATATTTAGATGGCTCTTCAGAGCGCATTTGACAGGCAGTGAGGAGGCATTGTATTGCATGGGTCACAATCGGTGGGAGTACAGGGGGGTACAATCCCTGCCACAGCTGCAAAGCATCGCAGCCACGGCATGTACTAACCCTGACCTGTTTATTGACCTTATTTCTCCCTGTTGCCTGGACTGATTCTTTGCCTGTTTGCTGACCTAGTCTCTGCCTGTGCCTGAACTGTCTCATCTACACATCCCTCTGACTATGTTCCTGTGTCCCAGTCATCCCCTGCGGACAACTGCACTCTTGGTACCTCAGGAACTCTTTTGTTCCTCCTTTCTTTAACCACCTGTACTTCCTGGCCAGTGAACATAGCATTTTTGAGGACAGCCATGTACCAGTAGGCTACACTTGCTTGGCTTATTGGAAATCGGACTGCTATAGGTAACACTACAATAACATATATTCCCTGACCATTTGTATGAGGTCGACCATTCAAGTACATTGGTTTTGATACAATTAGTTGATTTGTGTAATACACAAGATACAATGTCAGTATCAGTCCAAACATTAAAAAAGTCTCACACAACACATGTAATATTACCATATTTGGAAGGAGTAGCTTAATATGTTTTGAGTTGTTTTTCAAAGTATTCCCATGCTGTGTGTGAAAAAAAACTATTAAATTGACAGCTTTCATTTTCATTCTGCATTTTTTAAAACCTTGTGACAAAAAAAATAAAGTCTTCAAATGACACACCATGGCTCTTAGAAAATACCTTGTGATGTTTGCGTTAAAAAATATTGTCATTTTATGGGTGTTTCCACTGGCCTGGTGCTTCAGGACCTCCAGAAATGTGATAGGTAGTAAGGAAATTAGATGCATATTTTATGTCCTTAGATAGCTTGAAAGTGCTTCTTGGATTTTGAGCCCCTCTGTGTGGTTAGGCTGTGAAAAAGTCACACGTTGCATTTCTATACTAGGAAGGAGTAGCAGAATGTGTTTTGGGGTGTAATTCTAAGTTTGTCTATGATGTGTGTTAACAATATCTTATTAATTAGCAACTTTGTGGCAAAAAAAATTAAAGATTTATTATGCCTCTTAAAAAATACCTTGGAGTGTTTGCTTTTCAAAATGGGGTCATTTTGTGGTTATTTCCACTGTCCTGGTAATCCATGACCTCCAAAAGTGTGATAGGCAGTCAGGAAATTAAATGCATAATTTTCATATAATTTATGCTCATTGAAAGCCCAAAGGTGCTCCTTGGATTTTGGGCCCTTCTATGCATCTAGGCTGTGAAAAACTCTCACACATGTTGAATCCCTATACTTAGGAGGCATAGCAGAATGTGTTTTGGGGTGTAATCATAAGTATGCCTATGCTGTGTGTGAGACATAACTTGTTAAAATGACAACGTTGTGAAAAAAATGTAAATTCTTAGTTTTCCAAAAAATTGTGACAAAAAAATGACAACTTCAAAAAACTTACCATGCCTCTTATTAAACACTTGGACTTTTACTTTCCAAAAGGGGCCACCAAAAGCTCTGTCTCAAAAAAAGTTAAACATTTCATTTGGGTACGGTGTTGCATGGCTGTGTAATTGTCATTCAAAGTGTGACAGTGCTGAAAACTGAAAAATGGCCTGGACAGGAAGGGGGTGAAAGTGTCCGGTATTGAGGTGGTTAAAAATTAATTTTTTTGTGGACAACATGATGTCATCACTGGCTCCTGGCTGTTCCTTTCCTCTTTCCAAGCCAGTGCTAGGTATGAGGGGCCAGAAAACAGCCCAATCATGTCACCACAGCTTAGTTTCAAGAGCTGCAAGCCAGGGCTTGATGTACAGCAGGAACACATGGGTGTAAGAGGCGGGCCATCTTCAGGAGCCCAGTGTAAGAGAGGCCTGCTTTGTAATTGTAAGCCATAAAGCCCAGCAGTTGGGCAGGTCAAAGGGTGGATTCTGCATCTTCTTTGCCATCCAGTGGTAAATAAAAACTGTGAATGACACAGAGGAATATGGTCCCTCCTTTTGGTCTTATGGCTAAGCTTTTTAAAACCAATATGGTAACTTGCCAGCGGGAAGTTGAGGTGGAAATGGGGAAATGCATGGGTTTAGATGTGTCTGTGAGGGGGGCAGGAACTGCAGCTGGTCAATATTTATTGACCACAGTCAAAATGGGACAGCAAATGCCTGCTCACAAGGATCAAGCCCTTCCCATTTATGTCCAGCAGGATGAGTGTCTCCGAATGCAAGTAGGGTGAGAATAGAATTGTTCTTAGACATATGGTTAGGCAGGTAGGTCTAGTAGATGTGCATAATGAGCACTGCCCTAGCAACATAGGTTTCAGTTTTCAGAAAGGGGATAGTCAGAGTAACCATTTTAGCTCCTAAGTTGGGAGGGGTGGAGTTTTTTTAGATCAGATGAAGGCTTATGTTAAACAGAACCATGGGTATGTGTGGTTGCTACTCAGAAAATATGACCCACAGGGGAGACTTATTGATTGGCTGAGAACATTGTATAAAGGGGATGAGAGCTTCACATAGGTACGTATCAAACAAAATATGAGTTACTGTGTCCAGGAGAAAGGGTGGACTGGAAATGATCAACCCAGTAGTTTTCTTTGCTTTTTTGGACTACAATCTTAGTAATATGTTGGCACAGAATCCACTGGGATGGGTGGGTAATTTTCCAACTTTTTTTGCAATGCTGGGAAAATGGTGGGCTAGTGAAAGTCAGAGTCAGACATGGCAAGCTCCTGGCTTATGTTCAATGACTATGGCAGTGGTAGGTGACAACAGGCCCCATCTGAGGAAGTTCCTGTAGAAGAGGATTTTTGCTTCTGCTTCCAGTGTGCTACTGGTTTTGAGGGATTGCACAGACTTTGTTAGAAAGGAAGGTTTGTATTGATTACATTTGGAAAGAATCCCTTTAAAGTTTAGGGGCACAGTCTGGCTCCTTTTCCATTGTAGGCTCTATGTGAGAAAAAACCCAAGGCATTTCCCTCTGGATGATTGGGATTGTTAAAGAGTAGAATAAGTTAGTGAAGTGAAGTCCACAGACTATTTCTTACTTCAGTGTCCCTTTCATATAGAGGTGTGTAAAAGGGTGGGGAGGGCTCTGGGTACCCTATTTATTATTGCATGGGTTATGAGGAGGGAGTGAACGAGGCATTCCTGACTCACTGGAATTTTGATTTGGATACACTTTTTCTAGTTAGCGTTGTTATCCATTACTTCAGGTGGAATGTACAGTGTCTAGTTTCCTTGCATCACAAAATCCTGTTGAGGATTTTTAAAGGACTGTATGCATAACGGGTGTGGATTTGTTTCTTAACTTTGCAGCTTCGGTGTCTGGTTTATTGGTGTAATTCTCATTGAGATTTTGTTTTCCCCCTGTAATAACATGTTGATTTATTTGATTTTCTTTTTGACATAAAGCCATCTTTCTGTTTAAGAGCAGAACCTGCTGTAGTCAATTTTTTCTCCCTGTTTTGTAAATGTGTATATATTTATTTATGTTTAGCATCTTCATTTTGAAAGGCTGTATGCATAGCGGGCATGGATTTGTTTCTTAACCTTGCAGTTTCGATGCTTGGTGTATTGCTGTCATTCTCATTGAAATTTTGTTTTCCACCTGTAATAACAGATTGATTTATTTGATTTTCTTTTTTTTCATAAAGCTCTCTTTTTTGTTTAAGAGCAGAATATGCTGTAGTCAAATTCTTTTCTCTATCTTTGGAAATGTGTGTATATTTATTTATGCGTTTTTATGCACAACTTATTTTTGTATGTTTTTTGTTTGAAGCATTTTTAATAAAGAAAAATTGGAGAATAATAGTGCTCAGCAGCGGCAATCGGCTTATCTTCATTGTATTGATGTTTGAAGTTAGTGCAGTTATACTTGCTGTGTTTTTTGTTTGCCTTGCTTTGTAATGTTATGGCTGCAGTTTGTCATGGCTGATTGATTCCCCTATGTCCATGTATTGCTTCAAGTAGCTGGTCCCTATGCACCAAGGGGACAGGATATTTTCTGTTCATAATCACATACTGTAGCATTCCTCTTTATGCTGCATCACACATGTGGGACTGCTAATGTGATGAAACACATCATCTCCAGCTGCATTTGAGAGCTCACTTTATTTGTGAATGCTCTGCCTGCTTGTATCTGTGCCAGATCTAACTACCGTGTAGCTCTCACCTGCACGAGCACTGGACTGAGACACCCAGTGATTATGGGATAGGTCGTTTCTTCACAAGAAGTGTCAGATCTCTTAGTATTGATAGAAGTCATGCCTTAACCTGTGCAGTGCCCATGCCTCGTGTTTCAAACAAACAGAAACTGCTAACACATGAATGTGAAGATTTGCTCCACTATACTCTTTGTGCATACCTCCCAACCATCCCAGGATTTTAACAAAATCAGGATTGTGTCCTGGAGCCCAGTGCCAGTACTCTTGTTCTGTCAATTGACACATGTCCCCTAAATGTACTGCAGCAGGCCAGGCTGGTGTGAATGAGCCCCAAGGAGTAACCTTCCCAAATCCCAAATGATCCCCTTTCAATCTTCTCTCATGACAGGGAGAATTTCAGATCAAAGTTCTCTCTACATCTACATGTTACCTAGTAGCGTCGCTAGCAGTGGGCACCCAGGGCACATGCCCTACAGGTCCTGTGGGGTGTCCCAGGTTCCCCACACTATGATAATCTGCTACTGCAACAGCCAGTATCTCTCCTCACTGACTGCCTGTTAGATCGATAATTTAGTGCCAAGGGTAGCTACCCCTCAGCTCCTCCTCAGCTCTGATGTGTCACATGACACAATATGAAGGGAGCCCTAAGAGGATGAACATCCCCCCACTTTCTGCCATGCTTTTTGTGAGGTCTCTAAGTTCAGGGATGTAGGGAGTAATTGTACTGAGGAAACATAATGATGGTGGAAACAATATTTGTGCTGGGGTGGAGGATTTTGAGGGGTAAAGGATTCATGCTGGAAAGGGGGATAGAATATGTTCTGGTCTTAGCAGGGGTAATTCAGGCGGGGTGGGGGTAGGATTTTAAGTGGGAGAGGATTTGTGCTTTAATTTTTTTT
>BLSH010232923.1:524117-534417 GCA_018402905.1 Glandirana rugosa
TCTATTACTGGGATTCGGCATTGTAATCGTATAGTACCTCCGTAATAGACAGAAATTAGTTTTGAGGGAAACTTTACGGATTAATCTATTGGTCAGGGTTTATGGTTACGCAGAAACGTGTTGTAGTGTTATATTTTATCTAAACAGTTCACAGACAGGGTTATGTATCGGTTACATACATATGTGTATTATATTATACATGTACATGTGTGTGTATATATATATTATATAATTTATAATGTGTTGTCGTACGGTTAGCTCGACACTAAAACGCCGTTAACAGCGTACCATTTTAACACGACGTTAGCGTTGTGCACTACGAACAGCGAGTTTTTCCTTGTACTCGCAGAAAACCTACTGTCACAACGCATAACGGCGCTAACGTCACACTAAATGGGGTAAATCACACTGCAATCGCGGCAATACGCAACACTGTCATCCAAAAGACGCTCATGTTCCTTTTTGAGCGACAAGCATCACGTGTTGCGATTGCAGCACAATTTTACCATGCGACAATTGCCGCAAAATCACAGCTCGATTGGCATGCTGTTGTGTAATATTTAATATATTATATATATATGTGTGTGTACATGTACATATTATATTATGTGTATACATACATTGGCTATGTATTGGGACAGACACTTGACAAATCTATTTTATATTGTGATGTTGTGCAAAGACGCATTGGTATTTGGGACTGGTTATCTAATTAGGCATTTCAAAGGGAGTTTTGATTAAAGACAGATAATGCCTCCATGATATGCTAATGTTACGGCTTAGGGTCATTATCTGTCGCTCTTTCAAGACAAAAGGCCTAATTAAATTGCTCACTCTTAGTCACCCATGGGAGGGGGGAGAAAGGTGTATAATAAGAGGGGAGCCTGTGTTAAGTAAAGTATGACAGGAAAACTGGGTTCCTCTGAAGTGGTCTCAATGCTACACTATTCCTGTCATCAATATTCTCTACACCTATGTTAAATTGTATTATCTCTTATTGGACTTCGTTCTGTCTGAAGTCAATAAAATGCAACTCTCTGGAAGAACCGATTGAGTGCTGCGGAAAATTAACCATCATAATAATAATATCTAAATAATAACATTCATCCATTCATTCATCCACTACTTCATCACTACATTAATTACTACATCACTACACGTGCCTTTAGAAGTAATGGCATTGAGTCCCATGTTTTGCAGCCATTTGAAATCGTGGAGCGGAATTACAGCTCACGATCATGTGTGAATGCAGCTTAAATTCCCTGATAGAATAGTGTGAATGCAGCCTAATTCCTTTATTTATTTTTCTTATATCTATGTCATCCTTCTGGTCACCTTACCAGCCAGATCACTGAAGATGGGTTTATATCATAGGGTTGGGGTGCTGTGATTGATTAGGGTGTTTACACCCTCTATCCTTTTCAAACTTAGAATTACAACCCAAAACACATTCTGCTACTCCTTCTGAGTATGTCAATACCATGTGTGAGACTTTTTCAATGTTTGGATTGATTATGTACCGGGCATTGTATCGTGTTTATTAAACAGTTCAACCAATTGTATCAAAACCAATCTACTGTAATGGTTGTCACTGGTCAGAAAATACAGCTTAGTGTAGCATCACATATAGCAGTCTCTGTTCCTATAAGCCAAGCAAGCCTAGCCTACTGGTACGTGGCTGCCCCCAGGAATGCCATGTTCACTGGCCAGGAAGTGCAGGAGGTTAAATAAAGGAAGAGAAAAAACGAGTTCCAGGAGTTCTAGGAGTGAAGTTGTCTGCAGGGAATGGCAGGAACATAGTAGGACATGCAGATGGGTCAATTTATGTGCAGGCAGAGCCATGGTTGGCAAACCGACAAAGAATCAGGCAGAAAGGTGGTCAACAGGTAGGGTTAGTACAGGTGGCAGGCAGAGGCAACACTTCACTGATGTAGTGACAATCAGGAACGCTGTTGCTGGCTACACTGGTCTGCTGGCACGGGAGACTGGTGTGACAGCAATCAGGAACAGTTCTACTGACTTACACTGGTCTAGTGACACTGGGATTGGTGTCAGAGCCACCACTGATGGCTTACACTGGTGTGGTGAGACTGCGACTGCCGCTTTTAAGAAACACTGTTGTTTGCATACACTAGTCTAGTGACACTGGGACCGGTGTGGCAGTGGTCAGGAAAACTGTTGCTTACTGCACTAGACTGGTGTGGTGGCAATCAGGAGCACTGATTCTAGCTACACTGGGCAGGCCATACTGTGGCTGGTGTGGTGGTGATTGGAGAACTGTGATTGGCTGCACTATTAGGGCTTGTTCACACATGAGGCTTTTAGGCTACAGAGGCAGAGGCTGGGGGTGTACACATGTAGTGGCTGTGATGCTTTGCTTTACAGCTGTGGCAGAAACTACAGTAGCTCACAAAAGTGAGTACACCCCTCACATTTTTGTAAATATTTTATATCTGTTCATGTGACAACACTGAAGAAAAATGATACTTTGCTACAATGTAAAGTAGTGAGTGTACAGCTTGTATAACAGTGTGAATTTGCTGTCCCCTCAAAATAACTCAACACGCAGCCATTAATGTCTAAACCACTGGCAACAAAAGTGAGTACACCCCTTAGTGAAAATGTCCAAATTGAACCCAAAATGTCAATATTTTGTGTGGCACCCATTATTTTTCAGCCCTTCCTTAACCCTCTTGGGCTTGGAGTTCACCAGAGCTTCACAAGTTGCCACTGGAGTCCTCTTCCTCTCCTCCATGACGACATCATGGAGCTGGTGGATGTTAGAGACCTTGTGCTACTCCACATTCCATTTGAGGATGCCCCACAGATGCTCAATAGGGTTTAGGTTTTGAGACATGCTTGGCCGGTCCATCACCTTTACCCTCAGCTTCTTCAGCAAGGCAGTGGTCATCTTGGAGGTGTGTTTGGGGTCGGTATCATGTTGGAATACTGCCCTGCGGCCCAGTCTCCGAATGGGAGGGGATCATGCTCTGCTTCAGTAAGTCACAGTACATGTTAACATTCATGGTTCCCTCAATGAACTCCCCAGTGCCGGCAGCACTCATGCAGCCCCAAACCATAACACTCCCACCACCATGCTTGACTGTAGGCAAGACGCGCTTGACACCATCTGAACCAAATAAATTTATCTTGGTCTCATCAGACCACAGGGCATGTCCTTAGTCTGCTTGTCTTCAGCAAACTGTTTGTGAGCTTTCTTTCTTGTGAATCATCTTTAGAAGAGGCTTCTTTCTGGGATGACAGCCATGCAGAACAATTCTATGCAGTGTGCGGCATATGGTCTGAGCACTGACAGGTTGACCCCCACCCCTTCAACCTCTGCAGCAATGCTGGCAGTACTCATATGTCTGTTTCCCAAAGACGACCTCTGGATATGATGCTGAGAACGTGCACTCAACTTCTTTGGTCGACCATGACGAGGCCTTTTCTGAGTGGAACCTGTCCTGTTAAATCGCTGTATGGTCTTGGCCACTGTGCTGCAGCTCAGTTTCAGGGTCTTGGCAATCTTCTTATAGCCTATGCCATCTTTATGTAGAGCAACTTTTCTTCAGATCCTCAGAGAGTTCTTTGCCTTGAGGTGTTATGTTGAACTTCCAGTGACCAATATGAGAGAGTGAGAGCGATAACATCAAATTTAACACACCTGCTCCCCGTTCACACCTGAGACCTTGTACCACTAATGAGTCACATGACACCGGGGAGGAAAAATGGCTAATTGGGCCCAATTCACTTAGGGGTGTACTCACTTTTGTTGCCAACAGTGTAGACATTAATGGCTGTGTGTTGAGTTTCTTTGAGGGGACAGCAAATTTACACTGTTATACAAGCTGTACACTCACTACTTTACAGTGTAGCAAAGTATAATTTCTTCAGTGTTGTCACATAAAAATATATAATAAAATATTTACAAAAATGTGAGGGGTGTACTCACTTTTGTGAGATACTGTATATCCCCTGTATGCCCACCGATCATGACCCATTCAAGTGAATGGGATTGCTTGTGTAAGGTCAAAGGTGTTGAAGCAGGTGGTGAGGGGGCAAAAAATGCTCTGAAGAGTGTTTTGCACATGGACAGCTCTTCAGAGAACATTGTGCATGTGAACAAGTTCTTATTGTGACACAGTGACTGTTGTGGCGGTGATCAGGGACACTGTGACTGCTGTGGCGGTGAAAAAAGACTCTGTAATTAGTGTGGTGGTGAACATGACTTTTTTTTTCACTAAGATTGCAAATTGCAGTGATGATCACTCTAAAAGCAATATTTTTAACTTTCATGAATGGCTTTCATGATTCCATGTTTACAGTTGTGATGTTGTGATTGGCAAAAACTATCACGTGGTACAGGGCCCGTGATTGGCCCTGTACCACGTGATCACTGTGATCATTCACAGAGATCACAATAGTAATCAATGCTATCATGAATGGATACAATTCATGCCAGTTGTTTACTAGTAACCATGTGATCACTGTGATTGGTCAATCACAACAGTTGCAGATCATGCCATGGCATGTGGGCGGGAGGATGTACCCATACGTCCTCCTGGATCTAGAGAGCACCCACTCCTCCGTTTATGTACATTGGGCAGGTGTAACATGGTTGAAGAAAACCCAGACTAAGGGTAAACTTTCTATTTTCAGTGTGCAAAAAATTATATGTAATGGAAGCATTTGATTTTTTAGTGCTGAGATTTATACATGTCTGTGGGACTCTCACTTGTAGCACAGCAATTAAAGCATACCGTTTTAAATGGGTACAAGGAGGATTAGGTTTTATTTAACCATGCCCTTTTACCACCTCAATACCGGGCACTTTCACTCCCTTCCTGCATCGGCCAAATTTCAGCTTTCAGCATTTTCACACATTGAATGGCAATTGCTCAGTCATGAAATTCTGTACCCAAATTAAATTATCATTTTTTTAGACAGAACTTTCTTTTGGTGGTATTTGATCACCACTGTTTTTCTTTCTGTTATAAAATTTAGAACATAAGTAATTTTTCTTTTTTTATGTGTGCTGATGATGCTGCCCTGATGGGCATTGATGAGGCTGCCCTGATGGGTACTGATAATGCTGCACTGATGGGCACTGATGTGCATTGATGGGGCTGCACTGATGTGCACTGATGAGACGGCAGTGATGGGCACTGATGGGGACTGCTAAGGTGATGGGGCTGCACTGATAATCAGGGCACTGATGTCAGTGTAAGTGCTGTATACACTGTGCCCTGTCAGATCAGCTCTTCTTTCCTCACACGCTGTCTCTGTGGAGTGTCGGCAAGTCTGTTTACATGTGATCACACATGATCACATGGTAAAGGGCAGCTGTGATTGGGGCTTGAGAAAGAAGATTGGGCAGCCTTGAAATGCACAGCTCCGCCCCACGACATCCAGATGACATTACTTCCGGTCTGCTCTGCATCCCACAAGAACCTTTCCGCCATCTTGTTGTTTTCCACTTAGTCATCTAAGCTGTCGTCCAGCCTGACGTCCGGGCTTTCCAGGCTGCAAGTTGTAGCAAGAGCCTCCCCATCCCAGATGCATGAGCCAAGCACTCACAGATTACATACAAAAAGTGCCATTTCTTCTTCTCATGTGAGTTACTAATTTACACGTTTTTCTCAGTATTTTTAATGCTGCACTTAGTTTGGTTCCCCCCTCGGTGTGTTCTCTTGGTCCTGCAAGTGTATCCATCCACCCAGTACTCCTATCTTGGTCTGAGGTTCCCTTTTGTTGTGTGACTGCCCATAAGAAGCCCTTACTATGTGATGAGCCTGATTATAACTGGCACAATGTAATTTTAGTCTTTTCTCAACAATAACTCTGTTAAAATACTACACTCAGATTGTGCACTGCTGTTCTTATCTGATTGGCTCTTTACCCTAATCTGTGATTGGCTGTATCCAAGTGACACATCGATCAGAGACACTTCCCAATGCCCGTCCCAGGGGAAGGGCGTTCTCAGAAGGACAGCCAGGGACACCCTCCCAGAACTGGAGAGCCGCACTGTAGACGTGTACCGGCTATAGCGCGATAGGGAAGAGGTTAAGCTTCTCCCACTGTTAACTCAGTTTGCATCAGCATACTATGAGTGTCATATTATTGTGCTTTTTGGGTGCCCTGCGTCTTTTACAATCCTGGCATCTCCCCTAATGTTACTCATTTTTAATGCCCATCATCCAATATTAAAAATATTTATTTTACAAACTGCTTAGAGCTGAATGATTGTCATTGGTACTACAGAGGTGAAAGCAAGGTTGAGGAAAATGTTAAATAAAAAAAGTTTCAAATTTTGCTTGTGTTCCCTAAAAATATCAATTGTCAGGATGCCTAGAAATAAGCAAACAAAGCATTTTTCTTTTACCAATACTATAATTGCATGTGTTGCTGACTTAGCTATGCAATGATAACATTTTAAAATTGGCATTTCGCTTTGACTGACATCTAATTAAACATGCATAAGCCTTAAATTCTTCAAGAATCCAAAATTGCATGAAAGTCATTACTTAAGCAACAGAATTCAATACTATGGTTATTTAAATGTGTGAACTGATCATTTATTTAAATATGCATACATTTCATGAAATTTTCAAACACTTCACATGACCCAACAGTGGCCTGAATGTTCTCCTATTCTGCGTGGTTTAAAAATCTTTGGCAAAAGAGGGGTGATGCAGATTTTGTGCAGATACATGGGAGCTTAGCAGCTAACTTGCCTGAATACTTCCAGACCTGCTAATTTGGCACAACCTCAATGGGTCATAAAGTTTTGCACCATGCAAGCCTCAGTTGCTGTTACGCAGAATGCTATAAAGAGAAAAACATCAATGAGTGTCAGCTTTGCTGCCAAGTAATGAAAATTGCTGCCTGAGCCTATAGGTCCAGCCCCCCTGCAATCTGGAAAAATACTGGCTCTATGGAGAATAATGTGATCCCATTAGGCGTTTAAAATATAGAAATGATTCTAAGAGCAATTAGAACCGTATCTTAGCAATGTTCAATTCTACAATGTGTACACTGTAACTAATAATGAATTGCATACATTTCTTACATAAGGGCAGCCATTAACCTAACCCACCCAGGCAGTATACAAACTGAAAGAGCTGCCTGTTCTTGCACATGGTGCCATTTGAACCCTATTCACTGGATTCTGAAGATAGCGGAGGGAAAGCAGATGGGGTAGCCAATCAATGTAAAAACAAATGCATATGTTGCAGCAAAATGGTGAAAATTGTGATGGTGCGCATAATCTGCAATCATCTGTTTTAGAGAAGCACATTTATGTGCATAAAACAGCAAAAGATAACAAATAGTCACTATGGTCCTTTGTACTTCTAAATGGTAATGACTGGCATTTGTTTTAGCAATTTATGAATTATAAAGTAAAATATTTAAATTAGAATATGTATTCAAGGCTATACAACAGGCTTTTTATTGCTCTGCTCTTGCTCTTTCATACATAATTTTGTGGGCTCTGTAAAGATATGTGAACGGTTCTGTTTTTCCTTATGTTCATAATCTGTTATGCTCTGTTACCACTAATGTGCTCCAACAATTTTTACATTATCAGCAGAACATCTTGAAAAATTGGAAATGGACATTCATTTTATTAGAATGTTGTATGAGAACCATTTTGCTGCTCCTGTAGAACTAGCAGGGTCCTGTGTCATGTATATTGAAACCCTGGGACAGGAGGACCTTGCAAGATTCTAATACTTACCCAATGCAAGTTTAACCATTTAGTGGTCATATTTACCAGTAAGCTCCTTACCACAGTAAGGTAAGCCCCTTAGCACAAGTAGGCATGCTTTTCTATCTGGGATCTTTGGATGGACCTGAACTATTTCTGCTGATACTTCAAAAGATTGAAAGACTTGTTCCTATGAATTAACATCTAACTATATTGGCTTTAAGGAATACTACTTTTTTGTGCATATACACTCTCCAGCCACTTTATTAGATGCACCTTGCTAGTACAAGGTTGGACCCCCTTTTTACTTCAGAACTGCCTTAATTCTTTGTGGCATAGATTCAACAAGGTGTTGGAAACATTTCTCATAGATTGTGGTCCATATTGACACGATAGCATCACACAGTTGCTGCAGATTTGTTGGCAGCACATCTATGATGTGAATTTCCCATTCCACCACATCCTAATGGTGCTCTATTGGATTGTCATCTGGTCACTGTGGAGGCCATTGTAGTACAGGGAACTCGTTGCCATGTTCAAGAAACCAGTGGTGAGATGATTTGAGCTTTGTGACATGGTGCATTATCTTGCTGGAAGTAGCCATCAGGAGATGGGTGCACTGTAGTCATAAAGGGATGGACATGGTCAGCAACAATACTCAGGTAAGCCGTGGCATTTATACGATGCTCAATTGGTACTAAGGGGCCCAGAAAATATCCCCCACACGAGCATGAATCATTGATACAAGGCATGATGGATGCATGCTTTCATGTTGTTAATGCCAAATTCTGACCCTACCATCTGAATGTCACAGCCGAAATCAAGACTCATTCGACCAATTTTGCTGAGCCTGTGCAAATTGTAGCCTCAGTTCCCTGTTCTTTGCTGACAGAAGTGGCACCCATTGTGGTCTTCTGTTGCTATAGCCCATCTACTTCAAGGTTCGATGTGTTGTGCATTCAAAGATGGTATTCTGCATACCTGGGTTGTAATAAGTGGTTATTTGAGTTACTGTTGCCTCTCTATCATCTAGAACCAGCCTGCCCATTCTCGTTCACACAACAGCCACTCACTGCATATTTTCTCTTTTTCAGGCCATTCTCTGTAAACCCTAGAGATGGTTGTATGTGAAAATCCCAGTAGATCAGCAGTTTTAAAAATTCTTAGTCCAGCCCATCTGGCACCAACAACCATGCCACGTTCAAAGTCACTTAAATCCCCTTTCTTCCCCATTATGATGCTCGGTTTGAACTTCAGCAAGTCATCTTCACCACATCTAGATGTCTAAATGCATTGAGTTGCTGCCATGTGATTGGCTGATTAGCAGTTTGTACAGGTGTACCTAATAAAGTGGCCGGTGAGTGTATATGTTCAGTTAAATCCTGAGTTTTTCTTATTTATTCATGCACTTAATTTATTTGTCACATAGGGTTATTAGTGGTTTATGCCCCAAAACGAAGTCACTTTATATGTAACATTTATGTTTAAAGTTAGTAGCGCTGCACGTTTGTGTTCCTATACAACATTGTTGTTTAGAATTTTTTTAAATTAAACCTCTGACGAGAGAGCTGTTACTGCTGATTTAAGGGTGCACTCTTCTGGAAAGTGACTCAAATTAGTAAAGGGAGCGACTGCTAAGCATCTAGCAGGCAGCCCCGCCTGCCTTGCCAATAAAAAGTGCCCCTGCAATAGCCTTCCTGAGTTCTTGAGGTGAAGCTTATAGTATAAGTGGTGTTTATAGCACTGGCAGCCCCCAATAACAGAGTTTAGAAATGCTCCTGCCGCCTGCCCTTTAGAAAGAACCCCTTATCCTTCTGTTGGCAGCATCATATTTACTATCTGTGCACTTAGAGCATACTAAAAAGTTAGCATAATGTTATTAAAATTAATAAAAACTGCTGGAAGATTAAAGTGACACTAAATGATATCCTTATTTTTCAAAAATAATCCATACACTTCCACTGCTTATTGGCCCTGTAATCTATTTTTAATGGAATCATTTCTTACTGCGCTTTTCTGCCCCCTTGTAGCATCCTTCATGAGCTAATGAACTTCTCCTTTTCTACCTCACTTCTGTTTGTTTGAAATTAGCAGTGTGCATGACCGAAACTAATGTGCACTAACTATACACAATACACATCCCATAGCCCCTAGTCCATATCAGGAGTGAGAAATAGAGGTTACACTCCTACGTACAGTGAGATCGTGTAGAATGAACGTAGCCACCCTCTAACAGGAACTTGGATCACAGCAGGTGAAATAAAAGAATTTGAAAATTTGGAGGAGGCAGAGAGCAATAGAAGGTACTTTTCAGAGTTAAAGTGGATGTAAACCCTTCATATACCCAGTGAAGTGAACAGCCTCAGATGATACACAGAGATAAATCAAATCTCGCTACATAAGTCTTACATGTATATCTGCTATCTTGACATTTATATACTGTTTAGAAAGTGCACATTCTCTTAGAATTATCACTTCATCATTCCCCTCTAGGAAGGGTTATTGCTGGACACTGTGAGACAGCTGATTGGGGTAAAGGCACACATGCAGAGCTCTGCTGTTAGACGACAAGCAGTGTGCTAATCTATTTAT
>BLSH010232923.1:539682-559872 GCA_018402905.1 Glandirana rugosa
CTGTAGGTGTACCTTATCAAGTCCCCTACCTTACGCAAAGACTCCCGAAAGGAGAAAGAAGTCGGGGAGTCCCAAAGAGGAAAAACGAATACAAAACGTATAGAGACCTCGGGGGAGAGACCGGTGGGTCGTCGTAACCTGAGAAACACATCATATATCGAGGATCTGGATCTCACATCCGGACCCTTGGGTACTATAAGTGTGGTAATAGTCACAACTGTATAACTATTCCATTAAGTATAACACTAAATAAAGTAAAATTATAATGAAAGGTAAAAGACTAAATGTCATTAAAATTAATAACAGGGGAAGTGGTACGGGAATAAAATACTAATATCAGAAAATGGAAAGTAATATTAAAATGAAATAAATCACAATATGAATTACCTTATCAATATGTCAACACTGATAATGGTGTGAATATCATGGGTTCCCAGGCCTACACTCTAGGTCTAGGAGCTATATACTACACAAAGAGTCCAATGCTGCTGGGTGGCCAGAGAGGGGGCTCCAGAGATATGCAAAACATAAGCAAAAAGGAGAAACCCTGAGGGGCTGAAGAAAGAGGAAAGCCCTCAGAAACGCATTCCATCCCCTGAACTATTCCATGTGGATGTCATCCAGGTAAAAGGGCTCTCACTGCCAGCAGCATTTTCTTCCTCGGTGCAGTTCAGCAGTCCCAGCTTCTACAGTGCCTCCTTTCTGAGCAGCTGGTGAGGACCGGCTCTCCATGCTATTCCCGAGCAGTTCATCTGCTCCCCAGGTCATGTTACAGGCTCTGCCTCCTGAATAGTTTATGAATGCAATTCATCTTTTGTTTTAATAAATATCACTTTTTACCCATACTACATAATGTGAGGGGGGGGGGGGTTAGCTCAATGGGGATCACCTTCCCTGGAAAAAGCAGTCCAAATGGCAGGTTTGCTTAAAATCTGGCGTGTAACCAGGTTTACTTAAATGGTTGCATGTAGAAATCAAATAAACAAAACAGAAAATAAATCCTCGCCATCCAGGCACTAACTAAACATTTCTGTTTCTCCTAACTGAGTGGTGAAAGGTTTCTCCCAGACACCCACAAAACAGACAGTGCAAACCTTTTTGTTTCAGTCCATAAGCAAACTTCCATACGTCAGCTCTTTCAGGCTGATGGCTCCTGAGTCCCAGGCCAGAGCAAAACTTTCTTCTCTTCCTGGTTATTTAAACCACCTGATGTGGGCCACAAAATCTGGTCCGGAACCAACCCTGCCAAGGTGGCTGGTAAAACCTGGACCAGATTCCATCTTAGTCCACTCCAAATGAACGCATGCGAGGCGACACATAGCGTCCATCGATCACCTTGCTTCGCATAACATCACAATACATACATGCATGTGTGCAGGTTATATTTATTTAAATTTACGCAAACTTATTCAGCATTAGAAACATCTACAATTATTGCCATTGTATGTAATTTTACAGAATCAGTGGTTATGTAGGATACAAAGTAGAGTTATGATGCACTATTACTTTGGTTAAAAAAAAACAGACTGTAAAGAACTGAGCTTTGCAACCATTTTCTTTCTTCTTCAGACAGACCCAGCTTAAACCTGAATTCCACAGGATCCAGACATCAGTTGACAGAGCTACTTTAATAAAAAAAATGAGGTTCTGCAGATTCCAGACAATGGACACTATATTAAGAAATTTCCTGTTCCAGAATTCTTGGTTTTGAATGTTTTGCTTATTGTCTTACTCTAACAAAAGTGATAACGTTAAATCTGGACATTCTGTGTTATCAGGTGCAGCACATATGACTGACCGTATTTGAACACAAATATTTTTTAAATAAGTTGCATTTTTTTAAGGGTACATCCAGGCACTACCAATATTTACCCTCAAAGCTCTATCACCCCCTCAAGTGCATGTACCAGTATTTTTTTTATTTTACTTTGTTCCTGTAGTGAGAAAGAACATTTTATTAATCCCATCATCACCAGGCAGATGCTGAGAGATCAATTCCTTATGATGGAGGCACACCCCCAGAACTACATTTCTAAAGAGTCCTTTCCTTACACAGTGTGTGAACAGGTTCCTTGAAGACAAGGCAGCAGCAGTGTTTTCCTGGTAAGGAAATCACAGTTTGCATGTAGAATGAGACGGAGGCGGTAGGGTTTAGGTGGAATTCTAAAGTTCAGTAGATAGGGCTGGCAATGCTGGTTGGGAGTTCAGCGCTGTTGTCAGCTCAAACAGGTTAGGTGCACACTGGATTTCTAGCAGATCAACAATATTTATCTGTTCTTGTGTTTTTAAGCAGTTCTGGACCAGCTCGTGTACATTTACTACTGCAGACTGGCAGCGTAGAGCGAATTGCCATCTATAAACGGCGATCCGCGCATACGCAGCTGGGGGGCGCGCACACGCGCGCCCTGCCGCTGGCGTGCTCTCATGCCTGCTGCACGCTCCCTGAGCGGGGCTCAATGTCCGCCGGCGATCGTTTGTTAGAGGCATGACAGAGATCTACTGATCCCTGTCACCTGCTAGCCCAGCCCCCACACAGTTAGAACACGCCTAGGGAATAGGGATGGGCCGAACACCCCTTGTTCGGTTCACACCAGAACATGCGAACAGACAAAAAAATTTGTGCGAACATTCGAACACTGTTATAGTCTATGGGACCCACACATGAAAAATCAAAAGTGCTCATTTTAAAGGCTTATATGCAAGTTATTGCCATAAAAAGTATATAGGGACCCGGGTCCTGCCCTAGGGGATACATATCAATGCAAAAAAAGTTTTTAAATCGATTGCTTTTTCAGGAGCAGTGATTTTAATAATGCTTAAAGTGAAACAATAAAAATTAAATATTCCTTTAAATAATGTGCCTGGGGGGTCCCTTTAGTCTGCCTGTAAAAGGGCGTACTTCTGCAATGTTTAGAACAGTGCCAGATCAAAATGAGATTTGGAAAGGAAAAATTGATATTTAAAACCATTCGTGGCTGTAATGTATTGCTGGTTCCTGGCAATATAGATAAAATCACTGAAAAAAATTTGCGTAGGACTCCCCCCCCCCCCCCAGTCCATAGCAGGCCCTTCAGGTCTGGTATGGGTTTTAAGGGGAACCTGGGCCAAAATTTGAAAAAAGGCGTGGGGTCCCCCCTATAATCCAAGCCAGTGCCCCCCCTCTTCTGGACCATACCGGGCTAAGGTTCAGAAGGGCAGTGTTTTCAATATGAAACCAAAATCAAGAACACGGGGACATGACCTCAAACTAACTGGGGGGGAAGTTCAAATTTATTTACATGGACACAGTAGACATCTGCTTATATAGGGGTAATAGGAAATGGGACTAGTAGTTTCTTTTACCACTGATAAAGTAGAAAATTTCTATTGAGTCCTAGTAATTTCTATGCCTCTAAAAGGGCATAACACGTCCTAAAAATAAGATCCTGGGGAGTCAATGCTCTTCCAGCAGAGGTATATATCCTTGCTTACATTTGATGTTAAATTAGTGGCTACAATACTAGAAAATTGTTTGATTGAGGTAAAACATAAAATCCTGACCAAATAGGCTTTATGTCCAATAAATATATAGGCCCCTGAGGCTCCATTCACACTAATGCATTTTTTCATGCTTTTTGCAGAAACATATTTCATTTTTTTAACATGGGTTCCTATGTAACACGTTCACATCAATGCATTTTTATGCCTCTGCGTTTTTGAAAAGGGTTGGGGGCTTTTTTCCCCACAAAATGCAGCGTTTTGCACGTAATAGACTTCAATGGACCCGCATCCAAAACGCAAGTACTGCGTTTTTACCACGATTTGTGTTTTGCAATTTGTGTGTTTTTGTGTATTTTTTTTGGCTTTACATCCACTGTATAGTTGCTAAGTAATGCTGGCCGCCGCATCCTTAAACAATGGATGAGTCATTAGCTGTCAGCGGGATTCCCCGCTGACAACTGAATGTAGGAAAAAAGAATTACCGACAAACATAAAATCATGAAAGAATAACGTGGGCCCCTCCCCCCCCAGGTCCATACCAGGCTCTTAGGGTCTGATATGGATTTGGAGGGGACACCTCCACGCCAACATTTTTTTTAAAAATGGCGTGAGGTCCCCACAAAATCCATACCAGACCCTTATCCAAGCATGCAGCCTCGCAGAACAGGAAAGGGAAGGGTCCTTAATTAAAAATGTCTTCTTCTTCCTCCGGTCTTTCTTTTTCTTCCTCCAGTCTTTGTCCGGTGTTCTTCTTCCTCCACCGCTGCTCCCTTTGAAATATTAAAAAAACCTCCTCCGACGCTGCGTCCCACCGATCTGTCCGATTTTATGTTGGACATTTCTTATATAACTATGGGGCGTGGCCACCATCTGGAGACCCTGCCCCCTTGTGACATCACAGACCCATCATGCCCCGAGCGGTGATGTCACAAGGTGGCGTGCTCTCTGAATGACGTCATCCGCCCCATACTTATATAAGAAATGCTTGACATCGAAACTGACAGATCGGCGGGATGCAGCGTCGCAGGAGCATATTTTTTTATCTTCAGAGGGTCGTGGCGGGAGCATCGGCGGAGGAAGAACACGAACAAAGAAGACAGGAGAAAGAAGACGACCGGGGGAAGAAGAAGACCAGAGGAAGAAGAAGACCAGAGAAAGAAGAAGCAGGGGAAGAAGACATTTTTTAACTGGTTCCACACTGCGCACTGTATATTCACGGCGGCAGTGTGGACGCTTACCGCATATCGGCGGAAATAGGCGCCGATTCGCACAGGCGCAGCTAGGGGGTGAGCGCGCGCCACCGCCGGTGTGCTCTTGTGCCGGTCACACTCCGGAGGAGTGTGCCCGCGGCTTGGGCGGACCCGATGTCTGCCGGCGAGCCGCCATGAGCAGCCAGAGTGAATGAACGGGGTACTGCCGATGTAAACACGGACATTCCCTGCTTTGTCAATGGGGACATAAGAGATCTACTAATGTCACTGGGATCAGTTAGATCTCTCATGCCCATGGTAGCCCATCCCCCCCGTAGTTAGAACACATGCAGGGAACACAGTTAACCCCTAGATCTCCCCCTGCAGGTTAACCCCTTCACTGCCAATGACATTTATACAGTAATCAGTGGACATTTAAATTTCTGATCGCTGAATAAATGTCATTGGTCCCAAAAAAGTGTCAAAAATGTCCGACATGTCCTCTGCACTATCGCAGTACCGCTAAAAATTGCAGATCGCCGCCACTACTAGTAAAAAAATAAAATAAATAAAAACCCCAGAAATGAATTCTCATCATCCGTAAACGCGGCAACTTTTGCGCAAATCAATCAATAAACGCCGATTGCGATTACCAAAAATATGAGGAAGAATATAAATCGGCCAAAACCGATGAAAAAAAAATTTTTTTTTATATTTTTTTTTGGATTTGAATTTTCAGCAAAAAGTATTGTTTTTTTTTTTTTTTTTGCAAAATTGTCGCTGTTTCTTTGTTTATAGCGGCAATCAGAAATGACGCAGTGGTGATCAAATACCACCAAAAGAAAGCTCTATTTGTTGGAAAAAAGGACGCAAATTTAGTTTGGGTACAACGTCGCACGACCACACAATTGTCAGTTAAAGTGACGCAGTGCCGAATCGCAAAAAGTGCTCTGGTCCTAACCTGGGAAATCCTTCCAGGGGTGAAGTGGTTAATAAAGGACTTGTCAAAAACTGTCTCTTGTCTTGTGCCCCACTACACTATTTTTTTTTGGTGAATGGGGGGGGGGTCGGGATCTGGGCGGCCCCCTTGTTAAAGGGGGCTTCCGATAAGCCCCTCTCCCGCAGACCCCCAAAACTACCGACCAGGGTTGTGGGGAAGAGGCCCTAGTCCCCATCAACAAAGCACCTCCTTTATGTTGACATACTGCCTGGTATGGTTCAGGAGCTGGGGGTGCTCGCTCATCCTCTCCCTTTCCTGACCTGCCAGGCTGCATGCTCAGATAAGGGTCTGGTATGGATTTTGGGGGGGGGCCCATGCCATTTTTAAAAAAAATGTTGGCATGGGGTGTACCCTCCAAATACATACCAGACCTGAAGGGCCTGATATGGACCTGGGGGGGACCCCACGTGGTTCTTTTCTCACAATTTCTTTTTGGCGGCAATTCTTGAGTGACAGACTTTTTTCAGCAGAGCAGAAGAGATGATGTCCCTCCTCCTAGGCAACTGAGGCATGCTGGGTAGAGGAGGGGTTATCCTGCAATACCCTACAGTTTCTTTGGTTTTTCAGTGGTTAATTGTCCTGTGGGCACCAGTGTAACCTGACAACATGACTTCCTGTGTCCCTCACTGGATGAGAATGAAACTCTTTTCTTCAGTTTTATATAAAGTGGGGAAGGTATGCAAGGTTCATGCTGATAAGAGCAGAGAACAGGTTGAAAGTGAGATGAGCCTGTCGCCTCTTCTCTTTACAGTTTAAGTGTACAAAGCAACATTCAGTTCCCTGGATGTTCGCTTAACAATTAAAAAAATCAGCAAACCCTGAACATAGCACCCATACCTCACTGAAGTAAATGGGAGCTGAATCTTGTTATTTTTATGGACTTTTTAAAGGCCGGTTTGGAAGCTTTGAGAAAAAGAGCATGAAAAGCTGGGCATTGCCATATAACAATCCATTTTTTAAATTCATCATGAAGCATGGTTTTAATAAGGCTTTGAAGGCATCATTGATACACAAATTATTTTAAACGCCAAGTAATCATGTGACCAGCCCCCCGAACCATATCAGCCTACCTGCATGGGAGGGTACCTTGCCAGGGCAATGTCTCTCCTCCCCTCAATGCAACCTGTACCTTTGTTGATGGGACAAGGGCCTCTTTGCCACATTCCCGAACTGATGGGTGTGAGGAGCTCCAAGAGAAGGGGGTACTTGGATTTCAAGAGTCCTTTTAAAATAAGGGTGATTTTTGAAAATCTAAGAGCCCTTTATAAAGGGGTCCCAGATATCTGCCCTCCACATGAATGAGTACTTGGTTACTCATTCACAAACAAATTAAATAGTAAATAAAAACAGAGACACCTTTGAAAAAGACCTTTTTTTAAAATCCCTAAATAATGTTCCACAATGTAGATCCAACAACAATAATGTCATCCAGAGCCATCGTCAATCATGATGAAGGACAACATAATGACCCACCAACATAAACATGATTAACAGTGCTGCAACAACCCTCTCTCCCTGAGACTCTGTCACAACAGACAGCTCCCTCGCTGACAGGTGATTGTCAACAAACTAGCCAGGGATCCCAAATGATGACGTCCTTAACCAAATATAGTCATGATCACATTTGGTCATTGGCTGGTTTGTTTACTTTCAGCAACCAGCCAGAAAGCTGCCATTTGCAATGAAGTATTGATGGGAGAGGGCATTATTTTTTGGATATTGTGGATTTTTTTTTTAATAAATAAAGAACTTCATATACAGTGTGTGTGTTTTTTTATGCATCTTTTTGTGAATGTAAAACTAGGGGCTATGTACCTCTTACTCATTCACATAAGGTGGGGGGGGGGGAGGGGGCTGGATGTCTGGGGATGCCTTATTTTAAAGGAGGCTTCTAGATTCTGATAACTTCTCTCCCATATCCACTAGTCCACAGATGTGAATAAGCAAACTTTTTCCCCATTAACACAGGGGCCAGGTGCTTTGTTGAGTGGGTCCTCCTGGAAAGTTGCCCATGTTAAGGGCATGTGACCTGGTATGATTTGGGATATTGCTGACCCTCCATTTCCTAGCCAGCCAGGTCCCATGCTCAAATATGAGTATGGTATGGATCTTAAGTGGGAGCCTATGCCATTTTTTTATTGTTTTGTATGGGGTTCCCCTTTAAGATTCATACAAGACTTAAAGGGCCCTATGATAGCTATGCATGCTCTTCCATCATTATTTGGTTCACAATGCAAACCACACATTTAAGTAAAGTGTGCATGTTTAAAATTGACAAACTATTTAGCTGCTCAACTGCTGGTTTAAACTGAGTTTTAATGTGAAATAATGAAATATTTTACATGAGTGCATGTTATTTAATTGAAAAAAATCAGTGCTTTAAGCATCCTTTTCACTAGATATCATCTAGGAGCCTTAGTGTGTTTAAATTTCCTTTTACGTACTGTATAATGTGATAAACTCTTGTCACAATCTGACCAGATAAATATTCTTTATTGAATGCATTATACTTGAATTAAAGAAAACATTGAGAAAAAAATCCAACTGATCTTTTATTTCAAAGCAACTGCATACAGTATAAAACATACAAAAGCCAAAACCTTCTGCGCTTGCATAAAACCAGGACAGCTGTATTATGAATTATATGAAATTCACAAAATACTTTAGATGTAAATACTGGAGGGGGCATAAAATGTATCACATGTATTTCAGGAAAAGACATGTAAAAATATACACGTTTGGCCACATTTACATTTTTGCAAAAAAGCACAACTGTGACTCAGACACTGGGCCTAATTTATATAAGTGTTTTATCCCATGCATGAAAGAGTCCACTGCACAGTTCCCCTACAGCAGACCCCAACCAAATGAAATGGGCTCTAGGCCTATCCATTTCTAAGCAGGCCCCACCAAATTCTAATCTGTGTCATGGCTCCTAAGAATGTTGCATCTCTACATCTAAGGAAAGTACATAAACCCTTATTCCTTTGCAAAGACGGGAGAAATTACAGTTCTTATATAAGGCAATATTAGTTTTACCTTCAGGGATAAATCAAATTCAAGCATTCCAACTTTCAACTGACAGCTGGGATATGAAAGTCTGAATGTGATTGGTGGGTGTGGGCAAAGCAAAATGCTTCCACTCAAAACAATTTTAGGGCTTATATGAATGGACACTTTTCCTGCATTTAGCTTATGTCCACTTTAAGTGCAAGTCTGCAGATTCCTATTTACTTTTATTAAGGGGATGATAGAGCTGATGCTGCATTTGACTAGCTTTGCTCTGTGGTTCATTGGGCACAGAATCTCCTATTGAGATCCATTTATTCACATTGCAGGCAAAGCACGTCAAACACAGACTTTATGGCTTTTTGCGCTTACTTACACTGTTCAAATTTTGCCAAACCAAGCGTTCATCAACAACACCTGTCTACAACTATAAATAAGGCCCATTAACTAACAAATGCACAAAAACAGCAGTTTTGTAACAATAACTTGAAGAGCTTCATGAGATTAAGATTTCGCTTTCTTTGCATCCCTTTTGGAGCTGTCTGCTGCTGCTTCCGCTTTTCTTTTCCCAGACTGGAAAAAATGAAAACACAGTCACATATTTTTCCTTGCACCACATTTAATTACTTGGTATAAAAAGTTGGGAGTGTTAAACGCTAAGTTCACCTTTTTTTTCTAAATTCCAGCTCCCCTATGTACCAATATAGCATTAATACACTTCTTTTGCAAAAGTAAAACAGCTTTCCATTTATTCTACACACACCTACCTCACACCCTTCATGACTGTTTAAAAACAATGCTCCATTACTTCTGCCTTACTTCCTGGACAGACTTTAGGACATGACACAAGGTGAAAAAAAGGTGAACCTAGCCCTTAAAGGTAACACTCACTGTAAAGTCTATTTCTTGGAGTTCATTTACAAACACAAGAATAGGGGACATCTGAGTTAAACTGCCGCATACAGGAGGATTTGGATACTGGCAAACAAAAACAGTGACCAGCCTGGTATAATCCCTCCCATTCCCAGCATGTGCCAGTTTTGTAACAATGAAGTTCAAGACCATGAACATAGAGGGGTGGGTGGTGCATTTTCAACTCCAAAAAAAGTATTTTACAGTGAGTACAAAAATCCTATTTTCCTGGTAATTGAGGGACACAGGATTCAGAGACATATGAAGTTCAACTGAGGGAGGAGCAACAAAGCAAACAATTGGATAACAGGCTCACTAAAAAAACAAAAGATCTGCCTAAAGGACCTTTACGCCCAAAGCTGATATTAGATGAGTCCTGAACATCTATTCTGTAAAACAGAGGACCAGGTGGCAGCCTTGCAAATCTGGGAAACAGTTCCCTGATGAGGAAAAGCCCAAGAATTGCTCACAGATCTAGTAAAGTGTGTTTTGACAGGAAAAGATGGAACCTGATTCTTAGATTATTTTTAAAGCCTATAATCTTGAGTATGATCTTGAGAAGTACAAGCATGAGAAATGGTATAGAGAGAAGCTGATTCTGCTTTGTGGGTACCATGTGGTATGACAAAAAAGAGTGTCAGCCTTCCTAACACTGGGATGATAAGGAGAAAGTCTCTCTTCCGAATGGCAGCAATGGCCGTGAGGCGGGCTTGTGCAGCACAAACTACATCTAGACAATAGAGGGAAATCTGCTTTTGATGTACAGATGTATGGTAGTTCAATGTCTTGGCTGTAATGAAAAGCCAAAATTACCAATGAAAGAGGCTCTGATTCCCAACACTACTTTGTGTATACGTAAGACATGAAAATGTTTTTTTTTGTTTTTTTTTTAAAGACAAGGCTGCCAGTTTACACAAGCACATCACAAAGGCGATGACAAAATAACAACCTTCCCCATGGAAAGTGGAATATCCCTTATAGGCTAAGCTGACCTAAGATTTTTAAAATGAAATCCGGGGACATATTTTAATAGTAATTGTGGCAATCAGTGACTTATAGTGGGACTGTGATAATGCAGAGGACAAATTGGACACCAAGTGACACTTTTGACACTTTGTGGGAACCAGTGACAATAACACAGTGATCAGTTTGAAAAAAGATGCACTGTCACTGTTGTAATGACACTGGATGGGAAGGGGTTATGATCAGGGGCGATTAAAGGGTTAAATGTGTTCCTAACCATTGTTTTCTCACTGTGGGGGAGGTGTTTTTACTAAGGGAAGGCATAGATCCCTGTCCCTGCTTTGCAGGAACACAGGATCAATACTTGATGGTACTCGGGGACAAATATTGGTCCAGACTTAAAGTATAACTAAAGGCAAAACTTTTTCTTTAGCTTTGGATTGAGTGGAGAGGGATTAGAACACCTGTCCATTTTTATTGCTGTCTGTGCCCCCATTAAGGAGATTTACCCTCTCTATTTGTCCTGTTTACCATTAGCATTGAAAGTGAAAGTAAAAGAAAATCCCAAATGTTGTGCTGTCCCCAGAAAAGTAACAGAGGGGAAATCTTCTAATGGGGACACTAGTTCTATTGGCCTGGGGGTCCTCAAGCAGTTCCCTTAACTTACTGGAAATTCCTCTCACTTCTTGTTTTGGCTATCTATGGGAGAAGAAGTGAAGGTAAATCTCCCCAAAGGGGCACAGGTGGCAAAAAATAAACCAACAAAGGTTATAACCTTCCCTTACACTATCTAAAAAAACAAAGGTTTGCCTATATTTCTACTTTGACTGTAAAAAGGGTCAGAATATGCCACACAAAAAAATTATCTGGGGTAGAAACTTCTTTCCTTTCAAGGGCAATGACAGACCTTTCGGGAAGTGGACTTTTTAACTGGACCAATCTGGAGCTATGAGGATCACTGATATGTCATCCATCTTGATCCTGCAGAACAGACAGGCAAAGAGTTTCAGAGAGGAGCAGGATAAATCAAGCTGTACTGATCCTATGGAGCATCCACTGCACCAGCATCATCTACTGTATCTGTGAACCGGAAGATAATTCTATCAAGTTTGTTGTTGAACCTGGAGTCCAGGAAGCCCACATCTGACATCCCCCTACACCTGGAGCTTTTCCAGGTCCTAGAACACCTCCTAGTGTAGCCATTCTCTGGGATCCATGGGCTGCCAGCTGAGGATGTCTGTCTGACAAATGTCCTGGGGGTGTAAACCCTGGACTAGGCTGGAAACTGAAGTTCTGCTGACTGGCAGCCAGACACAGCAGACTGAGGAAAATGCCTGACAATGGTTCATGTCTGGGATATAAACAGAGGACAAGGCTGCAATGTGAATTTCTCCACAGGATAGGATCCAACTGACCCCTCTTGCTGTGGCAAGGCTGCTGGAACCTCCTTGATGGTTAACGTGTGCCTGACTATACAATACAGGATTTCTGTGAGTAATGTGTGCAACAGAAAAGTTTTTAAAGTTTTAGGATCCAACAGTGGTTCTTCCATTTTTTCCATTTTCATGGTGGCATGCACTGCATTAATAGGATTCAAAATGGTCTAAGCCTGGTAGGGACAATATCATCTGCCAAGGTTTTTTGAGACTTTTGTCAAAAAACCACTACAGCAGAAGGCTGAAAATGCCACTAAAGCTGCATGTAAGTCAGATAATAATTCTGAAGGGAAAGGCATAGAGGTCATAGGTTCTGTGGTCAGCATCAATGAAAGTTGCAACTTAGCCCATAACTGCATGGAAATCCTCCTTAGATAAGACAGACTCTAAGAAAGACTCCAAGGTATGTAGAGATTCAAAATGGGAACAATGTTCCAGGCTGTCGGTGCCAGAAACAGCACTGCAGGACACCCCAAAACTGTTAGTGGATCATGAGCTGCAGATACTTGATACAGAGAGACTGCACTCTTTGTGTTTCGGATCGAACATGCTAGGGATAACTCAGAATACCACATAAAACCTTGGGTACTCACAAACTAGCTGCTAAAAACAGGAACAGTTTAGTTGGTCAAAGATGACCAGGTAATTGTAGGTGGCAGCAAGGGCTAACTGAGGTGATACCATGTATCCCTTGTGATTAGGAGCAACGGCAGAAAGATGCTACCTCACAATGAATGTCAGAAACAAAGTGGGATGTGAGCAGCCTTTTCTGTGGAAACCAATGGAAAAAAGGTAATGGTGTTGCATAAAGGTTCTAATAAAAGAAGAAGCTCCTAATCCAAGCCCCCACGCGGCCTACCTATAAGGTAGTCTTCAGTTACTGGGTCAAACCAGTAGCTGCCACAGCTCGGAACCTGAAAATTTCTCCGTGGCTAACTAACGCAGTACAAAATGGTCTGCAAAGCAACACAGTGCAGAACCTGATGCCCAAAAAGTCACATTACAGGCAGGCCCCACATTTGTCCTGTCCAGCAGGGTCCATGTACGACCTCCAAAGTTATTGCAGATGATACACCAATCTGGATAGCTGCATAAATGGACCAGCTGTAAGGAAAAAATGATCTTGAGATAAATTAAAAAAAATGGCTAGTAAAAACAGCTAGACTTTTCTCATTGAAGAAAAGGCAGCCATCTTCCTAGGACACTAGCAAAGAACTTAGGCATGCTGGGAGTGGGGTTATAACAGACTGGTCACTGTGTTTCTTTTTCCAATGTCCAAATCCTTGTATAGGTGGCAGTATAACCTAAATGTCTCTGAATCTGGTGAACCTCAGTGAGCGAGAAAGAAATAAATTATTATATTGTGGAATGTTGACATCTTGAGGGAAAAAAGTCCTCACAAATTTTAGTCTTTAACATTTTCCACTTGATAATAAGATGTTTTACAAATTAAAATACTATACTTGTTCTGGCAGGTTCTTTTTAATGTTTCCTTTATTTACAGTATATCTCTTTTTGAAATGTATCAAGTGACTAAGCTTTTACACTGGGCTAGGAAGGCAAACTTTGTGCATTGGCCAGTGGTTAGGTAGGACACCTCTGCAGTAGGCAAGCTGTATTGCTATTGCAAATGTTATTTACATTACTCTATTGTCTTGAGACTGTTTATTTGCCTTACATGCTAGTATCGCTCTCTCACACCTGCCTAGTGCGTTTTGCACCAGTTGCTTTACAGTTTGTTGTAGTGAACAATCATTGACATCCTGCAGATTGTGTAAGATATTTGCATTGCTGTGATATTGGAAACTGATGCTTAACTAATCCATTTTTGTGTAGGGCTTGGCATTTAAAGTGGTTCTAAATTCAAAAGGTTTTTTATCTTAATGCATTCTATTCTGTATGCAGCAACCCCCCTAATACTTTCCTGAGCCTCATCTGGATCCAGTGATGTTGCACGAGAGTCTCGTCTGTCTGGGACTCTCCCTCCTCATTGGGTGAGACAGCAGTGGGGCGCCATTGGCTGTCAATCAAAGCCATTGAGCCGATGAGAAGGGGGGGGTGAGCCGCAGCTTCATGTCTGAATGGACAAACAGAGCAGCGGCTTGGCTCGGGTGCCCCCATAGCAAGCTGCTTGCTGTGGGGGCACTCAGTAATAGGGAGGGGCCAGGAGCGCTGGCGAGAAGATGAGGATCTGGGTTGCTCTGTGCAAAACCACTGCACAGAGCAGGTAAGTACAACATGTTTGTTATGTTTAAACAAAAAACAAAAAAAAAAAAAACTTTAGTATCACTTTAAATAAAGCCCATTTAAACCGTGTCAGGTATGTCAGGGGGTGAAGCTTTCCTGGAAGGGTCGTTGTCATCTGGAATCAGGGGATCTATACATCTATGGCCCCTCCAGTGGTAAACATAACATTGTGATATCAGCTCACTCGTGCGTTAATTTTTAATTCAAGTAATTAATAGTAGACTTTGAAAAAATGTATACAATTTGAAAGGAAAGAGCAGGCCTGTAGACTGCCAATGGCATTCGCACATCCTTTTAGTTATAGATAAAGATAAATAAACTGTCACCTCACTAAGCCTCAAAAGGAATCTGTGGTTGTTTCGCTTATGAGCCCGGCAGGGGAAAAGGCCTGTACACATAGATCAGATGAATATATTTTATCTATCATAAAGTCTAATAAATTAGTTGCAGAGAGATGAAAATAATTCCTACTGATAATACACATTTTGGATTACATGTACATATAAAATAGTATGCATCAGTTATACAGAATTCCTGAGAGATCTACAAAATGGTTGTGTTGAACCTGCTTGTGACAGCCATGCGGTGATTGGACTTGTTGAGATCAGAATGACACAACTGGTGTCAGAAATCCAATTCCCAACCATTAGAATCTACTGGTCCATTTAACCCACAGCCCCTTCAAAAGGTAAAACCTCTCCTCCTAGCAGAGGAATTGCCACTTCAGGGGTAAATGGCCAAGAGTTAGAATGCAGCCCACATCCATATCTCAGTAAAATTAGCAGCATGAGATATGAACACATTTATTCATATGAAGCCAGCTCTGAACAAGGTGGATTGCTAAATTCTGTAAAGGATTACTTCTATTTTTTCTCCATTGTTATTTCACAAGTGAATAGCCAAACTATGTATGTCCTTTTGTCTTTTTGTAATTTTCCTCTTTGTATATATACGCACTGCCCACCTTCGGGATACTACATTATAAAATAAGTGGCTTCCGTGAACTAAGTTAAGGCTCATATCCCTAGAGAGATTGTCGCATTGTAGTATTTGTGTGCTTGGTGTCTAAGGTCCTTGTTAATCTGTAGGTAATTGCACTGTGTGTTGGCAGATTGCATGCAGATTAAGCGTTAGTGTATCTACGTTTATCACATCTGTCAGACAGAGATGTGTGCATGTGTATGGTTGTCTAGAACAGTGTTTCTCAACCTTTTTCCAGTCAGGGCAAATCTGAAAAGTATTTTCAGTCTCCAAGCACCCCAATCTAAGACTTGGTTCACATTACTGCGACACCACGCATGTGGTGCATTTTTGGTGCAGTGCAATCAGAAAAAAAAAGATAAGGGAATTCTTTCCCTGTGTTTCTGTGGGCTAGCCCATTGAAATTAATTTGCTGCCCTATCAGCATGCAGCTGCACAGATGTGAACCAAGGGCTTTTTCGTTTTACCACCCCCAATTGCTCCCCTTCTAGCTGCAAAGGAAGCAGTTGGGGGGTGTACACATGCTGTGGCTATAAACACACACATACATGGGCACACACACATAAATAGCCTTTTTAAAAATCGTCATTACTTACTTTCACTCTCCCTGCCGATTGACAGTTCGATTGAGGATTGGGGAGCTTGGTCTCATGCGACAGCCTTACTCTACCAAGATGCCACGGCACCCCTGGCGACCTTATTGAGAAAGGCTGGCCTAGAAGACCAGTCAGCAAACAAACTGCTAGGTGGTGCAAAGCTGTCTTAAAATATGTGTCTGGTGTGCAGGGGCAGTGGGAAGAATGATTAACACAATGATTCAAGCTTGTAGGGTAGCTTGAGGAATCACAGAAGTGTCTACTAATTGCTAGACTGATCCTCAAGTGCCCCAGGTTACATGTAAGATTTGTATTTTCCATTTGTGGGGGGAGTCTCCCTCTAGTGATGGTCAGAGGTATTGCAGGCTGGGTTTTACTTGTTCCCCTCTCATTCCCTTGTACACCAACCAATTCCTTCGCCTTGGTTAGCTAGTTGCCATTGACTTGCATCTTGGACACTACATCTAGGATAGCCTACATGCTCTTCGTGACTATTTAACCCGATTCTCCTGTTCAGATATTCCTCAAATATCCCATGCTAAGCACTGAAGTACCTTGGACAGAGCTGAGTAAGAGGAACAGAAGCATGATGGTTAACATATCAGCCACAACCCATTCTGCTTACATCTTGGGTTTGAAAATATTAAACATTACCGATGTCTTTGCCGTTTTCTTCCTTTTCTCTGCTTTTTCTTTCTCTTCTATCTCCAAGTTTTCTTTTTCTATCAGTGATATGAGCGTATTACATCGTCTCTGTAGCTCCTACCAACAATATCAAAGAAATCAGAAACTACAAGCAGTTATATATAAATAATTCAGTTAATATTAGTTAAAAAGACTAAAGCATATATCAGTGGATTTGTCATGACCCTGTTAATATGTATCTAAACCCCAAACTTTTTTTTAACATTTTTGGATAGAATGGAGAAAGGTTAGAACCCTTGTCAGGTTTCACTGCTAACACTTGCAGCTGGGTCGGTGAAAAAATAGGCAGTTGAGCCGCATTCTTTCCACTCCGCCAAAAGCTGCAAAGGCAGCCAGACAGGTTTGTACATGTGCTGTGGCCATAATGCTTTGCGGCCACAAAAAGTTACCTCCCCTGCACCTTCAAGTGAATGGGGCCACACCGCAAATGCCCTGCACTCGCATGCAATGCATGCAGTTGCAGTGCAGTGGTGTAGCATTTACAGGGTAAAAATAGGCGGTCAAAGTCTATCAAACGTCCCTGAAAAGCAATCCAAATAGCTTTTAAGAGGTGCGGCAAGAGCTGCTGCTAGTGTAAGCTTAGCCGTTTTGTACTGGGGACAAACTTTTACCAGACAGAAGTGAGGGAAAACCTGTAACAGAGAAACAAGTAATAAAAACTGGGGTTCTAGCATTCCCAAAAATATGTTTGTCTGTTTTGCTGTTGCAGCCTTCTTTCTGCCCTGGGGACAACCTAATTACCAGAGATAAATTAAAGTGTATGTTCAGGCAAAACTTATCTAACACTTAACCTGCTCTCTGCCACATTCTAAACCTAATCTATCTAGCCCTGTAAAGCAAACATTGATGTACTTACCTATTCTGCAGCCGATCCGGTCTGGTCCCGGCATGTGCTGCCAGCGATGGCTTCAGCGTGGCAGGTGCAGGAGAGGCATCCGACAACGGAAGCCCCATAGTGAGTCTATGGGTGACGTCACTTCCCAGGAATTTCACAGCCGTTGTTGGTCCTCTTCTGCACACAGCTTCCGCTAATGGAAACCGGACCGGATCGGCTGCAGAATAGGTAAATATAGCGATTTTTGCTTTACAGGGTTAGATAGATTAGGTTTAGAATAAGGCAGAGAGCAGGTTTAGATTTAGTTACACGTTAAAAGAATCTCTCCAACAGAGTCTCCGACAGCAGTGAAGTCTGACAGGAGTTCCAATCATTCCTCACTCTGTCCAAACTTAAAAAGGTATTTGTTACAGAGAGAGTTGTTATCTGTGCCTTGAAGATCAAAAAAATACATCTTGTTTAAGTACAGAGAAAACTGTTCTAAAAACATGCCCAAAACATGTAAAAGACACACAGGCTCAAATATTATATAACTGGACTTGATTGTCAAAAGAGTGCAGAGTCTTTCATGCCCAGAGAAATGTGAGCCAGGCAAACTTTACCATTTCTTTTGAAACCCAGCTGATGGATTGCATGCTGTGAAACAACAACACTCTGTGACACTGAAGGCTTGCCTCTGTGCATTGTGCTCAGAGCAAGTCTATCAAATTCACCGCTGGGAATCCCTTACAGACTCCACTATGCTTGTGGCTGATGACTTCTTACTTTCAGCTTAAATAGTTGCTGTAAATTAAAATTATCATAATTTTACTTTCACATTTTAGTTTTTTAGCTCCCAGCTTCATTTCCCCTTATACCATTTAATCAGAAAGTTTTCCAGGGAAGAAAGTTTCACAGCTTTTTGCTACAGAATATATAACAAGAAATTGCTCTTGTCTGCAAAGTGCTGTCTATGTGGATAATGCCACTCTGATGGCTGAAAGGAAGCAGAATTTGAAGAGACTATTGTTTAAGGTTGTGTCAGGTAACCCTTTCCATTTTCTACAGATAAATGAGGAATACACGTTTATTTTCCTAGACTCGAAGATTTCTGCAGATGGTAACTGAAGCCCGAAAATCTAAGGATGCCTAAAATATTTCATTATCAACAAAGACTGTATAGTCAGAGGTACGTGTTACTACATACAGTATGTTACTAAATAACTGTTCACATAGCCATATGAACATTCAAGGTAAAGGAGTGTTCACTCTAAATATCTAATCAACTGAAAGGGAAATGAAAAAAAAACACAAGGCAGCAGTCAACATAGCTTTACCCTAATTACTAAAGTCTCTGCTACATTTGTAAATCAATCCTTATGTGTCACCCAAATCACTGTAGTGGTTAACATTATGCATAGTCAAAAAATATTTTTCTTTCCTTTTGGATGGAGTAGGCAAGGGTTAAAACCCCCATCAGTTTATTGTTTGCAGTCTGTGTCCCATTAGGAAGTATTCCCTTAACTTCTTGTTCCAAAGATGCAACAGGAACTGAATAGAAATCTCAACAATGAAAGGGGAATCATCTTCTTTGGCAGTTTCCACCAGAACAGGTGTTCCCATTGGAAAATGTGTCCTAACTCTTGTTATTCCAAGAACTGTAAAACCTTAGATTTTCCATCACACCCAGAACAAAACAGTCGGTCTGAACGTCACTCAGCCATTCATAGGCAGCTTTGCATTCTGTGAATGAAGTAAAAGTCTACAATGATTGCCTGAGGCAGACTGATGATGTCATGTTCTCTGCCAATCAGAGGAAGCTTTGTATTCATTCACTGAATACAAAACTGCTTCTGAATGTCTGAGTGCCGTTCAGACCAACTCTGTTTTGTTCCAGGTGTGAGACGAGAAGTCTTTGTCTCACAGCTGGAACCCAGCACTGTGTACTATATGTAGCTAAAGTTACATACAGTTCTTACAGTGCTTAGAGCTAATGCCGGACTTAGTGAAGGAAATAGTTCATTTGGACCAGCTTGGAGATCAGCTTTAAAGTTCAATATACTTTATAGCAAAACACAAATCACAAGTAATATATTGCAGCTTACCAATCCTGAAGGCAACACTAAACAATATCCTTATTCTCCAAAAAATAATCCATACACATCCACTATTTTAATGGCCCTGTAATCTATTTTTCATCTGTTTTTGAATTGTTTCTCACTGTGTTTTTCTGCCTCCTTGCAACATCCTCCATGAGCTCCTGAACCTCCCATTTTCCTTCACTTCCATCTGTATAGAACAAGCAATGCAATTTAGTTGCAGTGGTGTGCACTGCTCTATGCATAGTGCAAATACCATAATTCATAGTCCCTAGTTTATCTCGGGAGAGAGCAAAGGAGGGTGGCTACATTCCTACATACAGTGGGACCATGGAGTGTGAACATAGCCATACTCTAACAGGAAGTTGGATCACAGCATCAAGAAAAAAAATATTTGGAGATTTGGAAGAGGCCAAAAGCAAAAGAAGGTGCTTTTCTGAGTTATCACTTTAAATGCGGTGGCTGCATACTTCTTGTCTTAGGGTGGCTCTACTGTAGACGGATGCAACAGAGCCAGTCTTTGAATCTTTTGTCAATATGGGGAGAGGGTAGTGTGAGATGGTCTAGCAGATATAGATGAACTTGACTAAAAAAAGTTGAACTCAAGCTAACACCTTTTAAGTGGTTACAGTAACAGTTTAGAAAACGAATGCAGCCAACAGAAATGATAAGCTACAATTTAATAATTTTTTTTATTTAATACCACTTTAAGAAAAGAGATACAGATACAGATTGCTGGGGCAATACTAGCGGTATTG
>BLSH010232923.1:603278-623669 GCA_018402905.1 Glandirana rugosa
CGTTAAATTAATTAAAACGGTTCCATGGGGACTTCTTTGGACTTCCGTGACGTCTCACGGACCCGTGGGACCAAACTTTTCCGACGAGATCTGGTCGGAGAGTATTGACAAAACGACGGACTCCAGTAGTCCCTACTACACGGTAGGTCCATCTCTATCCGTGCACCTAGTGTGACTCGAGGATGAGGAGGTTTAACATGTTTCCGTGTCGTCCTCGAACCAGTCCCTTCACTTTCGTCACTTTTTCCCTCCACAGAAGGGTTTACACACGACACGAAAAACAGATGGGGATGTCACGTCGTGGTCCGTCACGTCCATGGCGTTGAAAATTTTTCCGATAAACACTGGTGCTGCACTGTAGGGGTAGACAAAAAGCACAGCACACATTTGGGAAGACACCTCCCTTTTTCACTGCTTTCACTTCCCTGACCAAGCTCCTGCTGTGCCTTTGTACAATTTGGAGGAGTAGGAGCTCAGTGTGATCCACGTGCCTATCTCTACCTGGATGGCACATCATCCCTGATGACCTCAGGCAGCAAAACAGTTATGAGAGGCTGGTCTAGAGCAGCCTTTTCAAACCAGGGTGCCCAGGCACTCTGCAGTGCCTTCAGGTTTCTTCAGGGGTACCTTGGCAAAATTAATTAAATTGCCCAAAAATTGTATACATTTTTTATGTTTAATGGTTTTTAGGTTTTATTTATATTATTTTTTTACCTACCTAGATTATAAGCATACAAGGTAGACCACGAGGCAATGGCTCGTAGATGGGTAGCATGGGTTACAAATTATTTTTTTAATTTTCCCATAAACTCAACCCTCACAGTTATTAACTTTTGTTCCACTTGCCTCTCCCTATAATATTGTAAGCTCTTAGGAGCAGGTCTATCCTAACACTTATGTATTGAATTGTATTGTAACTGTACTGTCTCCCCAAACTGCTGATGCTATGTAAATCTTGTATAATAACAATAATAATATGGAAAACCATCTGGCCCTGGGGCTTTATGAATGGGCAATAATTTAATGGTTGCCATGATTTCGTCCTCATCGTTAAAGTGATACTAAAGTCTAGTTTTTTTTAGTTAAAAAGAACAAATATGTTATAACATTTCTCCTGTTTCTTGTGATGAAACTCGATAAAAATATTTGAAAAAAAAAAACAAATATATATATACTTACCCGCTTTGGGCTGTGGTTTTGCACAGAGCAGCCCAGATCCTCCTGTTCTTGGCTTCCCCTTCGGTGCTCCTGGCCCCTCCCTCCTGTTGAGTGTCCCCACAGCAAGCAGCTTTCTCTGTGGGCACCCGAGAAGAACCACAGCTCCCTGTGCCCATTCAGACATGGAGCCGCTTCCTGGCCCCACACCCTCTCTCCACAATGGCTGACTGACTTTGATTGACATCAGAGGAAGCCAATGGCACCACATTGCTGTCTCAGCCAATGAGGAGGGGAGACCCGGGCAGCCGAGACACTCCTGCAACATCACTTAACCTAGATGGACCTCAGGCAAATATTAGGGGGCTGAGGGGAGCTGCTGCACACAGAAGGCATTTTATATTAATGCATAAACTGCATTAAGATAAAAAGAACCTACTGCTTTTACAATCACTGTATGGGAATGGAGTGCCGAGTGAGATTTTAGGGATGCCACTAACTTCTAGATAATGCTACATACCCCTAAGGAGACCTGCAGTGGGCATTATTATAGAGACCTACATAAAAGTCTCTGAACTTGGGCTACATGTGTAGGGTGAGATTGAAATACATAATTTTTGTCTTTAATAGCATGAGGTGTCAACAGGTATTTTTCCTCTTTTAGCTTTTGACCATCAGTGTATTCGCCTTATTTCCCTTGTCATAGAAAAGCTGCTTAAGGCACACAGTCTTTTCTATTTCCTTCAGCGCAGTTCACATTTTGACTATTGTTTTAAGAAGCTTCCCCAAGGAAAAGATCAATCATTGTGACTCAAGTTTCCATTTGGCAAGCAGCTTGGTTTTGTTAGCATTTTTATTTAGTCCTGATGACAGGGCTATACACTGGCCTCTAATTACTGCCTTATGTGATTCCCATAGGGTGTTGTGGGGTACATCAGAGGTAGCCTTTTCTGTGAAGTATTTCCACAGCAACAATTCCAACTGTATTCTAGACTGTGTTTGAGTAAAAACTCATTAAGTTGCTAGTGGAATCAGAATGTAGGGACACAGTAAGAAGTATAAGGGCATGATCCGGCCAGGATATAGGTAAGATTAATTTTCACTCACACATAAGGTGGAGGCATTAATGAAGAAATAGCTGTAGCTGTACATCGGCTAAGGAACTCACGCGCTCCCATTGGCCAGCGGGGGAGCCAGCCAGTGGGTCCGGTGGACTCGATGTCCGCCAGCCACCTGTGATCGTTCCCCGCAGTGACAGAACAGAGATCTGCCTGTGTAAGCAAGGCAGAGCCCCGTTCTGACGGGAAAATCACACAGATCCTGTCTTTCTGCTATGCAGGAAGACGGATCTGTGTGTTTCCCCAGGCAACTCATCCCCCATACAGTTAAAAAACACAAACAGGGAACACATTTAACCCCTTAATTGCCCCTGATTTAACCCCTTCCCTGCCAGTGTCATTAGTACAATAACAGTGCATATTTTTAGCAATGATTACTGTAATACTGTCACTGGTTCCCAAAAAAGTGTCAAAAATATCAGTTAAGTGTCCAATCTGTCTGCTGCAATGTCACATTCCCGCTAAAAATCATCGATCACCGCCATTACTATTAAAAAAAAAATAAAAAAATAATAAAAATACCATAAATCTATCCCCTATTTTGTAGTAACTTTTGTGCAAACCAATCAATATACGCTTATTGCGATTATTTTACCAAAAATATGTAGCTGAATATATATTGGCTTAAACTTATGAAAAAATGTGTTTGTTTTTTTTTTTCAAAACTGTCGCTCTTTTTTGTTTATAGCGCAAAAAAATAAAAACCACAGAGGTGATCAAATACTACCAAAAGAAATCTCTACTTGTGGGGAAAACTGACATAAATTTTGTATGGGTACAATATCACATAACCGCGTAATTGTCAGTTAAAACGACGCAGTGACATATAGTAAAAAATGGCCTGGTCAGGCAGGGGGTAAGTCCTTTCGGGGCTGAAGTGGTTAATAATATCTATAAAATGTCTGATTTTGCCCTGATTCCTCAGATTTAAGAATTTGTTATCTGCATTACCTCATCATTCCTTCTATGTTTTCATCAGGCAGTCTATGCCTAATTTTAATTACATATAAAAGAATGATACAAACAAAGGAGGACTTGTATCAAGTCACCCATAAACAGAAGTAAAAGCCTCCCAGTTTAAATGTGAGATACAGTATGTTAGATTAACACGAGCAGCATGTTACTGAGGGAGCATACTGTACAGTACAGCTACTTGTGTCTGATATCAATGGATTTTTTTAATATAAACTATCGTTTATTTAGGTTAGTGGTTTTAAGGCATATTAGCCAGCTTTGTACATTTCTTTTATTTGTTGTACAGAATTACTGCCATTCGTTGGTTCTTAGATGTAGCCATCTTCTGATCTGCACTTTATATCTGTCAATAGTCCTTGTGTGCAGTCATTTTCACCCCTTCCACAAAGAAAGTACCTACTACTCTAATAAGAAACATGCCATTTATTACTGTATTATCAATGATATGTAATGTGCTCTTCTGTCTGAAAATCAAAGGTAACATCCACTACTGTATATCCTCTTTTGCTTTTTTGTGCACCATTACCCAATTGCCCACATGAGCTGACAACATAAGTTGCCGCTTATATTGTGACAACTTCAGAAATATTCTCTGCATACCTGGGTTAAAAGTGTCTCCTTCTCTTCTGACTCTGCAGTGCTGAGCGGCTCAGACTCATCAATCTTCCTCTGTTCTTCTTTTTGTACCTGAGATGCATTTGGGAGGTCTGAATTCCTGGGGACCTGAAATCAGAAGTTAAGATGAGAATTTTGCTGTGGTATGGCAATGTTATTAGGCGTTCAATCTTTTTTTTACAACACATAATGCAGAAATGGAGCAAGGGAAAGCTGATAAAAGGATTGATGGACTTTTCACAGTAAAACATTTGTCACAAAGAATAACCCTGAACCTGTGCTAATAACCCTAGACTAGGAAGTAAGAACATTTTAGAACTGTGATACAATGCAGACCCTTTTACAACAATGAGCATTAACAAGAAACATACAAACCATAAAATATAACTGCAGTAAAGCAAAACAAAACACTTTTGTTGTGTTTTTAATAACCTGCTGTAGCCACAAAGAGAACCAATGTTTACAACCCGTGCAAATAACATATTTTTTAAACAAAGTTACACAGTTAACAAGTGCTATAAAATACTGTAACCCCATGTGATTTTTTTTTTGTCAATACAGAAGTGCTAAAGGTAAAAAGAAACTTTGGAAGATGCTGGTTAAAACAATTAGTATTATGAAATACTGTAAATAAATCACATAATCAACAAAATGTCTTCATCAAAAACTGAATGATAGCATGCGTTTTTTATTTCACAAAGTTCCCAAACTACAATGTTGTGTATGCCAAGGATGAGGATTGCTCCATTTTATCTTCGCCCTGCCACGGTTCAGTCTGTTTGTCATTGCTCATTTGCTGCTGCCAAACATGCACTCTATTTCTGTCTGTCAGTATGTCTCTGTTTTTTATGTTACATTTTGTTGGGTTTCTAAACATAAAGTGAAATAAATGCTAATTTTTCAAAGTGGTTGTTTATTTACCCTAGTAAATAAGGTGAAATTTACTGATCCAATCACTTGTGAGGGAACAAAATAGGATTTTTGCTAGCACATGATTGGATGACTGAAGAGATCAAAGTTTCAAATCTGACTACAGACATCAGACACTATGGGGTTTATTTACTAAAGCTGGAGAGTGCACAAAATGGTGCAGCTGTGCATGATAGCCAATCAGCTTCCAACCTCAGCTTGTTCAATCAAGCTTTGACAATAAAACCTTGAAGCCGATTGGTTTCTGTGTGGAGTTGCACCAAATTTTGCACTTTCAAGCTTTAGTAAATCAACCCCTATGTCTATCGCAACCAAATCCAGCAGGGTTCTGTTTTCTCAAAAAGATACAGTGGTTAATTAACTAAAGGCACAAAAAATAAATAAATGTGCATTTTGCAGTGAAGTTGCATGCTGCAAGCAAATTTTCTCCAGAGCTTAGTAAATGAGGGGAAGCTCTGCTGACTTCCATCATCCAACCAAGTGCAAGTAAAAATGTTGTTTTTTTTAAATTTTCGTTGCAAGTGATTGGTGGGTGCTCTTGCAAATGTATGCTTAAAGTGACAAAGGCAATTTCTTATATTTTAAAAATAACAAACATGTTACACTTACCTGCTATGCGCAGCGATTAGCAGCCCCAGATCCTCCTCTTCTCTGGTCCCCCATCAGCACTTCTGACCCCTCTCCTGCCAAGTTCTCCCAGAGCAAGCAGCTTGCAATAGGGGCAGCTAAGCAGGCTCCATCCCAAGCTGCTGCTCTGCGTGTCCATTCTCACACAGAGCCACAGCTCTGCCCAACATCCTCTCTCTCCTCATTGGCTCACTGGCTCTGATTGACAGCAGCGGAAGTCAATGGCTCAGCAAAGGAGGAGGGAGTGTCCCTGAAGAGCCGAGGCTCTCTTGCACATCGCTGGATCACTACGGGGTTCAGGTAAGTATTAGGGGGGGCTGCTGCACAAGGAAAGTTTTTTTACCTTTATGCACAGAATGAAGGTAAAAAACCATGAACCTTAAGAATCACATTAACCTTTCACAACCTAAAGCTTGATATACACATTTAGTTCCTGGTTGAACAAGGAAAAAACATACAGATCCCTGCACCAAAACTGCTTCAAATGCTATGCAAGTGCACAACTTGCCAGTAGAATTGTACAACAAGTTAAAAGACTGACAATTCAACACTGCTACAAATTTGTGGCAAGTTATCCTTTCTATCTGAGATTGCTCTGTTCACAGAGTGTTAAAAAAAATTTGTAAAACATTGATTGATTTTTTTGCACATACTGTCACCCGTCAGTGTCCCTGATCGCCGCCACACCAGTTATATGATAACGCTGCACTGCACTGCACTGGTGACAATATGTAAATAAACTTTTTTTTTTTTTATTTCGTCATTTTCAAAAAAAATGCTGATCTTTCTGCTGACTACTGTGACACCTGTTCAGGAGAGTGTATAATGCATTGGTTTCAAGGCTCAGGAAACTGCACAAAGTTCAGGGGTCAGTACAGACCACCTCCTCAATATACACCCCTATTACAGACCACCTCCTCAGTACAGACCACCTCCTCTCCTTAATACAGAACACCTATTTAGTACAGGCCACCAGAACAGACCACCTCCTCAGTACACACCACCTCCTTAGTGCAGACTCCCAGTACAGACTTCCTCCTCAGTAAGACCCTCAGTACAGACCACCTCCTCAATACAGACCACCTCCTCAGTACAGACCATTTCTTCAGTAAGATCCCCAGTGCAGACCCCCTCTTCACTACAGATCCCCTCCTCAGTAATAGAGACCCATCCTTCTTCTCATTTGAGAAATGTCGCTAGTACCTATGGCTTTGAAAGTAAATGAAGATAATATCAGGCCAGGAGAAAACCTACCATGACTCTTATTTAAGTTACTATAAGGCAACTACCAATCCTAAATCCTCAGACCCTGGAAAGGGAAAATGTGTTAACTGTAAAATTTACCCTTAGTCACTGTGGAAAGGGGAAGATAGGACCTAGATGCTGTCAGAAATCAGCCCTAAAGGAACAGGGTGATGGGGAAAACAGGTGTCCTAAGGTCCCTGTAGTTTTGCAGTGTCCACCAAGACCTGTGCATATTAGTGACAATGAGTGAGTGAGATGAAGAGCAGAAAGAGTGGCAATGCACCTCGGCTGAAGTAAATAGCGACACTGCAGGCTGCTGTAACCAGCAAATACCTAAAGGAAAGGGGCCCAAGGTCACTCCAGAAAATGCAAGAATGATAGGGGTAGCCAGGCAAAGCCAGTACACCATCCCCTCTTTCCCCCCCGAGGGATAAAGCAGACCTGGGAGACAAGATACAAGACAGAGCAGACTTAAGCTGGTCATACCCTAGTAGATTTTCTAAAAAAAAAATGTTTGTATGAATATTCATTCGAACATTAGTAGAACAATTCTCAGTACATTCGATGACTTGAAAATGTAACTTGAAAATACTTCAACATTTTGTTTGCTTTTAAAATCCCATTTTGGAATGAATGTAATTTCCCATGAGAAAAACCACATACAAGGTTATAAAATGATTCCAGCTAATAAAATGTCCATCCTGCTCCTGCAAATTTTTTTTATCATTATGGTCACAAACAAACTTCTATTTGACCCCTTTAATGACTAAAAAATCAAAGGAATGTTTTTAAAAAAGTTTCAATAGATTTCTACTTATGTATGGCCAGCTTTAGCTGGTCAATTAATATCTAGATGTGGGAGTCAGGTATCACACTGATGGGAATATTGATAGGTGCAAGGGAGGGACTTTGGAAGTAAATATTCAGGCAAAGGGATTCCAAAATGTTACATCTAAGAAGCATCCAGAATTACCCAAATTCAAGCAATTGTCAATATTCAATAAAACTCAGAAATCTTCATGTGTGAGGAAAAAATAAGTCCTGCCACATCGGGCACTAAGCTAAAACTGAGCTCTTACTTTCTGGGTAGAGGGCAATAGCTCTCAACTGTATTCTGCTTTACCTTGCATCCATCATGCTAAGGGCAGGACTGTACCAAAGAGGTCTGCTATGTTCACTAATACAGGCAAATAAAAACGTATACTTTGTAAGGGGGTTAGCTCGGCAGCGGGTGTGTTTGACCCCCTGGAAGGGTTTACTACACAATTTACGCACAGTGAGACAGCAGTTTCAGATGAAAACAAAAAGGTAGTTTATTCTCACACAATACAATGTGAAAAACAGCAACACACAAAAAAAAAAAAAAATCCTAGGCCACTTGGCCACTGACTACACAATAGGTCTCCCTGTCTGTCAGCTGGGTACAGCCTACCACTGTACCTACCTCCTATCTCTCACTGAAGACAGTCAGCCACACAGGCTTCTTACCAGACAAGCAGTTAAACTCCCCAGTCTGTTAACCTGACACAGAACCTGGTTCCAGGGTGGAGCACTCACCTATCCTTGCTGGGAGTTTATGTAGAAGTCTTAATGAGCCAGCTCAACCCAGCTGGACTCATTACCTCTACCCCTGCAAGACTAAGCACTCCCCCTAGTGGTATAAGTCTGTATACACTGAAGGGAAGACAATACCCGCTCAAAGCCACGGCTTCACTCCACAGATGTGACCGCTTCCATAGGGTGCAGGCTCCGCCATGGTACAGGAGATACTGAGCAGCTATGATTAAGCATCAGATATAGACGTGAAACGCGTCAGCATTTGTACCTGGGGTTTGTCCCCCAATATGCTCTGCTTGTATTTCATTTGATTTTACCAATAAACGGCAATTTTTGGAGTGCGGCTGTCTGAAGAACTTTTCTCAGTATCTCCTATAATCTGTATACACTTTGAATCTTGGGCAGATGTACCTGCCATCCTGCACGCAACCAGGCATCTTTACCTGCCTGCTGTCACAACATAAAAAGCACAGTGGGGTTGAGCAATAACCATCTAATGTCTAAGGGTACCTATGGATCAATATATTTCAGTCTGCCTTGTTCTAATATGGGAATGGTTTATACATTCTTGTCATCAGCTGTTCATGCAGACTCAATCACTGTGCAGTTAGCAATTATCAATGTCCTACTTTAGCAGCTATTTGAGAAATTCAACCTGGATGGTCAATGCGCTGGGGGACAGAGATTGCCTAAAGTCTGACAGTTGCCCTGTCCTCAATAATTTTTCCCAATTCTGACTTTTTAAGTGTGTGAGGCCAGGCCGCTGACAGGACAGCAACTTCAGATGACTATTTAAGTGGAATTGTCTGACTTAAGCTAGCCATACATGGTTTCGTTTTTTTTTGGTTAAGCCGGCTGGCAGAATGAAAAAACACTGAACTGATTTCCCATGCACACATTCAAGGTGGATGGGAAAAATCCTCTTTTCTGTGATTTTTCATTCTGATAGTAGGACTCCCGCACCTTCAGAAAACACTGATGTTGGTTTTCCAGCACGATCGTTTCGACAGAAGCCAGTCTAATACATAGCATCCACAAAACCTCCTACGCTTGAGAATGGGCACATCATTACATGTGACAGGACAGTTGGTGATCCAACAGACTATTTTAACAACTTCAGCCCCGGAAAGATTATCCCCCTTCCTGACCAAAGCACTTTTTGCGATATGGCACCGCGGCTTTAACTGACAATTGCACGGTCTTGTGACGTTGTACCCATACAAAATTGACGTCCTTTTTTTCTTTTGGTGGTATTTGATCACCTCTGCGGTTTTTATTTTTTGTGCTATAAATAAAAAAGTGCAACAAGTTTGGAAAAAAAAACATTTTTTTTTACTTTTTGCTAGAATATTAAAAAAAATGTAAAAAAAAAACAAATTTCTTCCTCAGTTTAAGCCAATATGTATTTTTCTATATATTTTTGGTGAAAAAAAAATCGCAATAAGCGTATATTGATTGGTTCACGCAAAAGCTATCACGTCTACAAAATAGGGGATAGATTTATGGCATTTTTATTTTTTTTTACTAGTAATGGCGGCGATCTGCGATTTTTAGTGGGAGTGCGATATTCTGACGGTCAGAACGTACACTTTTGACACTTTTTTGGGACCAATGACGATCAGAGCTAAAAATAGCCACTGATTGCTGTATAGATGTCATTGGCAGGGAAGGGGTTAACACTAGGGGGCGATTGAGGGGTTAAATGTTCCCTAGGGAGGTGGTTCCAACTGTGTGCGGGCTGGGCTGACAGGGAGTAGTCACAGGTCGCTGTTCTGGATTACTTGGAACAGCAGATCTCTCTTTACTCCCCTGACAGAACAGAAATCTGTCTGTTTACATTGACAGATCTCTGTTCTGTCTCTCTGTGGAGCGATCGCAGGTAGCCAGCAGACATCGTGGCCGTCAGCCACGCACATCGGCCCCAGCATTGTGGCACGCTCGCCCACCTATAGCTCTTAAAGCGGCCGACGTACAATGATGGGGATTTGCGCAGCCGTGTCAGCCTGCCGCAGTATAACTGCGGCAGCTGGTCGGCAAGCTGTTAAAGTGATACTAAAGTATCTGTTTTTTTTTTAGTTAAAAATAACAAACATGTTATACTTACCTGCCCTGTCTAATGGTATTGCACAGAGCAACCAAGATCCTCCTCTTTAGGTCCCTTTTCTGTGCTCCTGGCCCTTCCTTCCTGTTGACTCCACAGCAAGCACCCAAGCCGAACCACAGCTCCCTGTGTCCATTCAGACATGGTGCCGTGGCCCCGCCCCCTTTCACTCCTCATTAGCTGACTGACTTTGATTGACAGCAGCGGGAGCCAATGGCGCCATGCTGCTGTCTCAGCCAATGAGGAGGGGAGTCCCGGGCAACCGAGACACTCCTGCAACATCGCTGGATCTAGATGGACCTCAGGTAAGTATTAGGGGGCCTGCTGTACACAGAAGGACTTTTATTTTAATGCACAGAATGCATTAATATAAAAGACCTTCTGCCTTTACAACCACTTTAAGGAAAATGTACTGGGCCTGTATGCCCCGCTTTGCTTTGTGAAGCCAGTCTAATGACTCACTTCTGTTGAACAGAGAGGGCTACACTAGGATTGCAATTCAGCTGGTTCCTGCTGAAGCAGCCAAATTTCGATCCATGTATGGCTAGTTTTACACAAAGTAATTTCAGCTAAATAATAGTGTAAATATAAATATTTCATAAGAAATCTGAATGCTTATATTAACTCCTTTGTGCCGAACATCTCCTAGTCCTTTAAGAGTTCTAAAAGTTGAGAGGCAGGCATTTGGGTCATGTGACCGCTGTGATTGGCTGTCACAGCAGTCACATAATCAGAAAGATCCCGATTGCAAGTATGCATCGGGAGATTTCCGATCCCCGCCAGCTACCGGCCTGGGAGCGTGCTCTCAGCGCGGTAAGTGGTTTTAAAAAGCCTGCATATATGCACCCCCTCTGCATAAACGCCCACCCACTGAACGGCTGCATATATACGTACTGCCGGCACCAAAAGGTTAAGGACTAATTATTCAGATTCTTGTGTAAGAAAACTGAAAATTGTTTCATACCGTAATTTTCCTTTCCTGGTGCCAATCCATGGCAGCAAACAGATGATAGAGCCCGCCTTGACTCCTCCCCTAGGACCAGTGAATAGCATAAATTAAAGATGTAGACCCTCCCCCAACATTCTCCGTAGCATAGAATACTGAGGGTGGAAGCGTATGCTGCCATGGATTGGCACCAGGAAAGGAAAATTACGGTAAGTATGAAACAATTTTCTGTTTTCCTGGAGCCTCCATGGCAGCATACAGATGATCAATAACTAGCTTCACAAGGGTGGGAAATGCTTCAAATAATTTTATTTAGACATTGCTTCCTGGACTGCATTCCCCCTGAATTCTACTGTAGTAAGGGCACCTGGATCGACTCTGTAATGTTGTAGAAATGTATGTTGTGATGACCACGTGGCAACCCTGCAGATGGTTTCCAGTGAAACATTTGCCCTTGCTGCCCAAGAGGCTGATACTGCTCTTGTAGAATGAGCCTTCACCTGTGTCGGAGGTTTCATGTTCCCAGCCTTGTAAACCTTCTGTATCAGCTTGACAATCCATGATGCAAGTGTCCTGCTGGAGGCCTTCCTGCCTCTGTTTTTTCCCCATGAAATCACAAAAAGCCTGTCCAAAATCCTGAAACTTCTTGTGGCTTCAAGATATGCCCTGAGGACTGTGGCAATGTCCAAGCTTTGGCATACACCTGGCTGTGAGTCTGAGAAGACTGGTAAGGCCCAAGGTTCTCTCAGGTGGTTTGCTGAAGTGACCTTTGGAGTAAAGCCTCGAATTGGTCTGCCTGATGTGATTGCCAGCAGTAAGGCTGTTTTTAATGACAAGTTCCAGATTGAGATTTGATGCAAAAGTACAAAAGGAACTTCGGCCAAGACTTCCAGTATTAGGGAGAGGTCCCATTGCGGGAAGGCACGTCTGACCAGTGACCTGGTCTTTATTAATCCCTTGAGAAATGTTACTACCAGTGGGTGTTCTGCCCATCTAGTGCTGGTTGTTGCTGACAAGGCTGCTACTTGCACCTTTAGTGAACTGAGTCCTAGACCTAGGTCAAGACCTGTCTGAAGGAAGGCCAGTATATTAGCAGCAGAGGGAGAATATGGATTGAAGTTTTCTCCTGCAGCAAAGGATAAGAATTTGTCCAAAATTTTGCCATATATAGCATTAGTTGTCGGCTTCCTTGCACTGAGAAGTGTTGAAATGACCTCAGGGCTCCTTTTAATTTCCATACTCGTAAATCCAAGACTCGTGGGTCCGGATGAGTGGACTTGCCCTGCAACAGAAGTTCAGGGAACAGAGGCAACCTCAATGGGGGCTCTATGCAAACAATGCTGGCTAGAGGGAACCAAGATCTCTTGGGCCAATATGGCAGGATTGCTAGAATGTGAACTGGTTCCTTCAGGAGCCTGAGGAGAAAGTTCGATATGAGAGGGCGGGGTGGAAATGCATAAGCCACCTCGAAGTTCCAAGGGCATGTTAGAGCATCCACCTCCTCCGCATGAGGGTGAGGCTGACTGGAGACAAATCAAGGCAGCTTGGCATTCTCTGGGGAGGCAAATAGGTCTATCTGAGGATATCCCCAAATGCTCGCAATCTGATGGAACACATGAGGGTGGAGGGCCCATTCGTTGTTCAAGAAATTCCTGGATAGGCAGTCTACTTCCTTGTTCAACCTGCCCGGTAGATACGTTGCCCTGAGGTCCAGCAGGTTCCTCTCTGCCCATAACATAATTGGCTCCGCCTCCGTCAGAAGAGACCTGCTGCGAGTTCCCCCTATCTCTGCAGATAGGAGACAGCTGCTTTGTTGTCTAAACGTAGGAGGACTCTGGTCTCTGAGAAGTGGTGCCAGAAATGCATCCCTTAATTCGAATATGTTCAAAATCAGGCCTGCTGTTTTGAATAACCATCTCCCCTGCACTCCGTGATCCATGCAGTGGGCTCCCCATCCTTGGCCGCTGGCATGGCACGTAACTATGGTCTAAGAGGGTAGGCCTAACTGCCGGGTCTTGGAAAGGTTCTGTGGTCTTGTCCACCAACAAAGACTCCTGTGCATTATTGGTGTTATTGTAATTGCCTGTGAGAGGCGCTGCCTCCTCCACTGAGCTAGAAATCCCATCTGAAAGTACCGAAGGTGCCAATGCGACCATGGGACCATTGGTATGCATGCTGACATGGTGCCCAATAGGCTCAAGCACTGCTTAGCACTCAGACGTGATTTCTTCATGACTCCCAACATCTTGCAAATAATCGACTTAACCCTTTCCAGAGGTAGAGCCACTGCGCCCTGTAGAGTGTTGAATAATGCACCCAGATAGACTATTTGCTGTGTTGGTTCGAGCTAGCTCTTCTTAAAATTTATGAGCCTCCCTGCCTCTGTAAGTGACTGTAGGAGGATGACCCTGTTAGAGATAAGCTGACTCTTGCTGCTTGCTAAGAGGAGGATATCGTCCAAGTAGTGATACACTCTTAGAGCCTTCTCCCTCAGAGGGACAAGAATTGAAATGAACACCTTCGTGAACACCCTGGGAGAGGTGCTCAGACCGAATGGGTGAATGGGACCGACACTGAAATTGAAGGTGGCCTTGGCCTACTGCAAATCTCAGGTATTTCTGAAAAGATGGAAGTATCGGGACATGCAAATAGGCGTCTTGTAAATCCAACGAAAGAAGCCAGTCCCCGGGTTGGACTGCTTGAATCACTGTTTGAAGGGATTCCATCTTGAAACTCTCTAGGGAAATATGTTGATTTAACTGCTTTAAATCTATGACCGGTCTGCATCCCCCCGTCTTCTTTGGTACCAGAAAAAGGGTGGAGTAGAACCCCATGATTCGTTCTGAGCAGGGAACTGGAACTGCTTTCCCTTGGAGTTGGAGCAATGTCACAAACTGGAGTAGAGCTTGAGCCTTTTGAGGAGAGGACGGAATTTATGTCCTCTGGAAGTGTCTTGATGGTGGCTGGTGTAAGAAAGTCCAAAAATGTCTGTACCAGATTGTGGATAGGACCCACAGATCTTGACATTTGATTGCCCAAACTGGCACAAAATATTTGAGCCTGGCTCCCACTGGAAGTGTTTGGGCCGGCCTCATGTCAAAAAGACTTAGCTGGGTCCTGAGGGATAGACAAAACCTTATTCTTCCTCGCTCCTAAAAAGGAGGATTGGGTGCTTTTCCAGTTCTTCCTGCCTTCTCTGGACTGTCTAGCCTGCCTGTAATTTGCTGATCTTGACTGTCTTAACCTCGAGGAGTAAGCCGTTGCTCATCTTGCTCTTCTATCTTGGGGAAGAAGGCCAGACTTTCCTCCTGTGACCCTAGAGATGGCTTTATCCATCTTTTCTCCAAATAAGGCCTTACCATCAAATGGGATCTTGCACCAGTTTTGTTTGTAAGCTAAGTCAGCCGCCCATTGTTTCAGCCATAAAGCTCTCTTTACCATTATTGAGAGTAGCATGGAACGGGCAGAGCAGCGTATTGTATCTATCGCTGCCTCCCCGACGAAGTCTGCTGACATCTTCAACTCCTCCAGAGCTTTAATAATGTCTTCCTTAGGCACATCCTGCCGTAATGCTGACTCTATATTTTCCGTCCAGGCCTGGATAGCATTAGAAACTGAAGTGAGGGCAATGGCGGGCTTGCAAGCTGCATCTGAGGCCAGATAGCTCCTTTTGAGGTCTAAATCTATGCATCTATCCAAAGGATCTTTAAAAGACGCTGAGTCCTGCATAGAGAGCGTTATATTTTTTGTGAGACGCACAACTGCTGCGTCTACAACAGGCATGGAGTCTAGAGCTTGAGTGTCAGTCTCAGACAAAGGGTAAAGTTTGCCAAAGCGAGCTAACGCAAACTTCTTGTCTGTCTTTTTCCATTCTTCATCAATAATTATCCCTTGATTTCACTCATCATAGGAGATACCGTCTTTTTCTTCTTAACCACTTGCCGACCGCCCGCCACCTGACCTGCTCGCGTGCTCACTGTGTCGGGGGGCCAGAGAGCGGGTAGAGCGGACTCGATTGCCGCCGGCTACTCACGATGGCCCCCCCTCACAGTGAAAGAATGGAGGTCCCTGTTTGTAAACACAGATCTCCGTTCTGACAGAGGGGGAAGGGCTGTGATAACAGGCTTCCTGTATATGGAAGCCGTGATCACTCCCCTCCCCCTGCCAGCCCAGCACCAATACAGTTAGAACACAGTGAGGGAACACAGTTAACCCTTAGAGTGCCCCCTCCAGGTTAACCCCTTCACTGCCAATGGCATTTACACAGTAATCAGTGCATTTTTATAGCACTGATCGCTGTGTAAATGCCAATGGTCCAAAAAAAGTGTCAAAATGGTCTGACATGTCCGCCGCAATATCGCAGTACCGCTAAAAATCGCAGATCGCCGCCATTAGTAGTAAAAAATAAGGAAAAAATAAAAACTCCAGAAATTAATTCTCATCATCCGTAAACATGGCAACTTTTGTGCAAACCAATCAATAAACGCCAATTGCAATTTTTTAACCAAAAATATGAGGAAGAATATAAATCGGCCAAAACCGATGAAAACATTTTTTTTTTATATATTTTTTTGTCGCTCTTTTTTTATTTATAGCAGCGATCAGAAATGACGCAGAGGGGATCAAATACCACCAAAAGAAAGCTCTATTTGTGGGGAAAAAAGGATGCAAATTTTCGTTTGGGTACAACGTCGCACGACCGCGCAATTGTCAGTTAAAGAGACGCAATGCCGAATCGCAAAAAGTGCTCTGGTCCTAAAGTGTGAAATCCTTCCAGGGCTAAAGTGGTTAAGGTGAGGGAAATATTTTTTAGACTTTTTAGGCTGCTCTTCCAGTTCCTCCCACTCGATAGCCGTCTTGACAGCCTGAATAAAGGGCTGGGGAAGCGAAAAACTGAAACCTGACGGTTCCGAATATTCCGCTGAATCCTCAGAGAGATCCTCTTGTGGGGGATCCCTTGGGGCTTTATCTGAGCAAGGAATGGGAGTGCTAGCAGAGGACAGACCTGGGGCATCTCCGATAGTTGAGCCTCATAAACTGCAGGCTGGTCAGGCCTCATTGCCGCCAGCTCTAATAGAGTCTTTCATTGTTTTCTTGAGCAATACCACAACTTGCTGACTTTCCTTCTCTCTGTCTGCTGCATAGACTCTAAAGCAGCTCCTGCATACCAGCTTCTCCGGAAGCGGGGTAGCACCACAAGCCCAGCACTTCTTCCTAGGACGCTCAGCAGGGGAGCGAGACTGGTAGCGTCTCCGTGAACTAGACCTCCTTGGAGATCTGTGATGCGAAGAGTAGGTCCTGTAATCCGGTCTATGATCACGAGGATTGTCATGATGTCTAGGTGATCTCCTTGATCCCCTTGAGCGTACAGGGCTGTAAACAGAGGGGGAAAGAAAAAAAGTTTTTCCCACTTTCCTCTTCTTCTTTTTTTTTTTTAAAAGATAACACATTCTTTTTTTTACTTACGCCAGCAGTCTGATACCTAAGGGATAGTCACGGATCTTGCCCTTGAGGTGAATAGCTCATGGCGGGTACAGCAAGAGGATCAGCTTTAGAAGAAATATATAATTAGAACAAGCATACTACAATATTATTTTACCTTCTTATTATTCTTCTTTTTTAATAGAAAGTAACTTTCTACTTACAAGGGAATGCTGCTGGGGGACCCAAGGCTGCAGGCAGGTGTCAGCAGACATCCTCTGCAGAGTGGGGTCTTAAATCAAAGAGGAGGGAGGCTTGAAACCCTGAAGCCCTCCTAACTACTGGCAAGGGGTAGGGAGAAAAACACTTTTTTCCCTTAAGCAAAATGGCCGCTGCTATCGCCCGCTGCTACTGCGCCGGCGTCCGATGACACGATCGCCCGGCCAGCACGGGAATGCTGCTGGAGCCCACCAAACGCTGCCTAGAGAGACAGACAGCACGGGAAAAGACGCCCTAGGATTGTAGGGAACCCGCGGGACTCCAAAAACCGCAAGATTAACCTGGGAAAATGCACAGGGATAGAGAGACCCCCCCCTGGAAACCAAAAAGATGGCTGCCGCTACATGAGGGACATCTCCTCCCTCCTAATTAAAGGGGACCTACCTGCTTTTAGTAAGGGAAAAATAGAGGAAGAAAAAAAGGATGAGGAAGACTCAAACTAGAGAGGGAAGAAAACTGATCCTGGGTGCTTTCTCTACCAGCATATACCAACCTTCAGAGTGAGATGGCAGACTGCGTTCCTGTGAGGAAACACTGCAATCCCCAAAAGATCTGCAGAAGGGGTTCCCAGACGTATTAGCGCTAATAGCGGCCCAAGTACAGGGACTGCGCTCGGGAGAGGCTGAACCCGGTGGAAACTGCTCGTCAGCGGAGGTATGGACATGACGCTGCCTTCTTCACTGATTAAAGGTATGAGAAAAAAAGGAGAATGTTGGGGGAGGGTCTACAGCTTTAATTTATGCTATTCACTGGTCCTAGTCGAGGCGGAGCTCTATCATCTGTATACTGCCATGGAGGCGCCAGAAAAGTCTTTTAAATATGAAAAGACATCAATAATATTCTCTTTTGTCTTGGGTGATTGTGAGACAAATTTCTTGAAGCAAGCCAGCTGAGATGAAAATAGGTGTGATTTTATTTGATCACACAAAGGTTGCAAAAATAAGTACAAAAGTTGCAGTTTCAAATAAAATAAAAGAGATTAAATAAGAAATGTTTGTTTCTTAAAATGAAAAGAAATGACCATGTGCTTTCTTTTTCTTTGTCCTTAAAATGGCTGTTGTCATCAGTGTGTGATTATGTGAGGCTGTGTAATGAGAAGAGTGAAGAGAAGTGACTGTTCTCTCAGCAGCATGTCCCTTAAGTAAAAGAAATTCCTTTGTTGAAAAGCACGGGCTAACTAACCACTCCCATATCGCTTCCCATATCACCTCCCAACAAAGGTGGGGCTAGGACTAGAAATAGGAGATCACTCCTTTGCCTGATCTTAACCTCTGGGCACTTAAACCAGACCAATTTTCAGCTTTCAGCGCTCTCACATTTTACAATTATTCAGTCATGCAACACAGTACCCATATGAAATGTTTGTCCTTTTTTTCACACAAATAGAGCTTTCTTTTGGTGGTATTTAATCACTGCTGTTTTGTTTTTTTGTGCTGTAAATTAAAAAAGACCAAACATTTTGTAAAAGAAAATGCATTTTTCTGTGTTTCTGCAAATTTTGCAAATTAGTAATTTTTATTCATAAATTTTGGCAAAAATTTATACTGCTACATATATTTGGTAAAAAAAAAAAAAAAAAAACTCTCCCCCCTCGACCTCTCAAACCGCCCATCCCACTTCCCACTCCCTGAGTTACGGCCACAGGGAGGAATTGCTTGAAAGCCCAGATTTGGCAGAACCTCCCTGTGTTCGACCTCATTAGGGTATCATTTCTCGACCATAGACAGGTTGATGTGATTTGGGATCCCTATTTGCCCTATGGATGACTGTTCCCCCTTTTTTTTTGAAAGGTGAATGGCAGCCGTTGGCTAGCGTGGGCAGCCCTCCTGTATTACCGGGCATGCCTGAGATACGATCCCTCAATAGGATTACACCCAATAGCCTGGGGGGAATGGGCTGGGTGTGTAAAGCATGTTGCTTTGCAGACCCCCGAGGAATGCACACTGTTGGTGCTGTCCTCGGGAGGTCTTAGCTAAATTAGGGGTATTTATTTTTTCCCCCTTGCCCACTCTCTTCCCTCCTCAGTTGTTTTTTTTATCTTCCTCTGTCTTCTCCGGTAGGCAACATACGCTCTTGCACGGAGGGACTTAGAGGAGATACTTGAAGATGGATAATTTGCATATAATGACCCTAAACACTAAGGGACTTAATGTCCCGGAAAAGAGCAGGATACTTCTACAGGATTTAAAACGCATGAGGGTGGATATAGCATTTTTACAAGAAACTCACTTTAGCGCAAAAAATCTGCCCTTGCTCAGAAACAGACAGTTCCCGAATGGTTACCATGCAACAAACTCACTGTCCAAATCTAAAGGGGTATCTATACTGACTTTAAGTAAAGTGCCATGGCTATGGACAGATTCGATGACAGATATGAAAGGCCGGTACTTATTTCTTAAAGGCACGATAAGTGGAGTGGGAGTTACCTTAGTGTATGTAGTGTATGCTCCAAATACACAACAGGATATATTTTTGAAAAATGTCCTAGGTAAACTATTGGAATTTTCGGAGGGTCAATTGATAATAGGAGGGGATTTCAATATACCTTTAGCACCGAGGGAGGATACCTCTTTGGGCACCTCCTTGATACCACTGGGCCTGCAAAAGCAGGCAGTAAAAACAATCCACGAAGCAAGATTGATTGATGCTTGGCATTTATTTCATCCGGGAGAGAGGGATTATACCTTCTACTCCCCAGTCCACAAGTCATACTCACGTAATGATACTTTTTTCATCCCCCATAGTCAATTACACTCTATTACTGAAACTAATATCGGTCTAATTACCTGGTCAGACCACGCCCCGGTGTTCATAAAATATAGGATAACAGACATTAGGCATGGTAATTTTACAACTTGGAAGCTAAATGAAAGCCTGTTGCAGGATCCAGTGGTCTTGGAGGAGGTCCGAGAGGAACTAAAATGGTATTTTCAAATAAATGATACTTCAGAAAGCCCCCAGGGGGTAGTGCGGGAAGCCCATAAAACAGTGATTCGGGGGGGTCCTGATAAAACATGGAGCCAGGATAAAACATGAAGATCCAGAGACTGGAAACAGTACATAAGCAGTAACTTTCCTTAGAAGTAGAACGAGACCTATTAGCGACCCGGAGACAGGTTACGGTCTTACTGCTCTAAAAAGATAATACAAAGGGGTCGGAGACATATTTACGAATCGGGAAATAAATGCGGGAAACTACTTGCCCAAGCATTAAAAGAACAACAATCGAGTGCGCATGCGCGGGAGCTCCGATATGGCCGCCTAGCCCGGAGCTCCGCATCTTCGCCCGCCCGGCAAGCCTGCAGCACGGTCTGCGAGCCCCCCAGGTGACTCCCACACGAAGGATCCGGGATCCAAGTACCACCAGATGCCGGGGGGCTTGTTGGCTGAAGCCTAAAGCTAGTAGCGGGAGCGGCTCATCC
>BLSH010232923.1:623679-634660 GCA_018402905.1 Glandirana rugosa
ACATACGTCTGTTTAACTTTTCCCGTCTAAAACGTCCTTGTAATTCACAGCGATTATTTCCTTAAGTGTAGGTTAAGCTACAAGTAAGATCATCCTACGTCCGATACGTAATTTATTTAAGTAACGCAAAGAGAGACGCTATTATGGGAATGGGCTAACCTAGGGGAGGTTAGTCCCATCTGGTGTAGCTACGGCGTTTTCGCGTCATGGCTGCCCAGAAATACAAAATCAAACTTTACGTAGTGAAAAATCACTAACCCCTTAAGAGAACCCAGAATAACCAACTGATTCAGACATTGGACAGAGGCCCAGCGATTATCCAGAGCAAGATGAAGATTCCTTTCACTGACGAATACATGACAAAGGTGATAAAACATGGAGCCAGGATAAAACATGAAAGGGAGACTAAGTTAACATCCCTCTTAGCGAAGATCCAGAGACTGGAAACAGTACATAAGCAGTCACTTTCCTTAGAAGTAGAACGAGACCTATTAGCGACCCGGAGACAGGTTACAGACTTAGTCAACCAATAAGACCCAAGAGAATTCCCCAATCACTAAAAAGTGATGCATTTCAAACTAAAACATAAAGACCCGTCGGTACTGCGCTTTTGCGGCATCGATGTGGTCTACCCTGATTGGAGGGGATCCAATCGGGTAAGGGTATTATCGCAGAGAGAAACGCAATGAATTTATTTAATGCATAGCCTGCATCCTACTAGAATGAACATCGAATTGGATGTGAATTCCTTTATTAGCGACACTTAATGTTCCTGCAAAATCTGCCCTTTTCAATTTGTCTGCATACAGTGAGCGATTTTCAGTTTTATGGGGGCTATTTAATTATAACCTGCTGTAAGGTAAAGAATTATAGGCCATCTGTAACCTTTTAGTTGGAATTGGTGCCCATTGTTGACTTGTAGTGTTTTGACAATGTACATGTTCGGCTGATATGATATATTGTTATATCTGAGACTAATGCTGAGCGGTCCAGTGTGTGATGTTTAATTCTGTCCGAATGGGAAAGAGTTAATGCAAGAATACTGGATTCTCCTGTTTTATTTCTAATGCTTGCAATTTTATTTCTATTTTCATTACACTTGTCTGTTATTTATGCCATTATTTGGTTAAAACATTTATGGTAATGCAAACTCCGCCCCCCCCCCTATGACGATTACACAATCAGCTTATGGGATTGGATACTAAGCACTCAGCTGCTTGGGGAGGTGGGGTATTTGTATACATGCCGTCCTGCTGTCTAGCCAATCACCAGTAGAAGTCGGTTACAGGATGAAACGCGTCCTGATTGGCTAGGACGGCTGTCAGTCACAGCAGCCACCTGTGAGCTCTCCTATCGCTCGCTTTTCACCGCTGGACGGAGGGGGTGGAGTGCCGAAGAGGAACGCCACCGGAGGTCTGCGAGAGGTCCTGGGATGGTCCGCGTTTGCAGTGTGCGCTACTGACTGTGATATATGTTTGCTTTTACATACCTTCTGGTAAGAGTTCACACGTTGGGGGGTGTCGCCTCTCATGTGATTTTAGATGTATATCATTCGAGTTGCTTGAATAAATATTCCAAATGATTTTATGCTATGGTGCGATTCTTGTTATTTTAATCCTGCATATGGAGTTTTGCCTCACACCGTGAACTTGATTTGGTGACTGGGATCCATGATCAGCTGGTGCGCAGGGAAGCACAACAGGCGTTATTGGCTAGAGAATGAGAGTGCCTAGCACGTACTTCTGGTAAGAACCTTTCCTATGGGGCACATCTGAGTGTTCATGTGGTGTATGGTGATGGACTCAGAATAGAAGATCTTCGGTGGTCCCTTAAATTGGAACACTCATACTGATGTCACTGTGTCACCTTGGTTTCTTAATATTGGACTTTTCTTTGAACTCTGTCACTGCTACTTTTACTTAGCACTACTGTTGGCTTTGCTGACTTGATTGATTTAGGTTACAGACTTACTGCTCTAAAAAGATAATCCAAAGGGGACGGAGACATATTTACGAATCGGGAAATAAATGTGGGAAACTACTTGCCCAAGCATTAAAAGAATAACAATCAACAACATATGTCCCTCTTGTGGTGGATGTAGATGGATCAAGATATACTATATATATATATATATATATATATATATATATATATATATATATATATATATATATATATAGATAAACCTGGACAAATAGCTCAGGGTTTTGGTGACTTCTATGCAAATCTATATAATTTACAGAAAGAACCATGGGATCAATCGGTAATAGAAGATTATTTATTGACTTCTGGAATGCCAAAACTGTAGAATACAGTAAGAGAGGAGCTAGAGGCACCAATTACTCTAGAGGAAATACAGATAACGATCAATACAACAAAAAGAGGTATAGTGCCGGGTCCTGATGGCCTTACGGTCTATTACTATAAAGTACTACTGCCAATACTGGGCCCATTCCTAGTAAGAATGATGAATGGCTTGGGAGACCCATCTTCATTCCATACAGACTCCCTGAAAGCTCTTATAACAATAATCTATAAAGAGGGCAAAGACCGCACGCAATATGGGAGTTATAGACCTATCTCCCTGCTGAACTCAGACGTGAAATTACTAGATAAGGTAATTGCGACCCGATTGCAGCGTCAGATACCAACATTGATCCATCTAGACCAGGTGGGATTTGTCCCAGGAAGAGAGGCAAGGGATAATACCATCAAGGCCCTAAATTTAATTCATATTGCTAGGAAATCTGGTACCCCGGGTGTGTTTCTCGGGACGGATGCAGAAAAAGCATTCAACCGGGTCAGTTGGAAATATATATTCTCTATCTTAAGTTATGTGGCACTAGGGGATAGTATACTGAGACAGATAGCAAGCTTATATACAACACCTACTGCCCAGGTCAAGGTAAATGGAGTCCTTTTGCATCCGTTTGCAGTGGCAAACGGTACTAGGCAAGGATGTCCTTTATAACCTATCCTATTTGCCTTGTCTCTGCAGCCATTCTTGTGTAAAATCCGGGGAAATCTGGATATCCAGGGAGTGAAGGCAGGTAGACTGCAGTACAAGATCTCGGCATATGCCAATGATATGTTATTTTCATTAACAAATCCGATGATTTCGCTGCCCAATCTATTCCGCGAGATGGAGATATATGGTAATATTTCCAATTTAAAAATGTATTTTTCAAAAATGCTACTGTAGGAATTGGAGTCCCAGGGCCCTTGATGAATATACTGAGGCAAAACTACAAATTTAAATGGACGGAAAAATCCCTGAAATACCTGGGTACACTTATTCCTGTAGATCTGGCACAAACATTTAAATTGCATTTTACACCATTACTGTGCAGGGTGCAGATGATAATGGAGAAATGGAATAGAGGATTCCACTCATGGTTTGGGAGGTGTAGTAGTATAATTAAGATGAACGTTTTGCCCAAATTTCTGTATCTGCTCCAGGCAGAGCAAGTGCAAGCACTTTTCACCCGCTTTATATGGGCTAATAAACATCCAAGAATTAATAAATCTTTGCTGGTCCTCACAGAGGTGGTTTGGCAGTACCGGACATACATAAGTACTACCAGGTGGCCCGCCTGGGGCAAGTGGTAGATTGGTGCAGACACAAGGAGGAGAAAATGTGGACGGGCTTGGAGCAGGTACACAGTAATGTGTTGTTGCGATGAGCAGCCTGGTGCTACAGGGAACCGACAGGAGACACCCATTGATAGGTTCTACACTTCGGCAATGCTACGGATTCTTGACTCCAAAGAAACTCTCACTAATGGAGTCCCCACTTTATCCTATATTAGGGAACCCTCGATTCCCACCGGGGTTACTGGGCGGGAATTTTGATGTATTGAGGGAGAGAGGAATATACCAGATCTCACACTTTTTGACATCAGGAACTTGGCCCACACTTCGAGATTTGATGTTAGCAAGCGGTCCCTTTCAATTAAATAATTGGCAGACGATGCAATTAAGGCACTTTTTCCAATCAGTAAGGATTTCAGGAAGTCTGGATGATGAGTTGGCACCATTAAGAAAAATATTGTACGGAGAGAGGGAAGCTTGCTCATACAATCTCGAAAATGTACATATTACTGACACCCCGATGGACGATTTCCAGATACCATTTTTTTCAAAATGGGAAAAAGAATTAGGAAAGACACTAACAGAGGGACAACGTTCTAACATAATACCTAAAGATAGAAAACTAAAACATTGCAAACGTTTTCAGCAGCACAATAATAAATAAATGATCACAGATATGACATGAAGTGCATGTGCTGACAGTCCATCTAAGACCAAGTGCTCTGAAGCAAAACTTGAAATCAGGAACTCCTCCACCAGTGCCACCATGTGAGAACATTAAACACAATGAGGCTCACCAGAGCCCTTGTGACCAAGTCGGAAGTGACGAAACGCATCAGAAGAGTGGCCACACGGCGACTCACGCCGAGCGGATTGGACCTGAAGTGGGGCTGTGGATGAGAGCGAACGAGCGGCGTTCACGAACGGGTAACAAGTATGCTTTTTGATGGTACACAAATGAAAGTTTTGAAGTTGTGACATGTAAGCGCATTTTTAACATTAAAACAGTTTTTTTTAATTAAATACCACACTATGAGAGGTCATTTCTCCTTCTTCCCATACAAGCTACTTTGACAGAAAGATTAGCTGGTGAAATCTGGTGATTTTGTGGAGCATTCTGTTGGGGAGATTGCCGCCTGTTATAAGACATGCTGATTGACCTCTGGACATCTGGTGAGCCTCAGTGTGTTTAATGTTCTCACGTGGTGGCACTGGTGCAAGAGTTCCTGATTTAAAGTTTTGCTTCACAGCACTTTATGGACAATTGCTTTTGGTCTTAGATGGACTGTCAGCACATGCACTTATGTCATGATATCTGTGATCATTTATTTATTATTGCGCTGCTGAAAACGTTTGCAATGTTTTAGTTTTTTATTTTTAGATATATTTTTCACTAAAGCAGCAGCATTATTGGAAGTATAATTCACTCATTTTGGAAAGCGCGGTGTTTTGCTTTATACGTTATATGTCAGAAACTGAGACGCTTTTGGGAAGAGATCCGTCGGATCTCCCAGAAGTTTTGTGATCTTGAGCTATCGGAAGACCCAATTTTCTTTTTGCTGAATGACGGCAAGAAGGACATCTCGATACTGAGTCACTTAGTAAACGCAGCAAGAGTCTGCATACCTCTGAATTGGAAAAAGATGTATCCACCCCCAATTCGAATGTGGGTGGAGAAAGTGGAAGAACTGAACCAAATGGAGAATTTGGATTGGACAGACAGGCAAAAGAGAGAGAAATATGAAAAAATATGGTCCCCATGGAACACTTTTATGGAAACAGAGAAGGGGAGGAGTTTGGGCTTTGGGTAGGGCGAGAGGAGGAGAGGGGGGTGGTAGTTCTCACCCCCCTCCCTTTTTTTTTTTTTTCTCTTTCGTTGCGGTCGGGAAGAGATTAGAATGGGAATAGAGATGAACGATTAAGCATGTGTGAACAGTATTAAGGCAATGTTGTGTTTGTAGTTAAGCCATTGTATAAAAAAATACAAACTGCGTATAATTACGTATTTCATAGGAAGCTTGACTATCAGAGAGGTACAAGGGAGAATGTCTACTTTACTGTTTCCTCATTGTATGGACTGGCCAATTTGACTTCTGTTCCCTGTGTTGTTGCGGGGGGAGGAGGGGGTAAGGGAAGGGAATGTATGAATAAAGATTAGAGGTACTAGGGGAAGGGGGGAGAAATGAGAGAAAATACCACTATGATGAGACTAAACCAGCTTTTGGTATGAATATCCAGCTGAATATGTATTTGTATGGTAGTCTACCGATGTGAAAGAAAAAAAAAAAATTAGTGTATATTATTTGGACTTTGTGAAAGTTAGAGTCTACAAGCTATGGTGCCAGTCACTGAAAATTGATCACACCAGGTGTATTGACGGCCTATCTCATTTTTTAGACCCTAACATGCCAGGAAAGTACACATACCTCCAAATGACCCCTTTTTAGAAAGTATACAGTTTAATAAGAGGCATGGTGAGTTTTTTGAAGTTGTAATTTTTTCACACGATTCTTTGCAAAATGAAGATATTTTTTTTCACAAAATTGTCATATTAACAGGTTATTTCTCACACCCAGCATATACATACCACAAATTACACCTCAAAACACATTCTACTACTCCTCCTGAGTATGGCAATACCACATGTGTGAGACTTTTACACAGCCTGGCCACATACAGAAGCCCAACATGCAGGGAGCACTGTCAGGCATTCTAGGAGCATAAATTAGACATCTCATTTCTTGACTACCTCTTGCACATTTGAAGGCCCTGGAGCACCAGGACAATGCAAACTCCCCAAAAAAATGACCCAATTTTGGAAAGTAAACACCCCAAATGTGTGACACTTTTATACAGCCTGGCCACATAAAGAGGCCCAGCATGCAGGGAGCATTGTCAGGTGTTCTAGGGGCATAAATTTCAAATCTAATTTGACTACCTATTACACTAGTGTGAGGCACTGTAGTGGCAAAGATGGGCAGTGTAGTAGCACTGATGGGCACTTTAGTGGCATGGATGTGTAACGGATGAGAACTGATGTGGTATTGATGTGCATGAATGAGGCATAAATGAGCACGGATGGGGTGGATGAGCCGTGGATGGGGATGACTGAGCATGGATTGGGATGGCTGAGCAAGGATGGGTGGCTGAGCACGGATGCGTGGATGAGCATGGATGCGTGGCTGAGTACAGATGGATGGGTGAGCACGGATGGGTGGCCGAGCACAAATGGATAGGTAAGCACGGATGCATGCCTGAGTATGGATGGATGGGTCAGCACAGATGGGTGGCTGAGCATGGATGGATGGGTGAGCACGGATGGGTGGCTGAGCACCGATGCATGGATGCATAGCTGAGCATGGATGGATGGGTGAGCATGGATGGGTGGCTGAGCACAGATGGATGGGTGAGCATGGATGCATGACTGAGCACGGATGGATGGCTGAGCATGGATGGATGGGTAACCAAGGATGGGTGGGTGAGCAAGGATGGATGGATGAGCACAGATGCGTGGCTGAGCACGGATGCATGGCTGAGCACGGATGGATGGGTGACCACGGATGGCTGGCTGAGCACGGATGGATGGGTGAGCGCGGGTGGATGGGTGAGCGCGGATGGATGGGTGAGCACAGATGAGGATGGATGGGTGAGGAGCACAGATGAGGATGGATGGGTGGAGCAAGGATGAGTATGGATGGGTGAGCACGAATGGATGGGTGAGACTGCCACAGAGCAGTGCTGTGGGCTCTTCAGATACACAGCACTGCTGCATCCGAACTCTCCCCCTCTCCTCTCACACTGCACTGATCGGTGCAGGGAGGGGAGAGACAAGCCTGACATCCGCCAGCTTGTTTACATCTGATCGCTCCATCATTTGACAGAGCGATCACGTGGTAAAGGGCCCTGCGAGCAGCCATTTACCTCGATCCGTGATGCGTTGGGTCTCTCGGACCTGGCGGTCACGGATACTCCCAGCTGTGCGCCCCAGGGGGCGCGAGGGAGCGGAATTCTGGGAGGACGTCATAGTACGCCCTCCTAGAATAATGAGGCTGCATTGCGGCCGTCATTTTGTAATGGGGCGGTCAGCAAGTGGTTAATTAACAGCAGACACAGGAAGTATGGGGTGAGGGGCATAATGCACAGTCTCTCAATAACTTACATAAGAAGTCAAAATAAAGTATACATTGCATAGACATTTTTTTTAAAGAAAATATATACTTGAAACCATCAATCATTATATCTTGACAGCTTCTATGAAACTGAGAACTCAATTCCAGACTTAGACATATGTGATCTATTATCTCAAAACCTTCTACTCACACATAATTACAGGGGAGCATAGCAACATTGGCTATATTATAAATATTTAAAAACTGAATTAAAATGTAGATATTAAAAATATAACATCTTGCATAAGTCAAACTGTGATTGGTCTTTTTTATCTGTGAAAATCAGCTAGAAGTTCTGTGATCGGTGAAACAAGTAGATAGATGGGCTAATTTTTACTGATGACAGAAAGGAGTTGCATATATAATACCACATATTTTTAGTAATCTTCCAATTTGTATAAGTCAGAAGCAAAACATCTCTCTAATTGTTATTTGCACATATTGCTCAAAATGTAAAATTACTGAACAATATTGTGTTCTCCTTGTATATCTTTTTTATTATTCTGTTCCTAATACAATATGAGGGGCTATTACAGATGATCAAAATACAAACGATAAAGAAATGGTTCAGTTAGTGCCTCTTATAACCAATAAATTAGCTGTATTATTACAAAGTATGAATACTCACCTGTACTTTTATCTCAGTTCATTTTGCTTTTTTGCAAATGTTCCATAGAAACATATTGGAATGCTGAATAAAATATAATATTTTCTGCGAAATGTGTTTTCTTTATTAAATGTGTACCCTCCAAGGAGAACTGGCAGATGTAACTAGTAAAAGCTCTTATATATATATATATATATATATATATATACAGTGGGGCAAAAAAGTATTTAGTCAGCCACCAATTGTGCCAGTTCTCCCACTTAAAAAGATGAGAGAGGCCTGTAAATTTCATCATAGGTACACTTCAACTATGAGAGACAGAATGAGAAAAAAAATCCAGAAAATCACATTGTCTGATTTTTAAAGAATTTATTTGCAAATTATGGTGGAAATAAGTATTTGGTCACCTACAAAAAAGCAAGATTTCTGGCTCTCACAGACCTGTAACTTCTTCTTTAAGAGGTTCCTCCTCTGTCCTCCACTCGTTACCTGTATTAATGGCACCTGTTTGAACTCGTTATCAGTATAAAAGACACAACCTGTCCATAACCTCAAACAGTCAGACTCCAAACTCCACTATGGCCAAGACCAAAGAGCTGTCATAGGACACCAGAAACAAAATTGTAGACCTGCACCCAGCTGGGAAGACTGAATCTGCAATAGGTAAGCAGCTTGGTGTGAAGAATTCAACTGTGGGAGCAATTAGTAGAAAATGGAAGACATACAAGACCACTGATAATCTCCCTCGATCTGGGGCTCCATGCAAGATCTCACCCCATGGGGTCAAAATGATCACAAGAACGGTGAGCAAAAATCCCAGAACCACACGGGGGGACCTAGTGAATGACCTGCAGAGAGCTGGGACCAAAGTAACAAAGGCTACCATCAGTAACACACTACGCCGCCAGGGACTCAAATCCTGCAGTGCCAGACGTGTCTCCCTGCTTAAGCCAGTACATGTCCGGGCCCATCTGAAGTTTGCTAGAGAGCATTTGAATGATCCAGAAGAGGAGTGGGAGAATGTCATATGGTCAGATGAAACCAAAATATAACTTTTTGGTAAAAACTCAACTTGTCGTGTTTGGAGGAGAAAGAATGCTGAGTTGCATCCAAAGAACACCATACCTACTGTGAAGCATGGGGGTGAAAATATCATGCTTTGGGGCTGTTTTTCTGCAAAGGGACCAGGACAACTGATCCGTGTAAAGAAAAGAATGAATGGGGCCATGTATTGTGAGATTTTGAGTAAAAACCTCCTTCCATCAGCAAGGGCATTGAGGATGAAACGACGCTGGGTCTTTCAGCATGACAATGATCCCAAACACACCACCCGGGCATCGAAGGAGTGGCTTCGTAAGAAGCATTTCAAGGTCCTGGGGTGGCCTAGCCAGTCTCCAGATCTCAACCCCATAGAAAATCTTTGGAGGAAGTTGAAAGTCTGTGTTGCCCAGCGACAGCCCCAAAACATCACTGCTCTAGAGGAGATCTGCATGGAGGAATGGGCCAAACTACCAGCAACAGTGTGTAAAAAACTTGTGGAGACTTACAGAAAATGTTTGACCATTGTCATTGCCAACAAAGGGTAAATAACAAAGTATTGAGATGAACTTTTGTTATTGACCAAATACTTATTTTCCACCATAATTTGCAAATAAATTCTTTAAAAATCAGACAATGTGATTTTCTGGATTTTTTTTCTCATTCTCTCTCACAGTTGAAGTGCACAAATGATGAAAATTACAGGCCTCTCTCATCTTTTTAAGTGGGAAAACTTGCACAATTGGTGGCTGACTAAATACTTTTTTGCCCCACTGTGTGTGTGTATATATATACATACACACACATACAGAATATACTGTGTGTGTATGTATGTGTGTATATATATACATATATACAGTATCTCACAAAAGTGATGCTTTGCTACAATGTAAAGTAGTGAGTGTACAGCTTGTATAACAGTGTAAATTTACTGTCCCCTCAAAATAACTCACACAGCCATTAATGTCTAAACCGCTGGCAACAAAAGTGAGTACACCCCTAACTGAAAATGTCCAAATTGGGCCCAATTAGCCATTTTCCCTCTCTTGTGTCATGTGACTCGTTAGTGTTACAATGTCTCAGGTGTGAATGGGGAACAGGTGTGTTAAATTTGGTGTTATCGCTAGTGTTGAGCGAACCCGGACTGTAACGTTCGGGTCCGTACCGAACTTTAGGGTGTCCGTGGCACGGACCCGGACCCGGACATTTCAAAAATCGTTCGGGTTCGGTCCGGGGTTCTGCTATTTTACTCCACGTGTTGAGAAGCTGCAGGGCAGCCAATCAACAAGCGTTTCACTGGTTTGCCCTTAGAAGCCATCACAGCCATGCCTACTAATGGCATGGCTGTGATTGGCCGGTGCATCATGTGACCCAGCCTCTTTATAAGCTGGAGTCACAGTGCTGCAGTCACATGCTCCTTGGGTTAGTGTAGGGAAAGGTAGCTGACGGCGTGAGGGACAGATTTTAGCCATTTTAAGACCTGATCCTGCATCCTGAGATAGATTACTTTACTACTGCTGTCTGTGCTGTTGCTCTGAGGACAGATAGCAGAAATTAGAGATTTCACATACCGCTG
>BLSH010232923.1:644190-667623 GCA_018402905.1 Glandirana rugosa
AAAACGTGAAAAACATACTCCAGTGTCGCTGGGGGGGGGGGCACCCCCCCCACCTCCCCCTAATGGGCGTCGGCGCAGGCAGTCCCATGCTCCACGACGCCCACGGGAAGGAGGAGGGGAGGGTGACCCTAGTGGCATCTGATCGGTCGGGGGCGTACCCTCATTGTAGCCTCACCTCTCCAGCATAAAAGGAAGGGAAAAGGGGAAGAGAAGGAAAGGGGAAGAAAAGAAAGATAGAGGAGGAAACCAACAATATGAAAAGCATAAGGACAAAAGTAACAAAACAATAAATCACAACAAGTGGGATTTTTTTGTAATTCACGCAAAAAATTTGCGGTGATCCCAGTGGGAGGGGAGGAGGAAGGGCACCCGCAGCACCTCGTACCCTGACGGACGCGGCTGCGGGTAATCCCCCTCCACCCCCCCCACGGGGGGGGGGGTCGCTGTGACCTCATACAAAAAGTGCAAAACTGAGAACAGCAGCGGGCGCCCCTCACCGACCCGCACATTTCAGTATAATAGTAAACATTAAATGATCCCAACTGTAACAGTGTCTTTACGTGTCTGGGGTGAACTCGAAAAGAGAAAAGTGTATCAACATCTCCTAAGTTATAGGAATTTGACCATGGAAGGATGGATCAGAGTTGAGTGATGTTGCCATTGGGCCCAAAACAGAGAGCCTGGTAGTGGAAAGTAATTAAACAAACTGGCTGAGGGCCTTGGGCTATATAATGACAGAGCCATAGGGCCGCTTGGTTGAGGAAAAAGAGTACTTAACATTTCTCACTCTGTTTTCTTTGAGGACCTTGGTGTGGTAGCAACTTTCTTTTTTGATGGGGTTTTTTTCCATTGCGTTGTCATGGCATACTTGAAGGTTGGAATGGGGTCTTGCCATCCAGTGAGTTCGAAGTGTTGTATGTTCAGTTCTTGTAGGGAGGCTGGTAGGTCCTCAGGGAACCGCAGTGTTGAGGAGCGCCCAGATTTGGTGGCGATCAAGCATGCTGGGAAACCCCAGTGGTAAGTGATTCCTTCAGATTGCAGGCGCTGAAGTAGTGGTTTAAGAACTCTGCGTCTGTCTAGGGTAGCTTTGGAGAGGTCTGGGAATATATGGAGCTTTGCCATATCAAAGTCTATGTCCTGCATATTGCGTAGTTTGGCCATCACAGCATTCTTATCTTCGAAGTAATGCAGACGATAAATGACATCGCGGGGCAATTCGCTGGCTAGGTTACGTGGCCTTAGTGCTCGATGTATTCGATCGAACCTTAGGGATTCTGTGGCAGTTCTGCCCAAAATCATGTTAAGAACTCCACGGATGGTTGCCTCCAAGTCGCTGTCTCTGGTGGCTTCTGGTAAGCCTCTGATGCGTAAGTTGTTCCTGCGACTGCGGTTCTCGAGGTCTTCGAGTTTATAAAGGTTGGCGCGGTGTGCTAGGGCTAGCTGTTTCACTGTGTCCTGTAGCTCAGTGATCGCGTGTTCATTCGTTTCTTGACGCTGCTCTGTTTCCTCCACCCTGGCGAGTATATGGGACATGTCTGTGCGCACAGCAGCGATCTCTTTTTTGATCAGTCGTTCTAGGCTGTGAAACATACCTGCGAGTTCCTTCTTAATACCGCTTAAGAGGGAAGTTGTCTCTGAGTCCGCCGGGGATCCCGGGTCTTCCATGGCCTCGGAATAGCAGGAAGAGGCGGGGGAGCTGTCTCGTAGAGAGGTGATTGAGGATGGGGACTCCACTGATCTAGAGAGTCTGGTCTGTGCGTTGCGTGTCCGTGGGCTACCGATTTCTGCGGCCAGGAACTTTTTAATGGAGCCCAAAGTGGAGGGACCGATTGCAGTTCTCTTCCCGGATCTTTGGCTGTGTTTGGGGCGAGAGTTCACGTTTTTGCCAGGCATCGTTGGGATTAGGATCGGGTCGGCGTGAATGGGGCGCTCAACATGTGCGGCTGTTCAGCACCATTTTCAGGACATGCCCCGCTGTTCTGTGCTTATCCGCTCTGTACTGAGCTCTGTCGCAGAGGTAACAGTGCTGACCTACTGGGTTGTAGAGAGCCTTGGGTGCTGCAATATGGCCGCCGTGTGAGTATCGGGTGGATTGGAGCTATTCAAGGTATCCAAATATGATGCTGCCGTTAGGTGTTGTGGTTGGATAGCTTATTAGGGTTTCAAAGTCAGTGTGGCAGCTGAATTTGGAGGGTTACAGCGGGACCCTGGAGTAGCAAGATGGCTGCTGTGGGTGAATTAGTAGGCCGTGCTGGAGCCTGGGGCTCGCGTGCCGGTCCGAGGTCGAGTGTCCGATCCACGGGTCGTGTATTTGGCGTTGTGCGGCTCGGTTGGCTCAAGGAGGGAGGGAGGGGTCCTGGGCAGTGTATGGATGGAGACCAGGAGGTAAGGGGTGCCACGGATGGGCAGGGACCGGCCCAGTTTTCTGGCGGTCAGTAAAGTTACTATCTGCGTTCTAGGTGGGGCAGATGATGGCCTCAGGACACAGCAGGTTGTGCAGGGGTGATAGTTGATTAATTGTTACCTCTGTTCTCTGTGTTTAGAAGAAGGATGGCTGTGGATTCCTGATGCTACCAGATAGTAATGAATCAGGTCTGGGTGTACCAAGATGGCCGCCAGACTTTTTTAAGCTCACTTCTGAGTGATTTTATAAGTCCTTGTTGCACATTAAGTGGTCCTCGCAGGCCATCTGAGGGCACTGACCCCAGCCCCAGTGAATAATAGGGTCCAAGAGGGCAGATGGAGCCCTGTAGAGGCTGCAGATGGAGCGTCCTGCACCTCCGCGGGTAGGCCGCAAAAGCCGGGGCCTCAATTTACTGACACCGCGGACCGGAGCTTCCGATCCGCGGAATAAACATCTCTGATTGTGGCTGCAGGGACGAGGAGGCTGATGATGTGGAAAGTGCCTCTTACCCGGGTCCCCAGATGGCGGATGCCTCCAGATGGTAATTCTGTGCAGGGAGCTCCACTAAAACACGTCCAGTCTCTTCTGCGTCCAGGCCACGCCCCGGATCTCCGTTCTGTTGAAGGGGGAAGGGCGATGATCACAGCCTTCCTGTATATGGAAGCTGTGATCATCCCCTTTCCCCAGCCAGGGCAGCCAACACACAGTTAGAACACGCCCAGGGAACACAGTTAACCTTTAGAGCGCCCCCTGCAGGTTAACCCCTTCACTGCCAATGGCATTTACACAGTAATCAGTGCATTTTTATAGCACTGTTCGCTGTATAAATGCCAATGGTCCCAAAAAAGTGTCAAAATGGTCCGACATGTCCGCTGCAATATCGCAGTATCGCTAAAAATTGCAGATCGCTGCCATTACTAGTAAAAAATAAAAAAAAAATAAAAACCCCAGAAATTAATTCTCATCATCCGTAAACGCGGCAACTTTCGCGCAAACCAGTCAATAAACGCCAATTGCAATTTTTTTTCACCAAAAATATGAGGAAGAATATAAATCGGCCAAAACCGATGGAAAAAAATGTTTTTTTATATTTTTTTTGGATTTGTATTTTATCAAAAAGTAATAAATTTGGGGTTTTTTTTGCAAAATTGTCGCTCTTCTTTTGTTTATAGCGGCAATCAGAAACGACGCAGAAGGGATCAAATGCCACCAAAAGAAAGCTCTATTTGTGGGAAAAAAAGGACGCAAATTTCGATAAAGCAACGCAGTGCCGAATCGCAAAAAGTGCTCTGGTCCTAAAGTGGGAAATCCTTCCGGGGCTGAAGTGGTTAAATAATGCATTACAATTTAACTACACCCATTCGATTTTAGATGACTAAAATTGGTTTTAGTCGACTAAAATGTACTGGAGATTTTAGTCGACTAAAATGTAGGACATTTTAGTCGACTAAAATGTTCTGGAGATTTAGTCGACTAAATAGGACTAAAACAATTGCAGAAGACTAAAATGGGACTAAAATTAAAATGCCATTGTAGTCCTAAGACTAAGCCTAAAACTAAATCGAAATTTGCTGCCAAAATTAACCCTTGTCACTTGCCACGTCACCTGCCTTCAGATGCGGATTGTCACTTGCCACGTCGCCTGCCTTAAGATGTAGCTTGTCACCTGCTTTCAGATGACAATTGTCACTTGCCACGTCGCCTGCCACCAGATGCAGCTTGTCACTTGCCATGTCACCTGCCTTCAGATACAGATTGTCACTTGCCATATAGCCTGTCACCAGATGCGGATTGTCACTTGCCTGCCACCAAATGCAGATTGTCACTTGCCACGTCGCCTGCCACAAGATGCGTATTGTCACTTGCTGTGTCAATTGCTACGTCGCCTACCACAAGATTCGGATTGTCACTTGCCTGCCACAAGATGCAGATTGTTACTTGCCTGCCACAAGATGCAGATTGTCACTTGCTGTGTCACTTGCCTGCCACAAGATGTGGATTGTCACTTGCCTGCCACAAGATGCAGATTGTCACTTGCCTGCCACAAGATGCGGATTGTCACTTGCAGTGTCACTTGCCTGCCACAAGCTGCGGATTGTCACTTGCCTGGCGCAAGCTGTGCGGATTGTCACTTGACTGCCACAAGTTGTGGATTGTCACTTGCTGTGTCCCAGAGCGAAGGCAGGCAGCAGAGAGATGATGTAATCTCTCTGCTGCCCACAGCTGCACAGTAAGGGTGGAACTGCAGTGATGCAGGGTGGGCGGTGAGAGATGATGTCATCTCTCTGTTCGGGCGCCGACCGACCCACTGACTGACCTGTCCGCTCGCTCACTTGCCAGCCCACTGACTGGCCCGCCCATCAGCCCGCTGACTGGCTTGCTCACCTGCCCGCTGACTGGCCTGCCGGGCCGCCGACTGGCCTGCCCGCTCAGTATTTTCTCGGGGGGGGGGGGAGGCAATTGACCTGTAGCCCTCCCCCCGGATCCGCCCCTGATATACACACACACACACTGTATACAGAGGGTAAAATAAGTATTGAACATGTCACCATTTCTAGGTAAATATATTTCTAAAGGTGCTATTGACATGAAATTGTCACCACGTGTCAGTAACGGCCCATGCGATCCAGACATACAAAGAAACCAAAACAAATACACTATATTACCAAAAGTATGGGGACGCCTGTCTTTACACGCACATGAACTTTAATGGCATCCCCATCTTAGTTCATAGGGTTCAATATTGAGTTGGCCCACCCTTTGCAACTATAACAGCTTCAACTCTTCTGGGAAGGCTGTCCACAAAGTTTAGGAGTGCGTCTATGGGAATGTTTGACCGTTCTTCCAGAAGCGCATTTGTGAGGTCAGGCACTAATGTGGACAAGAAGGCTCCACTATAATTCATCCCAAAGGTGTTCTATCGGGTTGAGGTCAGGACTCTGCAGGCCAGTCAAGTTCCTCCACTCCAAACTCACTTATTCATGTCTTTATGGACCTTGCTTTGTGCATAGTCATATCGGAACAGGAAGGGGCCATCACCAAACTGTTCCCACAAAGTTGAGAGCATGAAATTGTCCAAAATGTCTTGGTATGCTGACGCCTTAAGAGTTCCGTTCACTGGAACTAAGGGACCAAGCAAAACCCCTAACAAACAATCCCACACCATAATCCCCCCTCCACCAAATTATTTGGATCAGTGCACAAAGCAAGGTCCATAAAGACATAGATGAGTGAGAAATATATACAGTATCTCACAAAAGTGACACTTTGCTACAATGTAAAGTAGTGAGTGTACAGCTTGTATAACAGTGTAAATTTGCTGTCCCCTCAAAATAACTCAACACACAGCCATTAATGTCTAAACCGCTGGCAACAAAAGTGAGTACACCCCTCAAATTTGAAAATGAAAATGTCCAAATTGGGCCCAAAGTGTCAATATTTTGTGTGGCCACCATTATTTTCCAGCACTGCCTTGACCCACTTGGGCATGGAGTTCACCAGCTTCACAGGTTACCACTGGAGTCCTCTTCCACTCCTCCACGATGACATCACAGAGCTGGTGGATGTTAGAGACCTTGTGCTCCTCCAGCTTCCATTTGAGGATGCCCCACAGATGCTCAATAGGGTTTAGGTCTGGAGACATACTTGGCCAGTCCACCACCTTTACTCTCAGTTTCTTTAGCAAGGCAGTGGTCGTCTTGGAGGTGTGTTTGGGGCCTTTATCATGTTGGAATACTTTCATGTGGCCCAGTCTTCGAAGGGAGGGGATCATGCTCTGCTTCAGTATGTCACAGTATATGTTGGTATTCATGGTTCCCTCAATGAACTGTAGCTCCCCAGTGACCTGCAGCACTCATACAGCCCCAGACCATGACACTCCCACCACCATACTTGACTGTAGGCAAGACACACTTGTCTTTGTACTCCTCACCTGGTTGCTGCCACACATGGTTGACACCATCTGAACCAAATAAGTTTATCTTGGTCTCATCAGACCACAGGACATGGTTGCAGCAATCCATGTCCTTAGTCTGCTTGTCTTCAGCAAACTGTTCTGGGAGGACAGCCATGCAGACCAGTCTGATGCAGTGTGCGTCGTATGGTCTGAGCACTGACAGGCTGACCCCTTCAACCTCTGCAGTAATGCTGGCGGCACTCATACATTTATTTCCCAAAGACAACCTCTGGATATGACGCTAAGCACGTGCACTCAACTTCTTTAGTCAACCATGGCGAGGCCTGTTCTGAGTGGAACCTGTCCTGTTAAACTACTGTATGGTCTTGGCCACCATGCTGCAGCTCAGTTTCAGGGTCTCAGCAGTCTTCTTATAGCCTAGGCCATCTTTATGTAGAACAATAATTCTTTTTTTCAGATCCTCAGAGAGTTCTTTGCCATGAGGTGCCATGTTGAACATCCAGTGACCAGTATGAGAGAGTGAGAGCGATTACACCAAATTGAACACACCTGCTCCCCATTCACACCTGAGACCTTGTAACACTAACGAGTCACATGACACCGGGAGGGAAAATGGTTAATTGGGCCCAATTTGGACATTTTAACTTAGGGGTGTACTCCCTTTTGTTGTCAGCGGTTTAGACATTAATGGCTGTGTGTTGAGTTATTTTGAGGGGACAGCAAATCTACACTGTTATACAAGCTTTACACTCACTACTTTACATTGCAGCAAAGTGTAATTTATTCAGTGTTGTCACATGAAAAGATTTAATAAAATATTTACAAAAATGTGAGGGGTGTACTAATTTTTGTGAGATACTGTAAATGGAATGACACAGGGAAAAAGTATTGAACACGCTAACTGAAATGTATTTAATACTTCGTACAAAATCCTTTGTTGGTAATGACAGTTTCAAGACACCTCCATTAGGGACACATGCATTGCTCAAGTGGCTCATTCTTCCACACAGTCTTCAAATCTTAAAGGTTCTGTGGGCCTCTTCTATGAACGCTGATCTTTAGTTCTTTCTATAGATTGTCTATTGGATTCAAGTCAGCTGATTGGCTGGGCCATTCTAGCAGCTTTATTTTCTTTATGAAGAAAGGGAGGTGTAAAAAAGCATGGAGGCCAAGACACCAGCTGAAAGCTATCAGTAATTAGAAAGCAATTTTGCCCCTTGTGAGTGCAAATTAATATCAGCTGATTTAGTCTCAACCGATGGCCTATAAAAAGGTGTATCATCACCAAGGTGTCACACAAGAAACATCTCATGATGGGTAAAAGCAAAGAGCCCTCTCAAGACTTTTTTCCGCCTTATTGTTGCAAAACATACTGATGGCATTGGTCACAGAAGGATTTCTAAACTTCTGAATACTCCAGTGAGCACTGTTCGGGCCATAATCCAGAAGTGGGAAGAACATCGTTTTACCATAATGGGCTAGGACCAGGTGCTCCTCGCAAGATTTCTGACAGAGCAGTGAAAAGAATTATCGGAAGAGTTATCCAAGAGCCAAGGACCACTTGTGGAGAGCTTCATAAAGACCTGGAATTAGCAGGTACAATTATTTCATAGAAAACTATAAGTAATACACTCAACTGCCATGTCCTGTATGCATGCTCACCACACAAGACTCCATTGCTGAAGAAAAAGCATGCTGAAGCTTGTTTAAAGTTTGCTGCACAACATTTAGACAAGCCTGTGAAATACTGGGAGAATATAGTCTGGTCAGATGAGACCAAAATTGAACTATTTCGATGCCATAATACACACCATGTTTGGAGGTCAAACAGCACTGCACATCACCCCAAAAACACCCCCCATACCAACAGTGAAGTTTGGAGGTGGGAACCTTATGGTGTGGGGCTGTTTTTCAGCATACGGTACTGGTAAACTTCATATCAATGAAGGAAGGACGAATGGAAAAAGTACCAAGATATTCTTGATAAAAATCTGCTACCATCTACCAGGATGATAGAGATGAAACAAGGTTGGACATTTCAGCAAGACAATGATCCCAAACACAAAGCCAAGGAAACTCTCAATTGGTTTCAAAGAAGCTGCTACAATGGCCCAGCCAATCACCTGACTTCAATGCAAAAGAAAATCCATAGAAAGAACTAAAGATCAGAGTTCATAGAAGAGGCCCACGGAAACTTCAAGATTTGAGGACAGTTTGTGTGAAAGAATGGGCCATCTGAGCAATGCATGCGACTAGTTTCTCCATACAGGAGGCGTCTTGAAGCTGTCATTACCAACAAAGGGTTTGTTGGTAATGCTTGGACGTCATAAAGCGCCGGACGGTGATGTCACAAGGGGGCGGGACCTCCGCATGACGTCTCTGGGTGGCCCCGATCCATGCCAATATAAGTCATGGCACACAGCGGACCCAGTATTACTCCGGAAGAGCGCGTCAAGGCAACATCTGAGGAAAAAGAGAGTGCAGAGAAGAGACCCGGCAGAGGCAGAAGATAGCATTGAGAGGAGAAGAGCTGGAGAGGGGGAGAAGACAGCGCAGAGAGGAGGGAGAAGACGCCAGAGCTGCCTTAATAAATGACTTCGAAAACCTGTGTACCATGCTTATTTTTGACACCTTTTTTTAGGTGAATGGGTAGGGGTACAATGTACCCCATACTCATTCACATAGGGTGGGGGGCCAGGATCTGGGGGCCCTCCGCTCACAGACCCCAACAACCACCAGCCAGGGTTGTCGCAAAAGGCCCTTGTCCCCATCAACATGGGGACAAGGTGCTTTGGGGGGGCAGGGCCCCCACTGCCCCATAGCACCCACCCTCCATGTTGAGGGCATGTGGCCTGCTTTGGTCCAGGAGGGAGGGGGGCGCTCGCTCGTCCCTGCCCCCTTTCCTGACCTGGCGGGCTGCATGATTGGATAAGGGTCTGGTATGAATCTTGGGGGGGGGGAACCCATGCCATTTTTTTGGCATGGGGGTTCCCCTTAAAATCCATACCACAAAAAAGGGTCTGGTATCGTCTTGGGGGAGAACCCCACGCCAATGTTTTTTTTCTTTAAATTTTGGCGGTAGTTTACCTTCAAGATCCTCAGCACACAAGTCGCATCGCAAGTCAGATCATCATGATCTGAGTTCTGGAGCAACTTCTATTCAAATCAATGGGCTCGCATAGGGAACCATTGATTTTGAATAGAGGCATGAGAAACGCCTGACGAGGCTTAACGCGATGTAACCAGTGTTAAGCCACGTTTAGCAGCTTTTACCGCATAGCATCAGAGCCTCAGAACTCGCTGGTCCTGGGTTTTTTTTGGAGCTTAAAATTGCCTATGCCACTTACAGCTTCTAAACGCCTGTGTGTATGAGGCCATAGAATAACATGGTGAGGCATTCTTAAGCTGTAAAAAAAAAAAGCCTGACGCTCCCAAAAGCTGCTGTAAAAACGTCTGTGTGTATGAGGCATTATAGTAAACTCTGGCTGCAAATCAGTACACAAAAAAGGAAGCTGCTTCATACAGGGATTTGCTGCAAGGTATTTTCAGTATAAAAATATTACTATCAGAAATAAATTTTAGTGCTTTCATTTTCTACTGAAATATGATTCCTTCAACCACAATATTATAAATAAAACTGAGGAACCAAAAGAACAGGCCTCAGGGATAAAAAGAAAAGGTCTTGTATAAAGAGATAGTCACAGTTATTATGATGTTCACAGATCTAGCAAGATTGAACTATTAAAATGTACCTGTAGCAACCACTTGAAATAACAATAGCACACAACTGACATCACTCATTCCTAGATCTTTTGCAGTCATACAGCATGCTAGCTGACTTATCTGCCCAGATATAGGGAAGATACTGAGATTGCAAACCTTTAACCATAAAGCAAGGATGTTAAAAAATGCACCTTGGAAAGTAATGGTAAAGTTAAGATGAAGGAGCAAAGTACTTTCTCAGTTCTGACATTTAGAAAAAAAATGTTTTTATAATCTGAGTTTGAAAAAGTCAGCTAATACTCCACTATTCTTAAAATGCAGTGTATAGTTCATGGATATTTTATAAATTGAGAATATAAGTGGTTATGTTTGTTAGTTTTGAAAGTATATTTTCTAAGAAATTCTGTAGCATCAAAAAATAGGATTTTTGTACACACTAATGATCCCTTTTTCTTAATCCATTGGGAGACACAGATCACACCTGCTCAGTTGTAACAAGCAGTCTAAAGAGAATGATAGAAGAGAAGAGAGCTTTTTTCTCTCAATAGGCTCTGAGTAAAGGATTTAAAATGAGTACAAAAATCCTATTTTTTTTATCATCAAAACTTACAGAAAATATGTACAGAAGACCAGGTTGCAGTCTTTCAAATCTGAGACAGGGAAGTCTGATGATGAAATGCCCAAGAAACACCCACAGCTCTAGTGGAGTGGGCTTTAATTGGAAAAGGAGGAAAAGGGATTTTATTAAAACTTTCCGTAAAATCCTTTTCTCCGAGTTCACTGACAGACGCAGCTCATCATGACATGTGGGGTTTATGCTTGTCCCACTAGGAGTTAACTAGGCAGGGAAAAGAAACAGCTGGCCCCTCCCATGGGGGCCGTCCTCTCTTCCTACATAAACCCCCTCATAGCATAGCTCTTCAGTTCGTACACAAGCTGTACAAGAACAGAGCACAAAGGGGTGGGTGCTGCGTCTGTCAGTGAACTCGGAGAAAAGGATTTTACGCTAAGTTTTAATAAAATCCCTTTTTCTCCTATCGTTCACTGACAGACACAGCTCATCATGACATGTGGGGACGTCCCCAAGCTGTGTCAAAAAGAGGGGTGAGTAAACGCTAACAGTACCCAACTGAACCTCTAAGGAGGCGCCAGACGCGCCTACACAACTTTGCGGCAAAAAGCAGCATCCGAAGATGCAAGCACAGAAACTTTATAAAACTTAGTGAAAGTTTGAACCGAGGCCCAAGTGGCCGCCTTGCACACCTGTGACAGCCCAGGTAGAATGAGCCGTGACCGGAAAAGGGGGGACCTTGCCCCGAACAGAATACGCATGGGTCACAGTCTGTCTGATCCAACGAGAAATCGTAGCCGACGAGGCCTCCAACCCTTTGCGCGGGCCTTCTGGCAATACAAACAAAGCATCAGCTTGTCGAAAAGAAGCTGTAGCAGCCAAGTACACTCGTAAGGCCCTCACCACGTCCAAGGCATGCAACTCAAACTCCTTTGGGTGCGATGGCTGAGGGCACAACGAAGGAAGAACAATACCTTCATTAATGTGAAAGGATGAAACCACCTTCGGAAGGAAGGAAGGAGAAGGTCGCAAGACCACCTTATCCTTATGTATGACTAAGTAGGGAGACTTGCACGATAGTGCTGACAATTCAGACACCCGTCTGGCGGAAGTGATGGCAACTAAAAAGGCCACCTTCTGCGACAGCAATGACAAGGAAATCTCCCTGATATTCTCATAAGGCGGTTTCTGAAGAACAGAAAGCACCAAATTCAGATCCCACGGAGCCATCAGAACCTTTACCCGAGGCGCCACGTGTCGCACACCTTGTACAAAGGTACGAATCAACGAATGTGAAGCTAAAGGTCTCTGAAAGAGAATCGCCAGAGCCGATATCTGGCCCTTGAGAGTACTCAAAGCCAGTTTTTTTTGTTCAGGCCCTGTTGTAAAAAAGTCAGGACCCTGGACACGACATAAGAGCGAGGGTTATGGCCCTCCGCCTCGCACCAAGCAATATAAGCCTTCCAGGTGCGGTGATAAATCTTGTGAGAAGTACACTTGCAAGCTTTTAACAAAGTAGGGATCACGGAGTCGGCGACTCCCCTGTCTCTCAGCACCTGGGACTCAATAGCCAAGCCGTCAAAGCCAGCGAGGGTAAAGCAGGGTGCAAGATGGGTCCCTGAGACAGAAGATCGTCTCGCAGCGGGAGCCACCAAGGGGCATCTGCCACCATTTGCACCACGTCGGCGTACCAAGTGCGCCAAGGCCAATCTGGAGCCACCAGGATTAATGGTATCCTCTGCACCATTATCCTGCGTATCAATCGCAGAAGCAGTTTTATCGGAGGGAAGGTGTAGAGAAGACGATAACAGCCCCAGGGGGCCACCAGAGCATCCGTGGCCACTGCCAACGGATCCTTCGTTCTGGACACAAAGGTTTCCACCTTGTGATTGAACCGGGACGCCATGAGATCCACGTCCGATGTCCCCCATCTGCGGCAAATTTGGTTGAACACCTCCAGGTGGAGAGACCACTCTCCCTGGTCCAGCGTCTGGCGACTGAGAAAGTCCGCCTGACAGTTCTCCACACCTGGAATGAAAATGGCTGAGATCGCCGGAACGTGACGTTCCGCCCAACGACCATGAGCCACAGCACCCGCATACAGAACGGTAATGAAGACCGACGGTGCGATAAGAGGGTGCGCACTGCCGACTGCAGAGACAGCAACTTGGCCGGAGGGAGGAACACCTTCACCTGCACTGTGTCTAGAATTAGACCCAGATATTCCAGGCGACGGGATGGAGAGACCGACGACTTCTGCAGGTTGATCAACCAGCCGAAGTCCTGCAGTGAGGTCATTGTGATTCCCACATTCTCCTTCAGAGCCGAGGCGGACTCCGCTCGCAGGAGCAGGTCGTCTAGGTAGGCTACTACCGCAATGCCTCTCTGTCATAGCAACGCCAACACCAGGGCTAGCAGTTTTGTGAAAACTCGGGGTGCCAAGGCCAGGCCGAAGGGGAGTGCCACAAATTGAAAATGGAGGTCTCCCACCGCAAAGCGTAGGAAGCGCTGATGTCGTGGATGAATGAGTACATGGAGGTACGCATCCCTGATGTCCAGAGACGCCAGAAATTCATGACCGAGCGGATAGATTCCATCCGGAATTTCCGCGCCCTGACATACCGGTTCAGGGCCTTCAGGTCCAGTACGGGCCGAACCCCGCCCCTTTTTTGGGAACCAGGAATAGATTTGAGTAGAACCCTTGAAACTTCTCTTCTGGAGGCACTGGCACGATCACCCCCTGGTCTGAGAGTGCTTGTACAGCCTCAAAAAGAGCCTCCCGGCGTTCCTGCGGGAGCCCTAAATTTGATGGGAAGAACCTGTCTAGGGGTAGAGTGTCGAACTCTATCCTGTACCCGGTGGACACCACTTCCCGGACCCAGCGGTCAGAAATGTGAGCCAGCCACAGGCCTGTGAACCCCAGAAGACATCCCCCACCCGAAACCCGGGTGGGGGCAACCCATCAGGCTGAGGAGGACTTGTCCTCCGCCTTTTCGGTTTTGCACTGCCACTGCCATCTTCCGGCCCCTGCAGCGACCTTACCGGAGCGGGTCCCTTTACCTGCTGCGCCCAGGGAGCGAAAAAACTTCTTCTGACCCGAAGGAAGGGGCCCCTGTCTACGGCGAAACTCACGCCTACGGGGCTCTGGGAGGAAGGTACTCTTACCTCCCGTGAAGTCCTTAATAATCTCATCCAAGCGTGGACCAAATAGACGTCCACCCTGAAAAGGGAGGTCAGAAAGACCTTTTTTGGAAACGTGATCACCAGACCAAGAACGCAACCAAAGTATCCGTCTGAGTATGACGGCAAATATCGTTATTCTGGATAACATCGGCAGTAAATCAACGGCTGCATCACAAAGGTACTTGAAACTCAGCCATCTCAGCCAGCGCATCCATCAGGCGACCGCCTTCCACGTCCTTCAGGAGCTCTTCCATACACTCGGACAGATGTTGCGCCGCCATGGCGGACGCCAAGGCCGGTCGCACAGCGGAACCTGACACCAGGAACAGCGACTTTAAAAGCGCCTCTGTTTTTCTATCAGCGGGATCCTTAAAAGAAGGAGTCCCTTCCAGAGGGATGGTCGTCGTCTTACTAAGACATGCTATCGGTGGGTCCACCACAGGCGATTCCCATTTTTTCAAAAAGCTTTCCTCAAAGGGATAGCGAGCAGCGAACCGTTTTGACAGTGATGAAGAGTGCTGTGGACGCTGCCATTCACGATAAAGAAAATTATCAAAAAAGTAATTGTAGGGATAAGCCTTGGGGGCCCTAGAGGACCCACACACATACGCAGAAGACTGCGATTCACCATCCTGACCCAGTCACAGCTTAGTGCAAATGCAAGCGATAATGGTAGCAACCAACGCTATCTCGCGCGCAGCCACCGCCCCTTGATCCCCTTCGCTGTCCGATGGGCCCAGTTCCCCATCGGATAGGTCCACTGGGGTCTCTGAGACCCCTGAGGCCACTTCCGGCTCAGAATCCTCTCCTGATGAATAAAGAGGAGGAGGGGGACGCTTCTTGGGGGCCTGTTGGGCGACCTCTGCCCGGGGGAGAAATTCGCTAAAGACCGCCCGCAGCTGGTCCAAAAAAGAACCTTGCGCAGATTGCGCCGCCGCTGATGCCTCCTCAGCAGGGTCAGCAGTGTAATCTGCCATCGTCTTCCCCCAGAAAAACACTCTTAGTGACACACAGGAGAATAAGGCACCTCCACACTGCCGCACACCACCGCCCACAGTGCACCAGGAAAACCAGGAGGACTGCACCCACCGCCACCAGCACCCACAGGGAGCCCATCTATACTTGCTGTTCCGCTGCCTGTAACTTCTGGATGTATCGTCAGAAGAGCCGCGCCGCCAGATCCCCGTTCCACAGAGAAGGAAAAAACGCTGCAGACACGTGTATTACAGAGGTATGCAGTCAAAATGGCCACCGTTAAACACTAGAGGCCAAAAGACACCTTCAGGGAACGTGCAGTACCACAAACGGCCGCTCTGAGCACCAGAGGGAAAGCCCCATAGGCCCAAAATGTCCGCGGCTACGGCAACATGGCGGCGGTTCGCCGCAAAATGGCGGCCGAACGCCGCATGGCGGCGAAAAACGAACGGCCTAGACGATTGGTGCGGTGTGGGGGAAGGGCAGGGTGCGGGGGGGTTAACGGGAGCTTCACGCGTCCCACCAGCGGCTACCCAGCAAGAATTTTTTTTTTTTTTGTGCGGCCGTCGGTCCCCCTTTCCGCCCCTAAAGAGGGGGGAAAGGCAGGAACTCTCACTCACCACTCCGACGAGCGCCGTGGGTAGCCACCCAGTCGCAGACCTTCCACCCCCTCTTGGGCGGTATGCTGCAGGCCAGAAAATCGCCCTTGCCGAATCGCATCCGGGGCTGGGCGCAAGGGGGGTCACCCCAGGCCGTCCGCACGGAATGGGCACGATGCGGCGGGTCCCCATACGTCGGGACTGGCTCGCATCGGTTGGCCAGGTCGGGGAAAGTACAGGGCCCAAGGACCCTCTATGCCCTGACCAGCTTCTTGATAGATCAATGTCTTGATAGAAGTCAAATAAAAGAAACTTAAAATAAAAAATGGCCACAAACAGGACCACAAATTCCCCTAAAGGGAAGCCAGGTCAACTCCTTGCAAACTAGGCATAAGAACTGAACAGCTATGCTATGAGGGGGTTTATGTAGGAAGAGAGGACGGCCCCCATGGGAGGGGCCAGCTGTTTCTTTTCCCTGCCTAGTTAACTCCTAGTGGGACAAGCATAAGCCCCACACGTCATGATGAGCTGCGTCTGTCAGTGAACGATAGGAGAAACCACACATGCTCGGAAACAAAAGAATACATTGCAATACAATACATTACATCAGTTTCAAAATTGTATCCTGCCGTTCGAGAATTTTCGTAATCTCTTAATTTTCGATACGACACTAGCATGCAAAAAAAAAAACCCGATAATCATTAGTCTGATATTCTCATTGTGTGTACGAGGCTATAGGCCTGCATAACAACTTGTCAAATCCACTTAGAAATGGTGAATCTAGAATCCAGAAAACTTTTATTAGGACTCTCTGGAATGACAAACATACTGTAGGCAGAACTATTAACTTATATAGAACACCAACACCATAACTTGGATCGAAAAGACCTCAGCTCTTTATTATAGGCAAGCTTTTAATGTGAGAAAATAGCAAAATATGTTAAATATATAATTAATACAGTATATCAAATATATAAAATTATACATTTCCATACACACATAATAATTCAGCTAACAAAGCTCGAGTTAATAACCATAGTGCAATAAAATCCCCCTTCAAAAGAAAGGGACAAAAAAGCCTCATATCTAGAGCTGCAACAGTGAGGGAGGGTGGGATGATCTTTTTTCTTCTGTCAACTGTCATCTGAAACTATGATGGTGCATTCTCTTCCTTTTATAGCAGGCAGCACAAGCTTTAAAGAATCATGCGCCAATTCAAAACACCAATAACATGTAATTATGAAAATTAGCCAGCTATGCAAATTACTTTAGAGACGTCAAGAACAAAGCTTGCATTAAAAACTATACTACAATAAAATCCCAAATGCCAGGTTCATTCACAATGAGCCAGGCACCCCTACCTTGAGTGTGACCATCCCTATACAAGTCTGCAAGTCCAACTTAAAATGTCCAAAGCAATATCAGACAAATGAACATTATCATTGAGATAAAAACCTGAGAGGTCACCCCCAAATCAACATGTTGAAACTACAGACCATTCACTGATGGCAAGAACTTGGCCACAGTTCCATTGATCCTTTTACAAATTTCATCAAAATGTTTAAATTCAGGGTACACAAGCTAATGTAAACCCTGGATAATTTTCAAATAAACCAGGGCAGCCTTAGTCAGTATGGAATGAACGCATAAGAAATCTAACGTAATCTATAAAATAATTCCCAGCTAAATGAAAAATGATGACCTGGGGGGTAGGCCAAGACAAATACAGCAAAGACAAAGTGTGTCCTCAAGCAGCCCACATCCTCCCCCATGTGCCATACCACCAAACTCGATACAGGCGGTCCCCTAGTTACAAACATCCGACTTACAAACGACTCCTACTTACAAACGGAGGAAGACAACAGGAAGTGAGAGGAAATCTCCCCCTAGGAAGGGAAATTCACTGCTGTAAGAGTTATTATGGGAAAAAGGTGTCTCCACTGAAGCTTTATCACCAATCTTTGTTTCCACAACAACCCAAAATTTTCAAAATCCAATTATCATTGGGACAGGAAGTGAGGTGAAATCTTCTGAACAAAAACATAGACAGCAAAACAAACATTGCAGGGGTGATAACCCTTCCCTATGCTATCCAAAAAGCTTAAAAATAGTTTTTTGGCTGAAGCTACACTTAAAAAATGTACCTGTTCCGACTTACAAACAAATTCAACTTAAGAACAAATCCACAGTCCCTATCTCGTTTGTAACCCGGGGACCACCTGTAATTAGAAATAGGGAGACCTAGTTTATCCCCATAAATCCTAATCATAGCTTGATGATGGGACCAAAAGATGAAGTGGCCAATAATTCAAATATTACAAGAAACATCTGCAAATTCAAAAAGAAAGATTAGGGAACACATAAAAATGATAGCAATTCCACTTCCACCCATTAATATGCTTAAAAGTAGCATCAGAAAATCCCAATTTAGCTGCCACCATAGCAGCTCATATACGAAGGGAGTGCGAAGAAATACTAAGGTGATCAAGATCCAAAAAAAACATAAACATTTAAACATAAAACAGAACAAAACTGATACAAAGTTAAAAGGGAATCAGAACAGCGAAGAAGCAAACATCCATGACAGGAAGGTCCAACTGACAAGAAGTGATGCACGAGGGAGTAAACACAAATAGCCGAATTAGAGATTTGCTACAATCCATCTGCCTCGGCCTAATTGATCAGTCTTGTTGCGACGAAGCAGTGTTTGAAGACAATCAGGTCCCAAAAACAAATCAGACAACAATAGACCCCAGTCATCATTTACATTGCATGGGAGCAATTCAGAAATCCGAAAAGCAAAGCAAAAAAAAAAAAAAACAGCTAAAAGCTGTCTGAGAAGTGTATTCACACTTGTGCAATATGTCATGCGACTTTGATATATAATAAGCACACTCATGTTGATATTTACATATTTAAGTGTTAGGCAATTTACACTGCCCATCATTAAAGCTGAAACAAAAACCTTTACCAAACAAACCCTGGGCACTAGTATTTGGTTTACAACAGTGGTTCCCAACCCTGTCCTCAAGTACCCCCAACAGGCCATGCTTGCAGGTTTTCCTTTATCTTGCACAGGTGCTTTAACCACTTCAGCCCCGGAAGGATTTCCAGCTTTAGGACCGGAGCCCTTTTTGCGATTCGGCGCTGCGTCGCTTTAACTGAAAATTGCGCAGTCGTGCGACGTTGTACCCAAACGAAATTTGCGTCCTTTTTTTCCCCACAAATAGAGCTTTCTTTTGGTGGTATTTGATCACCGCTGCGTCATTTCTGATCGCCGCTATAAGCAAAAGAAGAGCGACAACTTTGCAAAAAAACCCAAATTTCTTACTTTTTGCTAGAATACAAATCCAAAAAAAATATAAAAAAACATTTTTTTTCACCGTTTTTGGCCGATTTATATTCTTCTCATATTTGTGATAAAAAAAATCGCAATCGGCGTTTATTGATTGGTTTGCGCAAAAGTGGTCGCGTTTACGGAGGATGAGAATTCATTTTTGGGGTTTTTATTTTTTTTTTTTACTAGTAATGGCGGCGATCTGTGATTTTTAGCGGTACTGCGATATTTCAGCGGACATGTCGGAACATTTTGACACTTTTTTGGGACCATTGGCATTTATACAGCGATCAGTGCTATAAAAATGCACTGATTACTGTGTACATGCCATTGGCAGTGAAGGGGTTAACCTGCAGGGGGGACTCTAAGGGTTAACTATGTTCCCTGGGCGTGTTCTAACTGTGTGGGGACTGCCCTAGCTGGGGAAGGGAAGTGGTCACAGCCTTCGTATACAGGAAGGCTGTGATCACAGCCCTTCCCCCTCACACAGAACTGAGGTCCGTGTTTACATACACGGACCTCCGTTCCTTCGCTCCGGGGGGGGCCATCGCGGGTAGCCGGCGGCAATCGAAGCCGCCACACCCGCTCCCTGGCCCTCCCCGAACACAGTGAGCGCGCGGGCGCGCCTCCGGCGGCATGCGCTCACAGTGCGCGTTATCGCAGCCGCCGTTGTATGACGGCGATTTGCGATAACGAGCCATTTTGCCGCTGTCAACCTGCGGTTGGCGGTCGGCAAGTGGTTAATTCAGTCTATGCCTTGGTATTTTGGACAGCTATTTTATCTAAGAGGAATCCCCAGAAGATGGCCTGTTAGGTGTACTTGAGGACAAGGTTGAGAACCACAGGTTTAGAAAATGTTTTTTGAGGTAAAATCGAATTTGAATCACAAACCAATGTCCTTCATACCCCATTTAAAGGACTGGTGCACCGAAAGCTGCTGACAAAAAGATTTGTTGTAATAAATCCATGCAAGTCCATTAAATTTTTTATAGGCGTCTACAATAATTTTGACACGTCCTGAATATTTTTCGCCCAGTACACCAGCATAGATAGAAAATGTTTGAAGCCAATTATTGGAAGAGCGAGGCACCAATCTATGCTTGTCCTCCTCAAAGTTATCATCCTTTTTTTCAAAGCGATTCCCCTAAGCAGAAGAAAGCAAAGAAAGAATATCTATGTATCCCCTTCTCCAAATCTTATCTTTAATCGTAGAATTGAGATCAAAACCCAATGGGGAAATTTTGCTTCCTTCAAACAACTCTCAGGTACTAATGGTGAAGGGACAGAGGAAGACAAGGACATAGATTGAGATGGAACAGATACAGTAGCTGAGACACTAGTGATAGGAAATTGTATTTGTGAGGCATTCACTGAATTATCATGATTATCATGCCACATAGACGCAACACCAAATGAAGTAGATTTCAATTTAGCAACAAGTGTGGAAAAAGGTTTTGCCAGATCGTGCAAAAAATGTAAATCCGTAAACTCACCCATCGCAGCCGCGGCCCTACCATCCACTGGATTCACATCCAGAGAGGACATAGGCCTTGACTGGAGAGGGTGAGTACATGCATTAACATTATTCAATGCCATGCATGACAGTAAAGGAGGCTCAACATTTACTACTGTAGCCTAAGAACCAGCTTCTGTCTGAGCAGCTGAACGAGCACCTCTTTGCCGAACACATCCACAATGAGAAAAGATTCTGAAGGACCGTAGTCAGCTGATGCACTAAGGATTTCATTGTAAGCAGCAACATATATTCTTTTTTCTTCTGTCTAGTGCTATCTGTCACTATGATGACGCATTCTCCTCCTTTTATAGCAGGCAGCACAAGCTTTAACTATTCAGGCCTGGTTCATATGTATGCATTTTTTAGTGCATTTTGCAGAAACACACCACAGTCCATTAACATGGTTTCCTATGGGTCACGTTCACATTTGTGCATTTTATGGAAAGGGCCGGGGACTTTTTTTCTGGTTTTTGGTTCCATAGACTTCGATGGATCAAAAACGTGTATTGAAAAATGCAAAATGCACCTGGATTATGCAAACTGCAACCTGCATAGGTGTGAACCAGGCCTAAAGAATCATGTGACAATTAAAAACACCAATAACGTAATTATGTAAATTAGCCAGTAATGCAAATGGGATGTCTAGAACTTTTTTTAGTCTGCCACGGTCCTGTACGTGGGAGGGGGGATCCTATGTGTTCATGCACACAACGGCTGTTATCAGCTGTTTTTAGCAGTGATGTTTTTGAGCTGTAAAAAAAACCCAAGAGGGTTTTTTTTGACGTTTTTCAGCTGTAAAAATGTTCAAATGTTTAAAAACTTCCAAAAACGCCCAAAAATGTCAATCCCCAAAGTTTTTGGACGTTTTAGACCGATTGGAAAAAAAAAAATGCTGGCCCTTTAAAAACGCGAAAAAACAGTGGTAAAATAACGCTGGTAAAAGCTGAAGACATCCTTGATAAGCTACTGATGTTTTTGGACGTTTTTTTTTAAAGTCCTGTGTGCATGAAGCCTCAGACTAAAAAAGCAATGGCTGAAAGATAAACACAGATGACCTTAGCCACATCCAAGCAATGGAGGGATATCTATTAGGATTATTTTATAATGAACCAGTGCCAGACATAGGGAAGATCACACATAATCCTCATAAAGATGAAGAGCAGAGACCACTTTGGGTAAAAAAAAGAAGGTCCATGGACTTAAAACAATCTTGTCTTTCTATAAACTCAAATGCGGCTCCTTACAGGACAATGCTGCCAACTTAAGAACCCTTATGGCCAAAAGAAATGTTGCTTCAAAGAAAGCAGGTCAAGGAGATGTCCCAGATAGGTTTGAAGTTAGGCAACACCGACAATACCACATTTTGTAACACCAACAATACTTAATTTAAAACCCCCAGTGGAGGCCTAACAGGGAGTAGCCTCTTGCATGAAAGTACAAATCAGTGCATTGTCCATCATTACAGATGGAGACAATTATTTTCCCTCTCTTCAGATTTTATCTTCAGCTGAGACTTTTGAATGGCTGATGACACTGTACGATTAGCAATACTAATCTGAACTATGCAGAAATGTATTGACTTTACAATTCCAACAAACCCTGCTTTCTTTTTATTACATTATAACTCTATTCCCTTCAAACTTTCCAAGGCATCAATTTTTCTGCAAATGTGTGTGTACCTAACTACCTACAATGGATCAATTCAAAATGTTATTAAATGTATGGAGGACCTGCCCAGTTCATTTGTACACATTTGCCCTCCCAGAGTCGTTTTTGCATATTTACACACATGTTTTTTAATCATTGAAGGCCTGAAGATTAGGTAAAACCCCAAACATCTGAAAGCAGACACACCGGAGAATAAAATAGTAGTTCCAATTTTTTATGTCACACGATATATGATTAACAGTTACCCAACCTGTCAAGCCTTAAAATTGCTTGCGCCTGCAAACAATAACGGACCTCGGTACCCTATGTTTTCCATAGGTGACACGTTAAAAGTTGATACAAGTCATACCACAAGTAGTGTTCCTATAATTATTGTTTTTACTCCAGCATGCATAGCGATATGTTTTGTACATGCACGTAGGGAAAGGGCAGGGTCAAAAAATTGCATGCTGTGGTGAAATGCAGACATGCTGCATTTTATCGCAGCGTACTGTGATGAATCTCACTGTAATGTAAAGCAGTGCTGTGCACTGCCCTACATTGCAGTGAATGAAGTGTACGTTTTGTACAATAAGCATATAGTTTATTCAAAACCAAGAAAAAGAAACAGATCTGAACAAATAAAAGGGTTAATGCTTAAAAAAGGTCACTGGCATCAACAGATCCAGGAAGGCACCTTTATTCCCAAAAAAGAATTTTTGCAAATATTAGGAAGAGAGGATTTCTATGGTGATTATAGTGCAGAATGTTCTGTGTGATGCAGCATTACTGGATGTCTCAGGTAACCCTTTATTTTTGCAAATATTGGGAAGAGGGGATTTTTATGGTGCCAAAAAAGAGAAAAAAGGGTATATTAAAACATGACTATTATTTCATTCAACAGGTTAAAAGCAGTATTTGGTCAGTTACATATCTGGCCAATCCATAAAAGTTCAGTGCAATGAAAGATTGTTCTTTCAATACACAATCCCATTGTGAGACAGGTATCGAATAGGTAAACATCAAATTTTAACATCTATATCAAAATCTTGAAAAAGTGATTTTTTTTTTTTTAAAGCAATCAATTGATGGAGGTCTAAGTGCAGAGTAAAAGGCAATTAGTGCAATGTTGCTTACTGTATGCATAAATGGTATATACGATCAATTAAGTACACTTAGGGATCCTATGATGGACATAAGGAGGAGTACCAGCAATTGTGGAAGAGTGAGGACCGTAGGGGAAGCAAACCGGATGCCGGGTGGAGCTGTAGGGCTATTAAAAAACAATGTGTGTGTATATATATATATAATATATATATATATATATATATATATATATATATCTTTATATACGCAACCAGTTAAGGAAAAACATCCGGATTCCAGATGTTTGCAGAACAGTGATATCATATCACTGTTCTGCAAACATCTGCAAACTGGGTTTGAAACTATAGCAGAGCGAAACCATATACCTGTTCTTCTCTATGCTGTAGTTTCACACACACATTCCAGATGTGTGCAGAACAGATGTTCAGTTATTAGCGGCTATATTAAAAGTGACA
>BLSH010232923.1:667927-689905 GCA_018402905.1 Glandirana rugosa
ATATTTGATAATTATTAATTTTGAAAAAAAAACAAACGAAACAAGTAAAGATAAAAATGTACAAAGGGTAATTTTTTCACGTTTTAATTTTTTATTTAAATAACGTAAACATTTTATTGAAAAGTTAAGAAACATGGTAACAACTGTTGACTTCACATTTGTTTTTTCAACGCTATCCATAGCCATTAACCATAGCCGCTCATGATTTTTTTCTGGGATTATATTGAATTACCATTAAAAAAATAAAGAAATGTGTAATGTAATAAAAAGTAATGTAAAGAAATTTAAAGTAACTTCGTTTCTCATAATACAGAATAACATAACGGTAGAACAACAGAACATTCTGCACTATAATCATCTGATCAATGCTATCCAGCAGCAGTTTTCTGCTTAGGGATTTTGACCAGTCAGCCAAAGTCTGGGAAATGAGCACAGAGTAGAGCTGCACGATTTTGGATAAAATGAGAATCATTCTGAAAAACTTTTTTATTTTAAAGATTTACAACCCCTGAACAATAGGTTATCAAACAAGATGGCAATACAATAAGACATAATACTCTTTGCTTCAATGAAATTTAAAGAAATGTAATGAAAAATAATGTAATGTGTAAAGAAATAAAAAAATTACCATTAAGTTATATTAGGGTCTTTTTTTAGTACTCGCCGATACCAATTACCGATACCTATCGCAACTTTTTTGTTTACACTTCAGTTGTCAACAATGGTACAAAGAATTGAAAAGTTATTTTACAAATGCAATAAATTTATTTTTTAATTTTGCACTTTTTTAATGGGAAACATGTAAAAATAGAAATGAACAAAGCAAACAAAAAAAAAGTTTTAATTATTAATAGTTTATAAAATAGAAGTAAATGAAATAAAAAATCAGCAGGAAAACAATAATTAAATGGAGAAGTACAGGGTGGGCCATTTATATGGATACACCTTAATAAAATGGGAATGGTCGGTGATATTAACTTCCTGTTTATGGCACATTAGTATATGTGAGGGGGGAAACTTTTCAAGATGGGTGGTGACCATGGCGGCCATTTTTAAGTTGGCCATTTTGAATCCAACTTTTGTTTTTTCAATAGGAAGAGGGTCATGTGACACATCAAACGTATTGGGAATTTCACAAGAAAAACAATGGTGTGCTTGGTTTTAATGTAGCTTTATTCTTTCATGAGTTATTTACAAGTTTCTGACCACTTATAAAATGTGTTCAATGTGCTGCCCATTGTGTTGGATTGTCAATGCAACCCTCTTAATTAACTAAATTAATTTTTGTGAAAGAAAGAAGTCTGTTTGAAATCTTTGCAAATGTATTAAAAATGAACAATGAAAAAAATCCCATGTACATAAGTATTCACAGCCTTTGCTCAATACATTGTTGAAGCACCTTTGGCACCAATTACAGTCTCAAGTCTCTTTGAGTATGATGCTACAAGCTTGGCACACCTATTTCTGGGCAGTTTCTCCCGTTCTTCTTTGCAGGATCTCTCAATCAAGCTCCATCAGGTTGGATGGGGAGCGTCGGAGCACAGCCATTTTCAGATCTCTCCAGATAGGGTCAATCGGGTTCAAGTCAGGGCCCTGGCTGGGTCATTCAAGGACATTCACAGAGTTGCCACTCCTTTGTCATTTGTTTGAACCTTTGCCCCACTTTGAGGTCCAGAGCACTCTGGAGCAGGTTTTCATCAAGGATGTCTGCACATTGCTGCATTTCCCTTGATCCCGATTAGTCTCCCAGTTCCTGCCACTGAAAAACATTTTCACAGCCTCATGCTGCTACCACTGTGCTTCACTGTAGGGATGGTATTGCCCAGGGGATGAGCGGTGCATGGTTTCCACCAGACACAAGGCTTGCCATTCAGGCCAAAGAGTTCAACCTTTGTTTCATCAGACCAGAGCATTTTGTTTCTCATGGTCAGAGTCCTTCAGGTGCCTTTTGGCAAACTCCAGATGGGCTGTCATATGCCTTTTACTGAGGAATGGCTTTCATCTGGCCACTCTACCATACAGGCCTGATTGGTGGAGTGCTGCAGATATGGTTGTTCTGGAAGGTTCTCTTCACTCAACAGAGAAATGCTAGAGCTCTGTCAGAGTGACCATTGTGTTCTTGGTTACCTCCCTGACTAAGGCCCTTCTCCCCTGATTGCGCAGTTTGGCAGGACAGCCAGCTCTAAGAAGAATCCTGGTGGTTCCAAACTTCTTCCATTTACGAATGATGGCAACCACTGTGCTAATTGGGACCTTCAATGCTGCAGAAATGTTTTCTGTACCCTTCCCCTGATCTGTGCCTCAATACAATCCTGTCTCGGAGGTCTACAGACAATTCCTTGGACTTCATGGCTTGGTTTGTGCTCTGACATGCACTGTTAACTTATATAGATAGGTGTGTGCTTTTCCAAATTATGTCCAATCAACTTAATTTACCACAGGTGGACTCCAATCAAGTTGTAGAAACATGGGATCAAGGATGATCAGTGGAAACAGGATACACCTGATCTAAATTTTGAGTGTCATGACAAAGGCTGTGAATACTTATGTACATGTGATTTTTTCATTTTTTATTTTTAATGAGTTTGCAAAGATTCAAACAAACTTTTTTCACATTGTCATTATGGGGCATTGTTTGTAGAAGTTTGAGCAAAATAATGAAGGTAATCCATTTTGGAATAAGGCTATAACATAACAAAATGTGGAAAAAGTGAAGGCTGTCAATACTTTCCGGATGCACTGTAGCAGCTAGCTTCAAAGGACTTAGTGGAGCCCCTCAGCAGTTTAGAGGAATATCTGTAGTAATGTAAAGGAAACACATGAGGGAGCTTCTATGTGCAGCAAATTAAATCATTAAAAGCCGTCATCCAAGAGGACCTGGGATGTCTGAAGCAGATGGGAGCAACACCGCCAGTGGTAGGAGATGCACAAACTCACTTTTTGAGGTGCAAACAGTTCTGTCCTACTGAGGAATAGCTACACTTTCTTTAATACACACATATATATATATATATATATATATATATATATATACTGGGGCCAGCAAACCCCGCTCACTGAACTCAGAAAGCAGGAATAAACAGATGTATGACTGCAGCTCAGAGGTTGCTTGCCAGAGATAGGAGGGAACCAATAACCACTGCATATACAAAGAGAGAGCCATAACATATAAACATAGACATATAGCTATGCATGAAAAGAATCAAGGAATTAACAATAATCATAATAGCAATGCTACTGGAGCAATTGTTCCCACTGGGTAGCACTCTGTCCCATCCATACAGTAGTGTTCTCAATAAGTGGTATTTTGTTATTATGTATTTTGTCGCATACATGTGCATTGGGTCTCTGTAACCCTTCCTGCCCCTCCCCCCCCCCCACCGTTCTTTTTTTAATCACTGTATGTAGCTTTTTTTTTATAAAACATTGTACCAATTTCTTCAGTGTAGTCTATGCCCCAAAAAGTCCCATTAGAGGGTTTTGTTGTTCTTTAGTTTGCATTTAAGGAAGTGGGCATTTTCTCCACATATCCCCAAGGAGTTAAGCCTGCAGGGTCGTTTAAACTCCTGCGGTCCTCCATTGTGAAACAAGCAGCAGAGTGAGCACCCCAGTATGAGACAGCCACTGCGGATGATTCTCTAAGTGCAAAAAGCACAACTTTCCGTGTACCAAGCTGTACATTGGACATACATTAAACTAGGTCCTGAGCTGGTTGCCTGCAGCCACAGGGCCACCGTCCTTCAATGTAGCACCAGACATGCTGCCAATTAAAAAAGCTATTGCACCTTAAGAAAAATCACTAACCCACTTCTCCAGGAATACCCACATCCAGGTGAGCTTGAAGTGAATAAAAAAGTATACAGTAAGACAGTGTGACCACTGTAGGGGAGGCAGTTGACACAAGGATGTGCCTGTACACCTTTTCTATGTCCCTGAGAGGTTGACAGAAGCTGTTGATCCCCTGGTGCAAGACTTTTGTTTTGTAAGCCAGGCACTAATGTGTGGAGAGCTGCCCCGCAACACTGTACATCAGAGGAACAGCAGGATAAAAGAGCTAGCTAAGCAAATGCTCTAGCTCCTACAGTGTTCTATGTCATCAAAGGCCAGGCTGAAAAGAAGGGAGAGGGATCTTCAACAAATGAAAAACAATACCAGTCTGGTAAACTTAAGCCTGGTACACTCTAACAGTTTTTTTTTTTTTTCGTGCAACCCAGTAACTGACAACTCAGGTCGGAACCACTGTACTAACCATCTAACATTAGCACATCGATCTCCCCTGCTGAGTTGTTGTGTTCTGACAAGGGGACAGCTCCCCCTGCCAGAACACTCCAATCAGCGTTCCCCATCACTGGAAAGGAATTTTGCACTTATCTTAAAATCTATTTCTTGGAGTCCGTTGAGGGACACAGGAATTCAGATACAGCCAGGTTATATTGCCACCTACAGGAGGACTTAACACTGGAAAAAAGAAAAAATGTAAGCTAGCCCTGAGTGTAACCCCACCTCTAACCGGATGTTTGATGGAAGCTGTTGCTTTGAGGCAGACTCCAATGGCTCTGACTACATACAAGCAATGAAGAGACATTTTCTTAGAATGCAGGGCATAAAGATGGTAAGACTATGTGGTGAAAGCGTGATACCACCTTAGGAAGAAAGAATGGTCTTGTACGTAAGACTACCTTGTCACTGTAAAGAATGAGGAACCACTCTCTACTAGAGAGAGCTACCAACTCACAGACACATCTGACAGACATGATAGCTACCAAAAAGACCACTTCATAGGAGGGGTCATCTAGGCCATGTTTTCAGGTTTTTACTGCAGCAGGTTGGCACGGCGGCTCCTTTAAGTGCTTATAGCAGGCAAGCACCACGAGTCCGACGGACTCAATGTCCGCCAGCGACCTGCAATCGCGGTGTAAACGAGGCAGATCCCCAGTGATCTCTGTCACGTCCCTGACAGCCCATCCCCCTACAGTTCGAACACGCTGAGGAAACACAGTTAACCCCTTGATTGCCCCCTAGTGTTAATCCCTTCCCTGCCAATGTCATTTATACACTGATCAGTGCATTTTTATAGTACTGATCAATTTAATAAGGTCATTGGTCCCCAAAAAGTGTAATTTGAGTTCAGATTTGTACACCGCAATGTCGCTGATCGCCGCCAATACCAGTAAAAACAATTATAAAAAATAAAGGTTCCTAAATCTATCCCATAGTTTCTAGATGCAATAACTTTTGCGCAAACCAATAAATATACGCCTGTTGTGGGGTTTTTTTTACCATAAATATGTAGAAGAATATATATCGACCTAAACAGATGAATACATTTCACAAAGGATTAAGGAAGTGAAATTCTCCCTCAATATACAAGATGAATTTTGTGGGCACAGCACAAGGCAAACATTTATAAAAGGTATCTTACATTACAAAAATCACATTCAAAGAGGTGACAGACATAGCACCCTGGTAGCTCAACACGGGATCAACAAATAACCCAATCACACATTCGTGGAGAATATGGAGTCTAGTTACAAGGTAATCATGTATTAGGGTGGTAAAATACTTATGTATCAGAAAGTGGTATTGTCCATAAATTTTCTCTACGTTTGCTTTGTCGACATGTTTCACAGTTTGATAGCTTCCTCAGGACAAATTGGGTAGGTGTTAATGATTCAATGGAGCAGACTTGGGGTGACCTATCATAGTATAGCCAGAGCCATCAGCCCTAGGTAGGGAGAAAGCACCTGCATATGGGATGTTAACTGCCAAGGTACCCCTGCTGGCATAAGGTTAACTGCCAAGGTATCCTCGCTGGTCCAGTGGGGATACCATGGCAGTTAACACTCCATAGGCAGGTGCTCCCTCCCTACCTAGGGCTGATGGGTCTGGATATACTATGATAGCCCCCACAACAGGGATACTCCAGCACATCCATTTAGAGATCACCTGTGGCTTAAGTGTATGATACATCTGTACCGCAACGTATCACAATGCCCCCCGTCCTTTATCTGAGCTCTTGTTTATTATTGCCCTGAAAATATTAGGAAACTGAGAAGACCAGTTCTCCCCCCCCCCCTCCCTTCCCCCCATAAGGATTGTGGTGGTGAATGATGTGTACTGTACTAGCTAATTAAATATTCTTACTAGATCCTACTATGCCAAGTCTTTGAGAACTGGGAGTCCCTTCTTCCTACCTGTGTATACATCCAGGGGTATAACATTTAACCTGGACACATAGTCCTTCAGAGCTCTACTGGTATCCATAACATTTTAAACTTGTTTGTTGGTGGTCAGCCCAAGTCTGCTCTATTGAATCATCAGCACCCACCCATAGGAAGCTATCAAACTGTGAAAGTTGTGTCGACAAAGCAAACATGGAGTAAATTTATGGACAATACCACTTTCTGATACATAAGTATTTTACCACCCTAATACATTACTATTTTACCACCTTAATACATTATGGAATTTTTTCTTACCTTGTAACTAGACTACATATTCTCCACGAATGTGTTATTGGGTTATCTGTTTATCCTGTGTTGAGCTACCAGGGTGCTATGTCTGTCACCTTTTTTAATGTGATTTTTGTAATAAAGATATACCTTTTATAAATTTTAACCTCATGCTGTGCCCACAAAATCCATCTTGCATATCCGCTTCCACACCGCGCGCAGTATATTTACTGCGGCAGTGTGGATGCGTCCCGCGAATCGCTGTAAATAAACAGCGATTTGCGGAGTGGCCGTTAGGGGGCGCGTGCCGTACTCCGGAGGAGTGTGCCCACGGCTCAGGCGGACCCGATGTCCGCTGGCGAGCCGCAATCTGCGGCCACAGCAAAAAGAACGGGGAACCGCCAATGTAAACACGCCGGTTCCCCGCTCTGTCAGTGCGGGCATAGGAGATCTACTGATCCCTGTCACTGGAATCAGTTAGATCTTGTATGCCCATAACAGCCCAGCCCCCCCACAGTTAGAACACGCCTAGGGAACACAGTTAACCCCTTGATCTCCCCCTGCAGGTTAACCCCTTCACTGCCAATGTCATTTACACAGTAGTCAGTGGACATTTAAATTTATGATCCCTGTATAAATGTCATTGGTCCCAAAAAAGTGTCAAAATGGTCCGACATGCCTGCCACAATATCGCAGTACCGCTAAAAATCGCAGATCGCCGTCATTACTAGTAAAACATTTAAAAAAATAAAAACCCCAGAAATGAATTCTCATCATCCGTTAACGCGGCCACTTTTGCGCAAACCAAACAATAAACGACGATTGCGATTTTTTTTACCAAAAATATGAGGAAGAATATAAATCAGTTAAAACCGATGAAAAAAACTGTTTTTTTATATATTTTTTTTATGTGTATTTTAGCAAAAAGTAAGAAAAACTTTTTTTTTTTTTTTTGCAAAATTGTCTCTATTTTTTTGTTTATAGCGGTGATCAGAAATGACGCAGAGGTGATCAAATACCACCAAAAGAAAGCTCTATTTGTGGGAAAAAAAGGACGCCAATTTTGTTTGGGTACAACGTTGCACGACCGCGCAATTGTCAGTTAAAGCGACGCAGTGCCGAATCGCAAAAAGTGCTCTGGTCCTAACCTGGGAGATCCTTCCGGGGGTGAAGTGGATATTGAGGGAGAATTTCACTTCCTTAATCCTTTGTGCAGTTAATTGGATGTTGGCATGGTGGGGGTCCTCCTCACATATGATGAATATTTTTTTTTGGGATATATATTATAGCAGAGAGTAAAAAAAAAATGTTTTTTTCTTCAAAAATTGTCGCTCTTTTTTGTTTATAGCGCAAACAAAAAAAAACTGCAGAGGAGTGCGCATGTGCGGAGCGCCCGGAATGGCAGCTTAACTCCGGGGCTCCGTCTCCCCTCGGCCTTTCGGACCCCATCTAGAGGAGCAACGCCTGGGCTCCTCACAGCGAGACACCACCAGAGCAAGGGGGAATGGCAGGAATATCCAGGAGGACGACGGGATCGGTCAACGCTCGTAGCAAAGCGGAACCCGGCTTGTAAGGCCTAATCGAGGCCGCGGCTGCGGCCTAACCCCCGTCAGCCAGCTCACTCCCCCCAACGCACGACACCAGAGACAACAGGTGAGGCGAGCTGTACAGGGGACAAGAACACCGGAGACCTGCCATCCCTCCCAGAGAAGGCAAACACAAAGCATCCGCCACTGTGGAGCCACTTTCCAGCATAGGCCTCACACCAGAGGCCGCAGCTAGGGCCTACACAACGAAGCATGTGTCCCTGTGACCCCAGGCGAGATATTACCTCCAATAACTAACTGAGAGGTCTCTGATCTACCTAAACAGCATAACAAGAGCTCCGGCTGACAAAAAATACCAATCCACCAATCTGGGGCATTGAGAAGTCTACGGGCTTGACTATTACACCCCGGCTGGGGCCCCGCCACGGGGGGGGTGCATAACGACCAACAGGCCTGACTCTTCCGGGGTCCCTATCCATGCCTAAATCACATAACAAAAAAGAAGCTCAACGCCAGCTTCTTTTTGAGGACAAATCACCAGAACGCAAGCAGCTGACATCTACTACTACACAAGCCAATATGACCTCAGTTGAGGAATCCATTGCTGATCCTCCTTCAGCTCAACTGTCCCCAGATCTGAACAGTGATCCTTCCACGCTTCCTCCATTTAATCAACCACCTGGCCGGTTGCCACCAATTTACTTCTGCGGAAAACCATGGAGGAAATGCTGCAGTCCCCACTCCCAAACTCACCCATAGGAAGCCCTACTCCTCTTGGCTCCCCAATTGGTCCACACTCCCTCCCACAAATTATGCCCTCACCCCAACAAGGCCCTACAGAACTGAACTTTCTTCTCCACAAATTTTCTGAAATGCTAGCCTCTGGGTTGGCACAAACAGCAGCTCAGATAACCACCTCGATTAAAGCAGACCTCCAGAGTTTGGGTGCAAGAATGGACATCATAGAACAAACGGTAGACAACATGCTAGCCCGTACCAATCAGAACACTAACTGTATACAAACCCTACAGGAACAACTAGATGCCGCCCTCGGGAGAATGACGATCTCGAGAACAGGAGCCGGAGGGTAAACTTCCGCATCAGAGGACTCCCAGAATCAATTCCGGATATAAACGGGGCAGTCACCACACTCATCAAAAGCCTCATACCGGACATCTCTACCCAACAGCTGGAACTTGACAGGGCTCATAGAGCTCTACAACCTCCTAGACAAGATGGCCTTCCAAGGGATATCATCGTTAAGACACATTATTACAAGGTGAAGGAAGAGATCCTGAGAAAATCCCGCAAAACTAATTCCATCACCATCCTGGGTCACCCAGTACAAATATTTGTGGACATCTCACCAACCACCATCCAAAGAAGACGAACTCTCAAACCACTCCTAACGGTTCTCACCCAAAAGAATATAAAATACTGGTGGGGATTCCCATTTCGGCTATCCTTCCAATACAAAAATAAGACTTTCCACTTCTCCAATTTACCTGAGGGAGAGAAACTCCTACTGCATCTGGAATTGATCTCACAGGAACTTCCTTCACCCTCACCTGACCAACACCACAGCTCCTCTAAACGACCACCGACAGGGAGCCCATTGATCCCCATCTGGCAAAAACAAAAACCTAAGAGGATCCGAGACTCCGTCCCCCCTGAGGCCAGCCACGTCTTTTTCCTTTTTTATATCTAAGGAATCCTTTACTTCTTAGTTACCTGATCTATCTCAGACACTGCCATCCAAAGTGTGAGATTTCCAATGACTTTCCCTACCTCTGCCCCTACCCAGGCGATCCAAAACCTCAATCCCTTCTGGGGCATACACCCCTTCCCTCAATATCTACGACTATGCACTCCCCCCCTCCACTGAGATCCTGCTCTCCTAACAGAGACTCAAGATTTCACAAGCCTCCTGAGCGATGAGCTCTCTCACCAGAGAACTCCAAAGAACTTCATAATATACTTTACCTTGTCCCCAAGGGGATCCTTCTATCTTACCCTTGAACGAGCATCTGGGGAACAGAAAACATTCCCTGCCCTCCACATTAGGTGGACACGGCTCGACACAGTGCCCACCAGCTGGGGGCTCTTCGATTTCGTAGTAACTTTCAATTTATAGTTCTGGTTAATGTTCAATTAATATATGTTGATTATATAATATTGCCTGAGACGGTTAATTCACACTCATCTCACCTCATCCGGTGGACCCCCCTCAATCTCTATTTTGAATCATGGGGGTCCCTCCGGCCGAGGGGAGACACCATGGCACTCCTTCTGCAGAACCCGGGTGCAATTAGTGCCCCAGGGTGCTCATTACAGGCGCTCGACTCTGAGCCGCCTCCTATTAGGTCTCTAACTTTGTTAGAGCCCCGGGAAAGGACGGGATTGCTCCCGCCCCTCCAAAGGGGTCCTCGGGTCATTTTCAACCTGATGCCCCCCTCTTCTCATTTCTCCTCTTCGCTATCACTCCCCCCTCTACTCCCTATCCTATCTATCCAACTAATCTCTTCTTCTTTGCAGGTGCACCATGAAACCCCGAACTTCGATCACCTTAACCTCCACACTACCTTAGACGCCCTAGTGGATCTCAGGGTCTCTCTCCCACTGGTAAGGGTAAGTCACTCATTTACAGAAGCGGGATTTTCACTCTCACTCCATGGCTGACGACACCCTTCACAAGGCCCTATATAAGATTGTATCACATAACGTTCAGGGACTGAATTCCCCGAATAAAAGACAAAAAGCCTTTGACTTCTATCATCGCAAGGGATATGATATTCTGCTTATACAAAAAACACATTTCCCTTCCTTTACAACCCGCCGTACATACACCATAAATACCCCACATTTTTCCTAGCTAACGCAGAAACAAAGAAAAGAGGAGTAGTCATTCTCTTCTCCAAAAGGATCACATTTACCCAGAGTATGACAATTAGAGATAAGGAAGGGAGATATGTCCTAGTTAAAGGACACATTAACGGATCAACCCATACTTTCATCTCCTATTATGCTCCTAACCGTAACCAAGCCTCCTTTTTCATATCCATGCTGCACCATCTGGCCCCTCATTTAGAAGGAAGAATTATAATGGGGGGTGACTCTAATATAGCGTTCGACCACATCAAGGATAAAACTACTAAGGGCCCCGTCCGGTTGAAGAAACCCCCGAAACAAAGCCTACGCATTGCTAGACTTTTACACTCCCTAGGCCTATTAGACATTTGGCGAGAAATGAATCCGAACAACAATGATTATACCCACTTCTCCGCTCCTCATGGTACATACGCCAGAATAGACCACATATTTATCCCCTCACATTCCATCCACCTGGTCAAAAGGGCATCCATAGGCGAAGTCCCCTGGTCAGATCATGCCTCTGTCCTAATGCTTATGATAAGCTCTTCCACCCCCCAGGGGCCTCAACCGTGGAGACTAAACGAATCTATACTTTCCAACCCAGTTCACTGCACACTCTTAGAAAAAGAGATACTTGATTACTTCTCGATTAATGACAAGGATGGGATCTCCCCAGACATTTTATGGGGAGCCCACAAGGCTGTCTTAAGAGGGAAGATAATCCAACTTTCCTCCTGACTAAAACGAGAACGCCAATCGAATATCTCAAACCTTGAGAAAGAATTTCATACAGCCAGCAAACAACACAAAAGAAACCCCACCATTACAACATTAGCAACACTAGAATCAACCAGATTAGCTCTAAACTTAGCTCTCACTTCACACTCAGAGAAAAAAATAGTATGGGCCTCAGGCCGCAATTATCTATCTAACAATCAAATCGGGCCCTCCCTTGCTCACAAATTAACCCCCAAAACTCGCTCTTATTGCACGCCTAAAATCAAAACATCTGCCGGACATTTAACCCAAAACCCCCAAAAAATCATGGACATCTTTAAGGACTATTATAAGCAACTTTATTCCCACAAAGATCCAAACTCCTCTAGCAGCATAGAGGACTTCCTCAGCAAGATTCCTCTCCCCACCTTATCTGAAACCCACAGGGAAGATTTAGAGTCCCCGATCACAGAATTTGAGGTCAAAGAGGTAATCAAAAATCTGAGAACCGGTCAGGCCCCAGGGCCGGACGGCTTTTCAGCTCGGTATTTCAAGACTTTCCAGGATGTCCTCTCTCCTCACATGGTCCGGTTCTACAACTCTCTACAACTCGGGAAGCCTATCGATGCTAACGCAAACCTAGCCTATATATCTGTAATCCCCAAACCGGAGAAGGACTCTAGTGAGGTCAGCAATTACAGACCTATCTCCCTAATTAATATAGATCTAAAGATCCTGACCAAAATACTTTATGACAAGTTGTCTAGGTTCATAGTCTCCTACATACATAAAGACCAAGTGGGATTCATCCCGGGGAGACAGGGTCAGGACCAGGTCAGGAGAGCGGTGGACATCATCTCCCTTATGAAATCAGGTTGGGATGGCGGTACACCTCGGGAGGGCTTCCTGCTATCCCTAGACCTGCAAAAGGCCTTCGACACGGTGGTATGGCACTTCCTTTTTGCGGTCCTCACAAAATGGGGGGCGGGAAACAAATTTATGAACATTTTAAAATCACTATACTCCTCTCCGATGGCCAAAATTAAGCTTTGTGGACACTACTCTGAACCCTTTCCAATACTTAGAGGGACCAGACAGGGTTGCCCGTTATCCCCATTGCTATTCGCTCTAGTAATAGAAACCCTTGCTATAGGAATACGAAACAACCCTAAAATAAGCGGAGTGAGTTGTGGCTCAGCGACCCACAAGTGCGCACTTTTCGCGGACAATGTCCTCCTCTTCGTTACTAATCCTCTAGAATCCACCCCCAACATATTTAACCTCCTTACTGAATTCGGAAAGGTGTCCGGTCTCCAGATTAATATGTCTAAAACAATAGCTTTAAACATCTCCACTAAACAGGAGGTGATTGATCAAATAAAAGAATGCCTGCCATTCGGCTGGAAGAGCAACTTCATCACCTATTTGGGTATAAAATTATCAGTTTCTTACGACCTACTATATAAACACAATTACCCCCCACTGTTCAAGAAACTTAGGGCTGATCTCTCCCAATGGTCCCAGTTCAAGATGTCCTGGCTGGGCCGAATCAACGCCATTAAGATGACACTCCTTCCACGCATTTTGTATCTATTCCGCTCCCTACCCATCCCCATTCCTAAACATCAACTGGGCAAACTACAAAACGAAATCATTCGTTTTATTTGGGGTAAGTCGGGCCATCGCCTATCCAAATCCGTTTTATTTCGACCTAAATCCAGAGGAGGCCTAGGGCTCCCCAATCTTTGGCACTACTACCAAGCAGCCCAACTTACACAAATCTCCACTATCTACATCTCTGAGTCGAAACCAGACTGGACAAACATAGAAAGACAGTCCATCCCCCAACAACACCATAGACTTCTTAATGTGGAAAACCTCTAAATCCAGACCACCAGTCCTAGCCCCAACTTTGTCACACTCCTACTCACTATGTGACACGATACGTAAATCAAATAAAATAGTATTCCCTTGGCTACCCTTATCACACCTATTCCACAACCCCCAATTCCCCCCAGGCATGAACATAGAAGCCTTCAAATGGTGGACCCAGAAAGGGTTGTATCGCATTGGGCACTTCTTTAATGCAAATGGCCCAATAACACTTCAACACTGTCTAAAAGAACTTAAGATGCCCCATACAGAACGATTTCGTTTTTACCAGATTTCTCATTTCCTAAAATCCATTAAAGCCAACTCACTGAACCCCCTCTCAGTTACACCCTACGAACAATGGTGCCAGCCAGGGATGTGAGATCTGGAGAGACCTTGATATCGAATGGGACGCAGAGACCTGGCACTCTAATCTGGAAAGATCTAGTAAAGGGGTCCATAACACAACTCTCAAAGAAGCAAACATTAAAATTATGACTAGATGGTACCTGGTACCCACTCGCCTAGCTAAGTATTACCCCCAAACATCACCTCTATGCTTTAGAGCAGGGGTGTCAAACTGGCGGCCCTCCAGCTGCTGTGAAACTACAAGTCCCATCATGCCTCTGCCTGTGGGAGTCCTGCTTGTAATTGTCAGCCTTGCAATGCCTCATGGGATTTGTAGTTCTGCAACAGCTGGAGGGCCGCCAGTTTGACACCTGTGCTTTAGAGGATGCGAAAACGTTGGGTCCATATACCATATCTTCTGGACCTGCCCTAAGACACGAACTTATTGGAACAGAATCTTCTATATGATCCGTAAAGTAACGGGATCCGCGGTCCCTCAGGACTCGACCTTAGCCCTCTTCAACCAACCAGTTCCTAACTCCACTAGAGCCACCCAACTACTTATCTCGTTCATCCTCACAGGGGCGAAAATAACATTAGCAAGGGCCTGGAAAACCCCTGCGGTTTCGATATCCCAGACCAAACGGAAAATCTCTTGGATCATGACGCAAGAAATGATTTCCCACAGGATCCTTAACACCTCCGACAAATTTGGAAAAATTTGGGAGCCCTGGGGGCGATACACTGGGGCTTGGACCCCAGATTCCACCTGACATTACTTTCCCGCCAGAGGGCGGGTCATAACCTAGACTATATATCGTCTGGGGGCTCCTCAAAGAAAAGAAGCCGGATTCATGGTGACACCTGCTTAACTCCCCATTCTTGTTATGTTCTCTACTCTTCTTTCTTCACCCTCTATCTGTTCTCTTCTCTATCACTAAGTATCCTGATATCTGATCTATAGGATTATTTAACAAAGTGTCCGACGGAAGGACAACAACACCAGACTCCTGTCGGCAAACGGTTTGTACCTTTATTATTTAGAAAACCTTTCTTACACTAGTAAAAGGCGACACACTTTTCACCACAAAACTTGTGACCCTCTCTCCAGTATAACTCTTCGTGGACCCGGGCCGCCGCACAGCTTGCTCCCTTTTGGGGTGCGGGGGCTGGGCCCCTCGTAGACAGTTCTCAGAGAGACCACATTACGATGTTGTTCTTTTTATCTATGTGTTTTTTCTTATTTTCTTCTGTTTTGAGTTAAATTTCATTATGGTCAAAGCCACGGATTTAATTGTTGTCTACATTGAAATGTTCTTCTGTACTACACTGAAAATTCAAATAAAAATTTATTGACATAAAAAAAAAAAAACTGCAGAGGTGATAAAATACCACCAAAAGAAATCTCTAATTGTGGGGAAAAAAATTATGTCAATTTTGTTTGGGTACAGCGTCGCACGACCGCGCAATTGTCAGTTAAATTGGCACTGTGCCGTATCACAAAAAATGGCCTGGTCAGGAAATGGGTAAATGATTCCGGGGCTGAAGTGGTTAAATCAGAGTCAATGGCTTGGTGTTTTGGACAGCTATTTTATCCACGAGAAATTCCCAAAACATGGCCTGTTGGGGGTACCTGAGGACAGTGGTTGAGAACCACTGATCTAGGGGGATATCCATGATGGATTCAATGAGTGGTTTCTGTAGGGCAGAGACAACCAAATTGAGATCCCAAGGGAGCAAATGGTGTTGTAATGGGGGCCGGATGTGAGATACACCTCGAATTAAGGTTTTAAACACTTGCCTACTGGGCACTTTTACCCCCTTCCTGCCCAGGCAAATTTTAACCTTTCGGCACTGTCGCAATTTGAATGACAATTGCAGGGTCATACAATTCTGTACCCAAACTAAATTTGTATCATTTTTTTTCACACAAATAGAGCTTTCTTTTGGTGGTATTTAATCACCACTGGGTTTTTTATTTTTTGCTAAATAAATGAAGAAAGACCAAACATTTTGGGGAAAAAAACAACTTTTTCATAGTTTGTTTTATTTATATATATGTATATATATATATATATATATATATTTTGCAAACAGGTAATTTTTCTCCTTCACTGATATGCGCTGATGAGGCTGCACTGATGGGCACTGATTGGCAACACTGGTGGGCACTGATTGGCACAGCTGGTGGCCACAGATTGGCAGCACTGGTGGGCACTGTTGGGACTGCACTGATAATCAGAACAATGATAATCAGTATCCTGATTATCAGTGTACATATCCCTTTACAGAAGCCAGTTATCGGCTCTCTTCTCCCTTCCTCACACTGTCAGCATGAGGAAAGGAATGTCAATAACCTGCTTCTGTTTACATCGTGATCAGCTGTGATTGGATCACGTGGTAAACAGCCAATGATTGGTTCCTTACCTCAATCTGTGGAGTGGCAATTACAGAGCGCGCGATCAAGGGAGGATATCATATAAACTGGCCAGCCACACTGTAGCCGTCATTCAGCTATAGCGCGGTTGGCAAGAGGTTAAGGAAAAGGGCAGCCAGAAGCTTTTGACCGAGACCTGTCCTTTCAGAGTGCTTAAGGCCTAGTTCTGGCCAAGACCTGACTGTAGGAAGGCCAGAATGCAAGGCAGAGACTAGTCACTGGGATTGACAGCGTGTTCACACTAGGCAAATAAGGGTTTCCAGGTACAGAGTTAGATCTTTCTGTAAGTGGCTATTCTTGTTTTTACCAAGGTAGGAATGACAGACTCAGAAACCCCTCTGTCTTTTAAGACCTGAGCTTCAACAGCCATGCTGTTAAAGCCAGAGACTGAGAAGCAGGATGGAATAGGGGGCCCTGAGACAACAGGTCTGGTGTGTTGGGAAGAGGCCAGGGGTAGTTTCCTAGAAGTCTGAGAATATCAGTGTACCAGGGCCTTCTGAGCCAGTTTGGTATACTTAGTATCACTGTCTTTTTCTCTTGTTCTGTCTTGCTGAGAAGACAAGGTAGAATTTGCACTGGTAGAAAGGCATAGATTGTCCTGAACTGAGATCCATGGTCCTGGCCAAAAACGGAGGTAGCTTGTTGTTGAATCTGGAGGCCAGGATGTTTACATCTGCACTCCCCCTTTTCTGACATATGAAATTGAATATGTCTGGGTGAATGGCCTATTCCCCCTGATCCAGGCAGTGGCAACTGAGATCACACCGATCAAAGTATTGTAAGGCTCCACGCAGATAACACAAGCAAGGATTTATAAAAGGAGACAAAGAACACCTTCCATAATGTAAAACTGTATACACTGTGACATTTAATAAAAAGGAATGCACTTACAAATTGCAGAATTGTACAAGCCATAAAATGTCCACATGGAGTCCTTTTCCTAAAAACAAAGATGGCTGCGGCTGGGTCGTGCATGCTGTGTATACGGTTTTACGCTATGGAAGATGTTCTTTGTCTCCTTTTATACAGTAACTCCTTGCCTGTGTTGCCTGTGTGGAGACTTGCAATACTTTGACCGGTGTGACATACTAAAGTAACATGTCAGGACCACCGGAGCGGCCGTGAGGCTGTGTGTGGATTGCCATGATGCGTATTGAGGTCTCGCCTTGTGAGAGTCAATAGAATCTGATAAGCCCCACCTATTCACTGTGGTAGTCTTCTGTGGTGGGTTCCTTTGCTGGACAAGTTTGGAGGTTGATTTGCAAATATGCAGTTTCTTCAATTCTTCATACACTTGCGGACTTTTCATTGTTTTTTAAAGGAACTTTTGCTTTATTTAATCATAAAATGTTATATGGATTTTCCATTTATTTATAATTATACACAAATATTCATTTTTTGCTTCTTTCTACTTGCATGTTACATACATATAACATTTTATGCGCTACACTGTATGTTTTTTTGAGTAATACATGGTGACATTGTCTTCCCTCTCTATGTCATTAGACTGTATATAAAGTCCAGATTTGCCAATCATGGTAGGCATACCTCCAAAGGGGTTTCCAGGGATTGGATTCCATGTATCTTTGCTATGGTATGTGGGATCTTCCATCTGTTACCCTATGTGCATTATTATAATTTTTTGTTTCTCTGTAGTGTCTTACCCAAGATTTATGTGCTGCTATCTTTATGGCCCATCTCTGGTCTGTCTTAAGTGAAAGGTCCACTTGATTGTTAGGCATCCTTATAATCACTCCTGATTAATTAACAAATTTCCACCCCACCCTTTTACCAGTATACATTTGAGCACACTTATGGGGCAAGCACATTGCTGGGGGGAGCACATTGCAGGGGCTGCTTTCTCGAAGTGATGCTTTCTGCAAGTGATCAGAACTTCAATCTCTGCACTTCAGCGTTTGCACAAAGCAATTATACATAGCAAACTACACTGCAAACACCCAACAGCCTGCAGGTGACCCCGTCTCTCTATTCAGCTCTCCTTCCACTCTATAACATGCATTCTCTACCACTTCTTCTGGCACTTATGTCCTCTCTCCTCAAACTCTCTTACCTTCACCCCTCTTCTCCACTACCCAGCTTTTATATATCGCCCCACCTTCTGTCCTCTCCTATTACTGCTCCCACCAACCAACTTTCTCATTCTACATCCATGTACTGAAAGAGCCACCAGGACTCTGAGACATGCCCCTCCATTTAAATCACACTCCCACATTACCTCACTCACCCTCCTGCTTCTCCTAACCTCTGGTGATATATCCCCAAACCCTGGGCCTCCATCATCCATCTTTGCCCGGCGCTCCCATCTTCCAACACCCTCTGGCAGCAGCCACAACCCACAGACTTAGTCTCTATTCCTCTTATTCCTAATACCAGCCTCCCCTTCTCCTGTGGCCTCTGGAATGCCCGCTCTGTCTGCAACAAACTCACTGCCGTCCACGACCTCTTTATCACTAATTCCTTTAACCTCCTTGTCATTACCGAAAGTTGGCTTCATGAATCTGACAATACAGCTCATGCTTCCCTCTCCCATGGCGGCCTTCTCTAGACACACTCCCCTAGACCAAGTGGACGTAAGGGAGGTGGAGTGGGAATCCTTCTTGCACCACGCAGCACCTATCAGGTACTCCACCCTCCTCCCTCTCTGACACTCTCCTCTTTTGAAGCACATTGCATCCATCTATTTTCTCCTATTCCTCTAAGAGTCGCTGTCATTTACCGGCCCCCTGGGCCGGTATCAACTTTCCTAGATGACTTCTCTGCCTGGCTACCCCACTTTCTCTCTTCTGAAATCCCCACAATCATTCTTGGTGACTTCAACATTCCTGTTAACGCTATCACTACTCTTACTTCTAAACTTCTCAGTCCAACCTCATCTTTTGACCTGAAGCAATGGATACAGACTCCTACCCACTCCAACGGCAACACCCTAGACCTTGTCTTCTCCTATCTGTGCACTCCGTGCAACCTTTCCGACAATCCTCTCCCACTCTCTGATCACCACCTTATTAGTTTCACTCTTTCACTGTCTTCCACCTCCTCTCCCTCCAACCACCTAACAGTTACCCATAGAAACCTTTGCCACCTCATGAACAAACTTCTTGATCCCCTTCAGTCTGGATTTCGCCCTCAGCACTCTACAGAAACTGCTCTCCTTAAACTCACTAATGACCTAATAACTTCTATAACCAACGGACACTATTCTGTACTACTACTCCTGGACCTTTCTGCTGCCTTTGACACAGTGGACCACCCCCTCCTCCTCAAAAAACTCCATGCCTTTGGTCTCCGTGACTGTACTCTAAGCTGGTTCTCATCCTACCTATCCCACCGCTCCTTCAGTGTCACCTACAACTCTGCTTCCTCCTCTCATCTTCCCTTCTCTGTCGGTGTCCCCCAAGGTTCTGTTCTTGGACCTCTGCTTTTCTCAATCTACACCTCCTCCCTGGGTCAGTTGATTGCCTCCCATGGCTTTCAGTATCATCTCTATGCTGATGACACTTAAATCTCTCTCTCAACCCCCCAGATCTCTCCATCTGTCTCCTCACACATCACAAACTTACTGATAGACATATCAGCCTGGATGTCACATCACTTCCTCAAACTCAACCTATCCAAAACCGAGCTTATGATATTTCCTCCCCCATGTGCCACTTCCCCAGATTTCTCTGTCAAAATCAATGGCTCAACTATCAACCCGTCCCCCCACGCCAAGGTCCAAGGTGTAATCCTAGACTCCCAATTAACCTTTCAGCCCCACATCCAATTTGCCGCCTTAACCTCCGCAACATCTCCAAGATACGCCCCTTCCTAACCGATGACGCCACAAAGCTACTAATCCACTCCCTGGTCATTTCTCGTCTTGACTACTGCAACTCCCTCCTCACTGGCTTACCTCTAAATAGTCTCTCCCCACTTCAGTCCATTATGAACGCTGCCGCCAGGCTCATCCACCTTAAAAACCGCTCGGCATCTGCTACACCCCTATGTCAGTCTCTACTGATTCAAGATCCTAACAATAACTTATAAAGCAATTCATAACCTGGCCCCCAGCTACATCACTAACCTGGTCTCAAAATACCAACCAAATCGATTTCTTCTCTCCTCTCAAGACCTCCTGCTCTCTAGCTCCCTTGTCACCTCATCCCATGCTCGCCTCCAGGACTTCTCCAGAGCCTCTCCCATCCTCTGTAATGCTCTACCCCAATCTGTCCGACTTTCTCCTAGTTTGTCCACCTTCAGACGATCCCTGAAAACCTATCTCTTCAGAGAAGCCTATCTGGCTCCCACCTAACAACTGTACATTTATCGTCTCTATTAGCACATCCCCCACAGTTATTACCTCTTGTATCTCTTGACCTTCCCTTTTAGATTGTAAGCTCTAACGAGCAGGGCCCTCTGAATCCTACTGTATTTAAGTGTATTGTATTTGTACTGTCTACCCTCAAGTTGTAAAGTGCTGCGTAAATTGTTGGCGCTATATAAATCCTGTATAATAATGATAATAATAATAGGGCCCCCCTGTGGCTGACTACAAACGTCGCACTAAGTTCCAAGGTAAGCACCGATGCAGAATACAACAACATTACAGGCCCTCCCTACAGTGTGGAGTCCTGTTATGGCTCCCAAGGTTTTATCGAGGTTGCACCCATCTGGATGCACTGCTTCTAGCTGTGGCATTAGAAGACAGAGAGCAGTTGATTGAAGATGATAAAATAATAAAAAGTAACTAATAAATTAGTTAAGCTTTGTGTGATTTCTTCGTGAAGAGGTCCATCACCTTAGTACACTAGCAAAAAACTAAGGATGCATGGAGTAGCGTAAGGAGATAGGGGAGGAGCCCAATGGGCATGTCCTTGAAAGCTTAATGTCCTGTCATCTGAAGGTACAAGCCTATAACCAGGGTCTATGAATACTTTGCTTGTGTACTGAACTGTATGATTAAGATAATGCAAAATCACCATCAGACCTCCCTAGGCAGAATGGATGAGGTAGGATTCCCTGTCATATAGGGGAACCTGTCAACATGAACAAAGCAATAGCACAGAGAATTATTCTGATATTCCAGACCAGGATACAGAAGGTCATCAGAAGGAATGACTCCACACAGAAGAGAACACTGAACCTGAGCCAAATAGAAGCTAATAAGCCAGAACGCATCAAAAACAGGTGGAACAACTAAAAATCACAAAATAAGAATATAATAGGAAAGAAAGGATCCCAAAATCTGATGTGGCTAACAGGAACAATAACACTGGGGACAACCCCAAGAAAGAACAGGTCCCAAGAGGGAACCAAGTACGAAAAATGGGTCTAGGCAATAGAGACCAGTTGGTCTAATGTCTTACAATCTTTAGGATCAAGGAGATAGAAAATTCAGTGAATAATGGAGGTTAACCAACAGAAAACCAAATTCGCGAGGCACACCCCACAGGTCAGGAAGGGACTCCTGAGATCATTGGATAACTCAAATGTTTGATTCTACAATGTCAACAAGACAAAGGCAGTAGGGTGCAAGAAATTCACCCTCAAATGGATAGGCAAAAGGTTAAATCTACGCACCAGACTAGTAAGGTAGGAACCACCAGAAGAACTGAGGATGAAACTAAAAACATCCTCACTGATATCACAGTGATGCTAGGGCCTGCAAAAAAATGCTGTGGAGCCTGCCTAACCCAAATTTTAGACAACAATCTAGGAAGCTCATGATTCCAGC
>BLSH010232923.1:689960-716201 GCA_018402905.1 Glandirana rugosa
TACTTTGATACCATTGTCTATAAGATTGAAGGTAATAAATCGGACTCTTACACCTATAAAAAGTTATCGAACCAACTCGAACATATAAATAAGTAAACAACGTGTCAGTAGAACCAAAGTATTTTATATATTCGTTGTACGATAGTGTAAACTTGACAAATTCCAATTCACATAAAAGTAATCCCGATCTCAGTGTGACAACGCAACAAAGATACGAACACCTAGCGGCAGGACTTACCGTGACGTTGTGTGAAAGTGTTACGTGGACGTTACGTCGTGTAGTGTAGAATGGGCTGCCTAATGCACCAAAGTGCAGAAAAGGTGCATTAACAAACAATGTGATGTGCTGCATTGCAGGTGCATTGTGAAAGTGTGTTGCAGTGCCATTCAGGACGGCGATCCACAAGCATAGAAACAACGCAACAGTGTGACTCTAGCCCTAATGAAAATACACTTAACCTTAAACAGTTCAAATGTGATAGCATGTTGCTTATATATTTTATGAAACCAAGATGACTGTGCAACAAATGAATAAATATACAAGCTCAACCAAGCTATTGAAAAATATCCACATTCTCAGGCTAAATAATGGAAGTTAGAATATCTGTTACCATAGTTTCATTTAGAAGAATTAAATCACTAACCAAAGGTAATTTGTTTGAAAACACTGTACAAGATGGTTAAGACTTATTCTATCATAACAAAAGCTAAGGTTTGTGGTGTTTCATGTGGATCATATTTGAAATTACCTTATATCCAATAGTCTTTCTGTAATAAAGAATCTCTTTCTCCAGCAGCTCAAACAGTCTAGGAGGGAAAAATTGGAAGTCTTGGATATTTGGTTGCTTTGGGGGCCGAGGTGCCTTAAAGAGAGAAAACATAATTTAATAACATGTTCAAATTTTAGAAATCAATTCATTGAGAGCTATGGATCCAAATAATCCCTCCCTCTTAATTTCTAAATAGCCATTTTTTTGCTTTTTTGTTTGTTTTTTTTAGTTAGAGCAACTAAACTATTGTAATAGACATGAAACAATGAAGGAGAGACTTGAAGAAAGACTCTGCAATTGATTCCTGCAGTCATTAATATTTTAGTGTATTCTGAAAAGTCATTACTTAGGGAGAGCCTAACCTAGAACAAGTAAGCATTTGATAACACTGGAAGGTCCTACGTGCCTTCTTGTTCTAGGTCATTGAAGGTTATGACAGTCAAGGAGTTGACATCTACAAAGGCGTTGGAAATGGCAGCACACAGATTTCTCTCATTACAGTTTGCCTTTAAGACTCACTCTGGTCATGTACGTCACTATACTGTTTCCCTATTACCGTGGCAGGGCCAGCAGGTTAAGCTCTGGCAGAGTTATATATGAGAAGCATAAGTGTCACTGAAACATTCTCTAAAAGAATACTAACAATGGGTTGATGTTTTGGCTCTGCACATGCTTTAGAAAAAACTGTATGAATGGGGCACCCTGCCATAAAAAGACAGCACTACCAAGTTTTTTCCTGATCTGTAGAATGCAATGAACTCTCCCAAACTTTGCTTGGTAATCAAGTGAAATCACTTGGGTGGGACATCATCTGATAACCACAACCACTGTTATGTGTTAGTGAGTCCCAATAGGCCAAAAACAATACTAATTACAATCAATGTTCTGGTTCACCAGAGGTTGTATTATGCTTTAGAAAAAAGCAAGGTCAGTCATGTTAATGTGATATTTAGTTAAAAAGTTGTAATAATACTGGAAAACATTTAAGTGAGTTCTCTATTGTTTAGAAAAATGTGACATCTAAGCTCATCACATTCTCAGGTTGTGAGAACCATACGGGTCCCTGAAGCTACTGGTTGAGCAACGATTTACAAGGTTTTTTACATATATTTGTCACGTGTGTGATTTATGAAAAACAGCATCCCTTATTTCTGTTACTTATCAATAGAATACATACGTCCATCAGTGACCCCTATAGAAGTTTACTAATCCATTCTTTGAGGTGTGGCTGTAAATAATTTAACATTCTGCTCACCTCTGTGGTATATATATTAGAGAAGCAATACCTAAAAAAGCATAAGTAATATGTAATCTTTTAAATTGTAAAAGATGTTATTTATGCTTTGTACACATATAAAAGCCTCCTTATTTTGTAATGTGAAAAACACAAAAATCCCAACTGTACAGTACAAATCATATTGTTCATATAGACCAAAGAGGTTTCAGGCATCATATTATTAAAGCTGGTTTTACCTTTGGAGCTCTTGGTTCACTGACACGCAAGGCATCTCTAAAGTATGCATCCACAGCATAATTGGCTTTACGTTCTCGTTTTGGGGGCTCTATCCACTCCAACATACTCAGCTAAATATACATGCAAAAAAAAAGCAGCACTTAAAAAAATGTTTACTTTACTGAAAACTGTAAAACATTATTACTGAAACTGTAAAACATTATTATTATTATTAAGGGGCCAATTAAGCCTGTATACCAAGAAATTTAATTAAGTTTTGATTTACTTGATGAGTCACCTACTATAACTAAGGCTAGGTTTACACTAGAAAGCAATGGGGGAAACCCGCAATACATGCGCATTGCCCACATTGTGTTTCGAAACCCAAATGCAGGTCGTAACCCATTTGCCTGCACCGGATCGCATGGTACAAAAATACCAAGTGATTCGGTTGCAGTGTGTTTCCGAAAGTAGTGTATGAACTACTTTTGATGCGATAGTGTTATTTGATCCTGCGCCCAGAACTCAAGGAAAGACAATGTATACTGAGGTAATCTAACAATGTTATAATACAAGTATGGCTGTGTGGCATGACTATTTGTCAATGTCTTAATGCATGAAACATTCTGCATTTAAATAAGAAGGTTCCCATTTTAAAGTGTGTTCAACTTTAATTGTAAATTTTTCAATCTAATCTTAATCATCTTTAAAACTAAGATATAACAAGTTCAGAGGCACATTGGATATATATTTTCATACAACACCCAATAAATACTTACAAAACAATAAAAAAAAAAGTAATAATAACAATTTCTATTTTATCAGCAGAGACAAAAAAAACAGTGAATAAAATGTTTTCCAACCAACTGTATGAAACATGTTGTTACAGCTATTTGTGCACCAAACATGGAAAGATGATTGCATGACTGTAATATCAACATTCGTAATATCAACATTCGTCGCTTTTAGTGAGTCCATAAAAACTTTTGTCAGCTGCAGTGACAGCCTTTTCACAGACTAAAACCTCCTCTCTTTCTACACATCAAAGTTTCAGTGGAAAGCAAGCTAAGCTGGATACACACTATCCAATTTTCTGTAGATTTTTTTCCTTCAGATTTACCAAAACCTTATAATATGAGGTCAAACCTTAGGAGTTTCAATTTGTATGCGATCAGGCAGGCCTTTGCACTATATGGTTTTGGTACATCTGAAGGAAATCTGACAACAAAAGTTGTATAGTGTGTAAGGAGTTCACTTAAAAAAGAATAATGATAAATGTGTATATTTTTGCAGGAAAAAAATGTGCATGTATTATTTTTGTTCACAGAAGCCTGAAAAGCATTGCAATGTCAGGTACAATGTCAAGTTCCTGCAAACTCTTCCTCCAGCACTAAGTCTATACAGCCGTATGAACTTTCAGCAGCAGAGCTGGAGGAAATGTCAGTGAACTGCGAGTGCATCGATCACCATTCACGTATTCCATTGAGAATTAGAAGTCCATCTGCCGAGGTGGCGGACGGGACTTGCAGTACATTCATTCACAGACCTCTGTGAATAAATGGCGCAGCTGTGCGGGCAGAGCTCTACATAGCTGTGCTAATTTCAAAAGTGACATTTGCTGCAGGGAAAAAGCACCTCAACATGCTGTCACAGGGGGAGGGGGGAAGCTCTCCAGTTGGGGGGAGTTGCTCAGCAACATGCTACAGTCTACATACGGGCGGAACATGAAACATGTTGCTTAAGCTGGAGTTAGCCTTTAATGTTAATGTTTTTAGCTGGGAAAAAACAAGGGTGTACCTGCCCATCTGACATCACCCTGACCTTATAATTTAAGCCCTGGTGCCAAATGTACTCACTGTTCTAGGGCCTAAGAAAATATTTCCTTCACACTTTACCTGATAAAGTCAAATTTTCAGTATGTACCTTTTGCAAATACAATTTTACCTTTTGCTTTTCTCGATAATCTTCTCCTTCAAAGTTATATAAACTTGTTTCTGTATCCATAGAGAAATTCCTGAGACTACTTTCTCCCATCTTTTGCAAGCGCTCTGCCATTTCAGCAGTCTGAAAAAGAAATAACATTTTCAGATATATACACTGGAAAGAGGGGGTAGGTTCACAGATCAAATATTCCTCTTTAATTTGACAAATGTAAGAAATATGTACAGACATAAAGTCCAGTTTAAAGGAATAGTCATTTCACCCTATTTAAGTACATACAGCAGTGGCTCACACAACCAAAATGGATAAGGTTTGGAATGGATATATATATTTGGACAGGGAGTGTAATGCATATATTTTGCAGATGGCAACATGAATGAATGCATACAAAAGCACACAAACATGTTGGGCATGCTATGTCCTACAAGCTATCTTTTAAGACAGAGACAGAAAGGATAATAGCAAGCTCCAAAGGGATAATCGTGGCACTATAGTAGTATATAAAGTACTTGTAATCCGCGGCGTGCTGGATGGTATATCAGCTTGGATCAAAGAATGGAACAGGACCACTGCTGAAGGCAAAAGCAAGCTCCTCTCTTGAGTGAAGTCAGCTCAATATCATGTAGAAAAAAGGAAGCACAGAGAAGCGCCACTCAGTTGCAAGGTTTAATAAGTGTAAAACAAGCATAAAAACACTTACATTGAAGATTAGACTTAATAGCTCCTCGGAAAGTGAATTAGCCTCTGGTGGGTCTGCATGCACTAGCTGCGTGGGGGACCGCACCGCAGCGTGTGTCGTGACGTCACTGGATGGCCCCCCAGTGATGTCACGACACATGCTGCAGTGCATTCCAAGATGGTCCCTCTGTTCCCCTCACACGGACACACACTACAGGACTTGCTGGCTTCCTATTTCTGATACTGGGGCCTCTTTGGGACCGGTCCCCCACGCAGCTATTGCATGCAGACCCACCAGAGAGGCTAATTCACTTTCCAAGGTTACTTCTAATCTTCAATGTAAGTGTTTTTATGCTTGTTTTACACTTATTAAACCTTGCAACTGAGTGGTGCTTCTCTGTGCTTCCTTTTTTCTACAAGCTATCTTTTAGCCACTGAAGTCAGAGGCAGCCCACATATAAGCCAATGATCTGCAAAGAAGTCTAGAAAGCTCTTTCATAATTAATGTACGAGTAGATTTTTTGTAAAAACCTATAGTCATTTCATTCAGTGGAATATCAAGAAGCAAAATTAGCTTGGCTCTATAAACCTAATAGTATAGGGGTTTCCCATTATTCCATTACTAATCGTGGTATTTATGACTATGCATCCATCATTTAGGTCACACTATGGATTGTTTAGATCACAATGCAAAGACTCTAAACCTGGGAAAATGTGTTTTCATGCTAAAGCAAGAAAACACTAAAATATAAAGTATCTAAAGGGGCCACACAAAATGTCACCATTATCATTTTAGAAAAACTCCAGCTATAGCTTTAAGCTAATAAACAACAGAAACACAGTGCTTGTGGAGTGCAGTGATTAAATATTCAAATCAAATATTGCAATTCCATTATAGTGTTTTTGAGTCAATATTAGAATAAGTGAAAAAAATAAGGGAAACAGTAAATAATAAGTAAAAAATAGAATGTGCGCATTCATGCATAGATTGCACAGCCACTGGAGCCTTCAGCACAGGAAGACACGCACTGAGTTTGAAGCACTTTATTATCCCTTGAAGCATTACATGGGATGATTTGTTTATGGACTATTACGTTTATATATTAAGATATATGCACTTTCCCATATGAATGTGAATTGTAGAAGCACTAGAGCACTGATCACTTGTATGTTTTTTGCACTGGCACTTTATTTGTATATCAGTATTTGCACATCTGTTATTTAGTGGTAGAATACTGCATGGTATGTTCCACCCATTTTATACACATTCACTGCTGCCGCTTTAAATAAATAAAGTCCACACTCACCACATTATCCAATATTTGGGTGTGAAGCAGCACTGTGATAAATCGATCAATTCAAACACATAAATCTAAGTGTCCATTTGATTATAGCCCTTAAAGAATAAAGTCCAAAAAACACCAGTGATGAGAAACAGAATCTTGCTCTACGTAATCTTGCTTTTATGCTAACGCAAAATCCACTGCCACTCTCCTGTGACACCCACTGTGTAGTGCACCCGCTCCCTTGCCAATCATTTGTTTGAGAGGCAAATCCATCTGGTGAGGGAGACAGTGCTTAGGAGCGAGTGCACTACACAGTGGGTGTCACAGGAGAGTGGCGGTGGATTTTGTGTTAGCAGTGTCACTCTGGAGCAAGATTCTGTTTCTCATCACTGGCGTGGTGTTCTTTGGACTTTATTATTGAAAGGACTATTATCATATGGACACTTAGATTGATGTGTTTGAATTGATTGACTTATCACAGCGCTGCTTCACATCCAAATATTAAGGAATGTGGTGAATGTGGACTATAGCTTTAAGCTGTTTTAGCACATCATCAGACTAATCTATGGAAAGTGTTTCTGTTTGGCAGATCTATGCTGATATGTGCTGTGCTGATATATGGTGTGGCCTGCAATAATAACAAAAATGAACAGAGGTCCACAGACAGCTGCTTGCAAAATGGGGGTACAAACATAATAGATCTTCATGCTCAAGTGAATGTACCTTTTTAGTGGAAACAGATTTATTTACTTGAGTGGTTAAGTGGCTACCTGTATACAGTGAGGGAAAGAAGTATTTGATCCCCTGCTGATTTTGTATGTTTGCCCAATGACGAAGAAATGATCAGTCTATAATTTTAATGGTAGGCGACTGTAACTCACCACTCTGCTCTGCCCCATCCAGTGCTCACTGGAGCTCTGGGCAGAGGATGGGGTGGGAGTGCCTGGCTAAAGCTCTCAGCTACACGCTGAGAGGGTGAGCCAGCTGCATCTGGGTGGATCCCGACATTATTATCAGGATCCTTCCAAAGCCTGGAGCTGCTCAGTGATGTCAGCTGACAGCGGGCTTTGTTTGCTGTTAGCTGATTCTGGGTCACAGGAGAGCACAAGTAAGTGCACTTCTGTGACCCACAAGAGAAGTATACCAAAAAAGCTTTGGCCATATTTCTCTTTTAAGGTAACAAAGACAGTAATAAATGCCTGATGAGGTTTCAAGCTTTCCTCAGTCTATGAAAGTGGACATTTTCATACATTACAGTTCAGCTTCAATGAGGACTCTTTGGAACCTCTGATGTTGCTCTTGTTCGAATATAAGATTTGAAATTCCTATCTTTTCTGAATACCCACAGTCAAAAGTTGATGAGTTCATATACTGTAATTTAAATAAACTGATTTAAAACTATTTTAATAAAGATTTTTGAGTATATTTGGTTGGTATGGTCTTCCAACTCTCTCTCGGGAAAAACGTGTGTAAGTCTTAAAGTACAACTGAAGGCAAACCTTTTTTAAGTTTTGGATGGAGTGGAGACGGTCTAGAACAAGTGTCAGATTTTTATTATGGTCTGTGTCTATTAGGGAGATTCACCCTTTCTATTTATCCAGTTTACCATTATGACTTAAAGTGAATGAACTTTCCATATTTTGGGTTGTCCTCAGAACAGGAACAGAGAGGAAATTTTTCACTGTATACGCTAGTTCATGTGACTCGGCTAACAACCAGGGGTTCCCTCCCTTTGGAGGGATTTTTTCTCACTTCCTATTTTGGCTATGGGACAGGAAGTGAGAGGAAATCTCCCCAATGGGACACAGATAGCAAAAGAAAAGCTGGCCAGAGATGGTTCGAACCTCGACCAGTTCAGTGGGGACTGGCTTAAATTCGATCCATCTAAGGGTAAGCTGATTGTACTCAAGTCAATACATTGATTGACTTGGGTACAACCAGCATGCTGGATATCTAGAATGTGATTATTGCCAGCGACTATAGCTGCTAGCAATAATCATTGTGTTCTCCTGCATGATGTGCATTGTGTTGAAACCTTTAACTCATTAATTCATTCAGAATGGGGGTCTTCAAACTTTACAGTACGAGGGACACATTGGGGTTGATTTACTAAAGCTGGAGAGTGCAAAAACTGGTGCAGATTTGCATGCTAGCCAATCAGCTTGTAACCTCAGCTTGTTCAATCAAGCTTTGACAATGAAACCTTGAAGCTGATTGGTTTCTGTGTGGAGCTGCACCAAATTTTGCACTTTCAAGCTTTAGTAAATCAACCCCATTGTATATTCTACAAATATTAATGGGCTGAAAAAAAATCAGTTTTATAAATGAACAAATCAAATTTGAAAGGAATGAATACATTTTACTTGGAGTTTTTTGTAATTAGTGTCATATTATTTTTAAAAATATAGAATAAATCAATAAAACAAAGCAAAGACATTCCCAAACAAACGTGAGCCCATCAGAGTCCCCATTAGAGCCCTTTTACATCACAGTTCCTGCTACATCTGTGTCCCCCCTTACAACAGAGTCCCTAACACAGCCCCTATGCTTCAGAGTCCCTCCCCATCAAAGTCCCCCTTTACATCAGAGCTTCCTTACATCAAAATCTCCCTTACATCAGAGCGCCCCCCCCCCCCCCACTTTCCATCAGAGCCCCCATCAGAGTGTCCTCTTTCATCAGAAGACCAAGTAAAATCTTGCAACAGGCCAGATTTGGCCCATATGCCATATTTTGCAGACTCCTAATTTAGAATAACACCCTATCGTACCTGTATAATAGCTGCCAATGCACCTGCAATACAGCACACAACAAAACACATTACATACGTTGTGGTGTGTTGTATTGCAAAAATGATGCAAGTGCGTTTTCTGAGTACTGCCAGTCTTAATGCACCAAACTTTGAGAGCCTCCCCCTTTTTATCTGTGCCCTAGTTTGGGAGATTTGTTGACTGTTTGGCAGAGATCAGACAGAACAGAAAGTGAGAAAAAATATCCAGAAAAAGAGACAAAGGCAGCAATAAATGATGTTCCAGTAGGTTGGAAAAGGGTTAAAAACCCTGTCAGGTTTTTATTGCTGGCTGTGTATCTACTGAAGTTTCCCCTCCTGGAAAAACTTTGGCTGTAGTTGGGATTTAAGTCACTTATCCCAAAATTTGTTCAACTGTAGCATAAAGATTTCTGTAAAATGGTAACATTTGGTGTACTTTTGAATTACATCTAACTAAACACAAGTTGCTTCTAATTTCCTTGAAGTTACTTTTGCATTCACATTAACTTGTATGTTGAAAAAAGAAACTGAGCCTTAAACTCTAAACCTATAAGGGACGCTGTACAACTAAAGGCAAAACTTTTTTTAGTTTTGGATAGAGTGGAGAGAGATTAGACAGTTTTTATTGCTGTCTGTGCTCCCACTAGGGAGATTCCCCCTCTCTATTTTTTCTATTTACCATTATTATTGAAAGTAAAAGTAAATGAAAATCCCAAATTTTGGGTTGTCCCCGGAAAAAGTAATAAAGGGGAAATTCAAATTGGGATACTAGTTCTGGTGACCTGAGGGTCCCCAAAGAATTCCCTTAATTTGCAGAGATTTTCCCTCACTTCCTGTTTTAACTATGGGAAAGGAATACATCTCCCCAATGGGATATAGATGGCAAAAAAATAAACTGACAGGGGTTATAACCCTTCTCTACTCTAGTCAAAATTGAAAAAAAAAAGTTTTGCCTATAGCTCTACTTTAAAGCCTCAATTGAAACAGGCATATACTGTCGCAGCTAGTACCAGAGCAGACACTGTCATTTTCAGTAAAGCTGTAGATGTGTCTTTCTGCCGTGGAACAAACACTGATACCAGACTCACATAACGGCCACAGTGGAGGGTATCAGCCTCAACTAAACCAGGAAAAGGAGGATGCAGTAGAGTGATTTAAAATGTATTTATATTATAATTATTTAATTTTATCACCCTATCTTTATTTTTTACAATTTCATTAACAAAGATTTATTATTTATACACTGAGGGGCAGCAGAGAAGACTACCCTCCGAGTAAATACATTTTCCAAGACAGCATTATCTTTTGTTTCAATAAAATGGTACATATTTATTGATCAACGAGGTGATGAACTGACAAAAAAACAGCAGTTACCTTCTTTTCCCCTCTCTCCAATATGGTTGTAATGTCTTCCTCAGTCAGCTCACTGTCCTTTGATGCAAATACATGGGTGGCACCATGGCGAATCATCTGTAGCATCTCATCCTTGGCAAGCTTGTTTGACTGTTGATCTATCAGCCTCCCTAACAACAGAAAATACATGCAGCATGTGCCAATAACCTTCTGGCTAAGAAAGTGGGGAACATCCATTTGCCCACCTCCAGATACAGCCTGAACTCTTCTTAAAGATTGCACAAACTTTCCAATTTTACTTAGGCACAAGGCAAATAGAAGGATATTGTGTCAAATCTGATTTGTCCCCTTTGAGTTCCTTGAAAACAGTAGTAATGGACAGCTTCACTAACAAAAGAGATTAAACAGCACCGCCAGTATTTGGTATGCCGGCAGTTGTAGGGTTAATGTAGGTTTTGATTTCACCTTTATATTTTTCTCAGAAATCTGTAGGTGGCTAAAAAAATGAAAGTAATATTTGACATGTCTTTAAAATGTCAAGGTTTGGAAGGTCCCATTTGGCTTCTAAGCCACCAGTTCAGTAACTCTAGCTAAGTTTTGCAAATACAAAATACATTAATGTAGTGATTTTTAAGAGAGGTTCAAGGTTACTTTAATCTCCCTGGCGGTATTCCCGAGTGTGGCTCGGGGTGGAATTTCAGTACCATTAGCAGTAACCCCGAGCCACACTCGGGATTCAAGGCAGCATTACTTACCTTGTCCCCTGGATCCAGCGATGTCCCCTGCCGTGTCTGCAGGCTGTGTCCTCCGCCCGATGCCTCTGTGTGCCGGGCTCCGTTCCCTGCGAGCGTCGCAGGGGGGCGGAGACCGACGGCAAATTCAAAAAGTGAAACACACAGTATACATACAGTACACTGAAATCTGTAAGATTACATTACTGTATGAAATCATTTCACATCCCCTTTGTCCCTAGTGGTTTGCCCAGTGCTCTGCATGCACTTTTATATTATATATGTCATTCTTTCTGCCTGGAAACTTGAGAATGTCCATGGCAACCAAAAAGCGTCCCTTTACGTCAAAAGTGGTTTTTGATCAGCTAGAAAACACTGATAGTAAATAAGAATCATTTGCAGAATTGAGTGATACTGATTTTTGGGGAAATTTATCCTCAGACACTGAAAGTGACGACAGCGACAATTCTGCAACTGAGCAAATTTCAGTGTTTTTGGCTTGATTACATTATTGAATACATTTTATTACTATTACGTTATTATTTTTGATAATTATTTTTAGTTATTTATTATATTATAACTTATGATTTCATGTTTCAAACTTTATCATACCCGAGATGTCTACTAGATTCTTGTTTGGAGAGATTTAAGTGAGCTATTCCTAAGAATTACAGGCCTACAATATAAAACGCCAAATTTCCATGCAAAATAATGTACCTCTTTCAGCACCAAAAATCTGAAATAATCATACCGCCAGGGAGGTTAAAGCAGCAGTCACCCAACTATGGCCAGCTGGTTGCTATAAACTGTTCTCTGTAATATGAAGGCCTTGCATTCAAACCATATGGTGGAAGCTACTAACTGCAGAGTGGCAGTGGGTGTTGCTTGCTACAGTAATAGGATTTGTTTGACTTACCGTAAAATCCTTTTCTCTGAGATCACTGACAGACGCAGCCCTCTCATTGACAAGTGGGGTTTATGCACATCCTACTAGGAGTAGACTAGGCAAAAAAGAAAAAAAGGCAAGCTGACCCCTCCCAGGAGGCTGTCCTCACTCCAGCATATAACCCTCCAGCTCTGCATAGCATATCAGTTCGTAACAAGCCGTACAAATGCAACACAGAGGGGTGGGTGCTGCGTCTGTCAGTGAACTCAGAGAAAAGGATTTTACGGTAAGTCCAAAAAATCCTATTTTCTCTTACGTTCACTGACAAACGCAGCCCTCTCATTGACAAGTGGGGATGTCCCAAAGCAGTGTCATTCAAGAGGGGTGGGTAAACAATAACAACTGTACCCAACAGAATCCTCTCAGAAGGCGCCAGCCGTGCCTACACCACCGCCTGCAAAATTTGGCGTCCAAAAGCAGCATCCGCGGATGCTGCCACATCAACTTTGTAAAATTTAACAAGAGTGTGCACCGAGGCCCATGTAGCCGCCTTGCACACCTGAGACACTGAGGCTTGGTGTCTGAAGGCCCAGGAAGTGCTAATCGCCCTGGTGGAACGAGCCATCACCGGAAAAGGAGGTTCTTGGCCCCGAACCATATACGCATGGGTCACCGTCTGCCTGATCCAATGGGAAACAGTAGCCGACGAGGCCGCCAAACCCTTTTGCGGCCCTTCCGTCAGTACAAACAAAGCATCAGACTTCCGAAGGGAAGCTGTAGCCCTCAAATACACCCGCAAAGCCCTCACGGCATTCAAAGAATGTAAAGCAAACTCCTTGGGATGTGACAGGTGCGGACAGAATGAAGGGAGAACAATGTCCTCATTAATGTGAAAAGAGGAAACCACCTTCGGTAGGAACGAAGGAGAAGGGCGCAGCACCTCCTTATCCGTATGAAGAACCAAGTAGGGAGACCTACATGACAAAGCCGCCAACTCAGACACCCGCCTAGCGGATGTAATGGCCACCAAAAAGGCCACCTTTTGTGACAGCAATTGTAAGGGAATATCCCTGAACTTCTCATATGGCGGTTTCTGCAGTACAGAAAGTACTAAATTTAAATCCCACGGTGCCAAAGGCGACCGTACCTGAGGAGCCACATGACGTACACCCTGTACAAATGTACATACCAAAGAATGCGTCGCTAAAGGACGTTGAAAAAGAATCCCCAGAGCCGAAATCTGACCTTTGAGGGTGCTCAAAGCCAATTTTGCTATCCAGGCCTTGCTGCAAGAAAGCCAGCACCCGGGATATAGAGAAAGAGCGGGGGTTCCAACCCCGCACCTCACACCAGGCAATATAAGCCTTCCAGGTGCGATGATATATCTTGCGCAAAGTACACTTGCGCGCCCTAAGCATGGTAGGGATCATGGAGTCAGAGACACCCCTATCCCTCAGCACCTGGGACTCAATAGCCAAGCTGTCAAACCCAGTGAGGGTAAAGCAGGGTGCAGGACGGGTCCCTGTGACAGCAGATCTTCGCGAAGCGGGAGCCGCCAGGTAACGTCTGTTACCATCCACACCACATCGGTGTACCAAGGGTGCCGAGGCCAATCCGGAGCCACCAGGATTGTCGGGATTCCCTCCGCTTCTATCCTGCGCAGTAGCCGCGGTAGAAGCTTAAGGGGAGGGAAGGCATACAGAAGCTGGTACCGAACCCAAGGTGATACCAGTGCATTCGTGGCGGCCGCCAACGGATCCCTTTTTCTGCACAGGAAACCCTGCACCTTGTGATTGAACCTAGATGCCATTAGGTCCACGTCTGGCGTTCCCCACCTGTGGCAAATCTGGCGGAACACCTCTGGATGTAGAGACCATTCCCCCTGATCCAGTGCCTGGTGACTGAGAAAGTCTGCCTGCCAGTTTTCTAGGCCCGGAATGTAAATGGCGGAGATTGCCAGCACGTGAAGTTCTGCCCATCTCAGAATGTGGGCCACTTCCGCAGCGTCTGCCGAGCTCCTTGTTCCGCTCTGATGGTTCACGTACGCCACTGCCACTGAACCCGAACCGGGAGGCCGCGCAGCCTTGCCGACCAGTGGAAGAGACAGAGCCTGATTACCCTCAGCTCCAGCACATTTATCGGAAGGCGAGATTCAAGATTCCTGCGCTGACCAACGGCCCTGAGCAGACAACTGCCCCAGGACCCCTCCCCAGCCCGATAGGCTGGTGTCCGTCGTGACTATCGACCAGTTTAGGGGGAGAAACAACTTCCCCAACGTCAAAGCCAGGGCCCGGAGCCACCAGGTCAACAACCCCTGGTCTGATTGTCCAATTTGATCAGCTGGTCCAGGGACAATGGAGACTTGTCCCACCGTAACAGGATCGCTCGCTGCAGGAGCCGAGTGTGACTCTGGGCATAAGGTATCACCTTGAAGGCCGAGACCATGAGCCCCAACATCTGCATACAGAACCGTAAGGAGGACCACTGACGCGACAGCAGGGTCTGCACTGCTGCTTGTAGTGTCAGCAACTTAGCCGGAGGCAAGAACACCTTCGCCTGCACCGTGTCCAGTATTAGACCCAGATATTCCAGTCGTCAGGACGGGGTCAATGTCGAGTTCTGCAGGTTGATCAGCCAGCCAAAGTCTTTCATCGAGGCCATGGTGATAGCAACATTGTCCTCCAGAGCCGAGGCAGACTCCGCTCGCAGGAGTAGGTCGTCGAGGTATGCTACCACAGCAATGCCTTTCTGCCTCAATAGAGCCAGCAGCGGAGCCAACAGCTTGGTGAAGACCCGGGGAGCTGAGGTCAGACCGAAGGGAAGTGCCACAAATTGGTAATGTAGGTCTCCTACCGCAAAGCACAGGAAGCGCTGATGCTGGAGAGAAATGGGAACATGCAGATAAGCGTCCTTGATATCCAGAGATGCCTTGAAGTCCCCTTGGTGAAGGGTGGCCACGACCGATTCCATACTGAATTTTCGCGCAATGGGAAGAACCTGTCTGGGGGTAGAGTGCTGAACTCTATCCTGTACACGGAGGACACCACTTCCCGCACCCACCGGTCGGAAATGCGGGCAGTCCACCTGTCTGCGAACCCCAGAAGTCGGCCCTTCTGGCCCGATGATGAAGGACCCTGCTTACGGCGGAAATCCCGCCTCTTGGGTTCTGGGAGAAAGGTACTCTTCCCCCCGGTGAAATCCTTAATGATTTCATCCAACTGCGCCCCAAAAAGCCGACCACCCTGAAAAGGGAGGTCTGTGAGGCCCTTTTTGGACGCGTGGTCACCCGACCAACACCGCGACCACAGCACCCGTCTGATAATGACTGCAAAAACAGACATCTTCGACAGCATGGGGAGCAGGTCCAAGGCCGCGTCACACAGGTGCCGGAGACCCTGTATCAGATAATCAGCCCACTGCAAAGCCTCAGGTGAACACCCGCAGCCCAACTCATTGTGCAATTCAGTCACACATTCCGTAAGTGACTGCGCCACCATGGCCGATGCCAGAGCTGGCCTCATGGCCGCCCCCGCCACCAAGAACAGTGCCTTGGATACCGCCTCCGTCCGCCTATCAGCCGGATCCTTAAAAGATGGAGACCCTTCCAAGGGGATGGTCGTCACCTTATTCAGGCGAGCCACTGGAGGGACCACTGCAGGGGATGCCCACTTCTGCAAAAAAATGTCCTCAAAGGGATAGCGCACAGAGAAACGTTTGGGCAGTGAAAAGGAATTCTGCGGACACTGCCATTCCTTATACACCAACTGGTCAAAAAATTGGGCATAAGGATATGCCTTAGGACCCACAAATGTAGGCAGTCTCCTGCGACTCCCCGGCTTGGTCCAGCCGCAATGACTCACAGATATCGGTGATCAGGGAGGCCACCAGCGCCCTTTCGCACGCCACCGAGGCCCCCTGATCTTCCTCACCGTCCGAGAGCTCCAGTTCACCATCTGAGAGCTCCACGGGGGTCCCTGTGACCACTGAGGCGCCTTCCGATTCAGAATCCTCCCCAGAAGACGGAGGTGGGGGTGGGCGCTTTTTAGAAACCCCCTTAGTGCGGCTCGGTACCCCCCGGGAGAAAAACTCTCCCAATAAGTTAATTGATCCAGGGGAACCAGAGGTCCCAGCGCAGCCTGCGCTTCCACGGACCCCTCCAGAGAATAACCCACAAGTTCAGCTGCCATTGTGCCACCTGAACATCTGCTAGGCCTATAGGCCATGACACCCCCACTATGCAGCCCCACCACTGCCCCACAGAGCAACCGGGTGAATGCCCAGAAGGACTGTGCCCACCGCCACCGCCACCCCAGGGAGAGCCAGCTATACTTGCAGTTATTGCCCTACTAGCGCTGCATCCCAGTAGGAGTGCTGTCCGCCCCTGTGCTGTCACTGCCGCTGTGCTTGCACCGCTGTCCAGAAGAGAAAGAGGAAGAAATGGCGCAGACACGCACGTTTTATTCAGGCAGGCGCACCAAAAATGGCCGCCGAGCGGTCACAAGAGGCCAAAAGCACATCCAAACAGGCCGCGACTACGGCAAAATGGCCACCGAGCATACACAAGAGGCCAAAACAGCCCACAAAATGGCCGCAGCTACAGCAAAATGGCGGCGATCCGCCGCAAAATGGCGGCGGATCGCCGCATGGCAGTTCTGAGCGTGGGTGTGTGGCGCGGGAACAGGAAACAAAAGGGGACCTGTAGCCCTGAACCCTCCACCGGACGGCAATGGTACCGCTAGTCGCCCTGCCCCCCCCCCTGCACCCCTGGAGGGGGGGGAGAGGAGGGTCACTCACCAATCCGACGGGCGTAGCGGGTAGCCACCCGGTAGCAGACCTTCCTCCCCTCAGGTGGGGAGGGATGCTGCAGGCCAAACGCCCCTGGATGCGAGCGCAGCCCGGTCACTTGGACGCAAGTGGGGTTCACCCACTAGCCCCCCACACGGAACGGGTACGACGCGGCGGACCCCGCTAAAGCTAAGGGTAGCTCACATCGGTCGGCCGTGCTGGGGAGATTTCAGGATTCGAGGTATCCTCTATGCCCCAGCCAGCAACTTGATAGCAGTCTTCATCAGATAGCTTGAGAAAAGCAAAAGGAAAAAAAAAATGGGGAACCGCAGATCCCAGCAGGGAACCAGGTCTAACTCCTTACACTAGGCATAAAAAAACTGATATGCTATGCAGAGCCGGGGGGGGGGGTTATATGCTGGAGTGAGGATGCCCCCCTGGGAGGGGTCAGCTTGCCTTTTTCTCTTTTTTGCCTAGTCTACTCCTAGTAGGATGTGCATAAACCCCACTTGTCAATGAGAGGGCTGCGTCTGTCAGTGAACGTAAGAGAAAAATATAGTTCCAGCACCCAGCAATCTTTCACAGTAATCTCCTGTCCAATGATGCCTGTATAGTTCCCTTCCTGAGATCCCCTCGAGTGCCATTTCTCTCACAGACCACTGATGCCATGGCGTGTACCATTTCCATCAAGTACTAAGGTCAGGGCATTTTATTTCTCCCACTACCTACTGATGCTTGGGAATGTCGTCTAGGCATTTTTTTTTACTCCCCCCACAAAAGTCTTACAGACAGTAAACTACCTCTTTTGTAAAAAGTTTGGTGACTTCTGTTTAAAAGTCTTGTTAACTTTAGTGCAAAAAGTTCCACAAACATTTCATATTAACTCTCCTCATGATAAATTTGCTGAATGTGAATGTCCTATAAAAAAAAATTAAACTTACAAAATTATTTCAAATCTGAATTTCCAGGCACAAAAACCCTTATTTAACTACTTGCTTACCGGGCCAATTCTGACACTTCTCTCCTACATGTAAAATCATTTTTTTTGCTAGAAAAGTATGCAGAACCCCCAAACATTATATATTTTTTTATCAGACCCTAGGGAATAAAATGGTGGTCTTTGTAACTTTTTATCTTGCACGGTATTTGTGCAGCAATTTTTCAAATGAGTTTTTTTGGGGGAAAAAAGCGGTTTCATGCATTAAAAATAAACAAAACAGTAAAGTTAGCCCACTTTTTTGCATAATGTCAAAGATGATGTTACGACGATTAAATAGATACCTAACATGTCACGCTTTAAAAGTGCGCACACCTGTGGAATGGAGCCAAACTTTGGTACTTAAAAATCTCCATAAGCGACACTTTAAAATTTTTTACAGATTACCTGTTTAGAGTTACAGAGGAGGTCTAGTGCTAGAATTATTGCTCTCACTCTAACGTTCACAACGATACCTCACATGTGTGGTTTGAACGCCATTTACATATAAGCAGGCGCGACCAACGTATGCGTTTTCTTCTGTGAGTGAGCATGCGGGGACGGGGGCGCTTTAAATGTTTTTTTTTTATTGTTTATTTTACTTTTATTTTTAAATTTTGATGCTTTCTTTTTACATTTTTTTGTAATAGAAATAGGGAATGACAGGTCCTCTTTAAAGCGATATCTGGGGTCAATAAGTCCCCAGATCTCGCCTCTAGGCTGGGAAGTCTGAAATAAAGAAAAAAAAAAAAAAAAAGAACGATCTCGGCTTCCCAGCCGAGGCGGCGGCATTTTTTCAAATGCAGAGGCCTGGTGTCATAACATCGCGCCCAGCCTTCGAACGATAATACACCCTGTTCCAAATTATTATGCAAATTCTATTTCCGTGTCACAAAGATTAAATATTTTGTTTTTCAGTTTAACTCATGGATGCCATTGTGTCTCAGGGATCTTTTGATCACTGAAAACAATCTCGGACACTTGTGATAATTAGATTGCCAGGTGAGCCCAGAGAAAAAAGAGTGAAATAGTTCAATGCCTTGGACGAGGTATGAAAACATTAGATATTTCACAAAAACTTAAGCATGATCATCGCACTATTAAGAGATTTGTGGCTGATTCAGAGCACAGACGGGTTTGTGCAGATAAAAGCACATTGAGGAAGATTTCTGCATCGGATCAAGAGAGCAGCTGCTAAAACACCATTACATAGCAGCAAACAGATATTTGAAGCTGCTGGTGCCTCTGGAGTCCCACGGAGATTAAGGTATAGAGTCCTCCAGAGTCTCGCAACTGTGTATAAACCTTCCATATGGCCACCACTAACCAATGCTCACAAGCAAAAGAGGCTGCATTGGGCAGAAAAATACATGAAGACTATTTTTCAAACAGTCCTGGTCACTGATGAGTGCCGTGCAACCCTGGATGGTCAAGATGGATGGAGTAGTGGATGGTTGGTGGACGGCCACCCTGTTCCAATAAGGCTGCGACGCCAGCAAGGCAGTGGTGGAGTCATGTTATGGTCCGGAATCATGGGAAGAGAGGTGGTCGGCCCCTTTAGGGTCCCCGAAGGTGTAAAGAGGACCTCTGCAAAGTATGTGGCGTTCCTGACTGACCACTTCCTTCCCTGGTACAGAAGGAAGAACTATGCTTTCCGTAATAAAATCATCTTCATGACAATGCACCATCTCATGCTGCAAAGAATACATCTGCATCAATGGCTGCTATGGGGGATAAAGGAGAGAAAGTCATGGTGTGGCCTCCATCCTCCCCTGACCTCAATCCTATTGAGAACCTTTGGAGCATCCTCAAGCAAAAGATCTATGAGGGTGGGAGGCAGTTTTGCAAACAGCAGCTCTGGGAGGCTATTCTGCCATCTTGAAAACAAATTCAAGCACAAACTGTCCAAAAACTCACAGGTTCAATGGATGCAAGGCTTGTGAACCTGAGGTCCTATGTTAAAATGTAACATGACCTGTTAAAATGTTTAAAAAGTTAAAATGTTGTTCAAAGAATGATTGAAATAGCTTTTGATTTCAGTAAATATGCTGTAAACACAACAAATGACAATTCTCAGTTCTTTACATCCTATAAAGTGTTTTGAAACTTACTGTGCGTAATAATTTGGAACAGTGCATTGTAAGTTTTTTATTTTGAAAAAAAATACTGTTATCATTAGGAGGTTTGTTCAAATAAAATTTGAATTGTACTTTTAATAGTTGATAACATGACAATTATGCTCACTGTTGTTTACATCAATTATTTAGGTACCGTATATACTCGAGTATAAGCCGAGTTTTTCAGCACATTTTTTGTGCAGAAAAAGGCCCCCCTCAGCTTATACTCGAGTCAGTGTTTGTGGGTGGTCTGAAGAAATGAGTAAATTCACATTGTACAGAGCACGCTGCTTCTAAAAGCCACTCTGCATGAAACTGTGAGCTAATTACACTGGTATGCAGAGAGGTGTCAGATTTTCAACTTGTTGTCGGGAGGTGGACGGGACACGTGGGTGTTAGCTGTTCAGTCCAGCCAACCTACTGATCTCAGTGAAGATCTGACAGCTCTCTCTCTCTGCATTCCAGTGTAATTAGGTCACAGTTTCATGCACAGAGCGGCTCTTAGAAGCAGTGCGCTCTGTGCTTTGTGAATCTACCATACTCATCTCTTCTGCCAATGCCAGCCAGTACCATCCAGTGCCACTTGTCAGTACCATCCAGGGCAGGTGGTGGGCTACAATACCTGTGTTCTGGCTACAATAGCTGTGTAATGGCTGAGTCCCTGTGTTCTGGCTACAATCCCTGTGTAATGGCTGAATCCCTGTTTTCTGGCAATAATACCTGTGTTCTGGCTACAATCCCTGTGTAATGGCTACAATACCTGTGTTCTGGCTACAATCCCTGTGTAATGGCTACAATACCTGTGTTCTGGCTGCTGCATTTCCCACCCTAGGCTTATACTCGAGTCAATAACTTTTCCCAGTTTTTTGTGGTAAAATTAGGTGTCTCGGCTTATATTCGGGTCGGCTTATAATCGAGTATATACAATAAATGAGAAAAATATCATTGGCATAATAATTTGGAACAGGGTGTAAAGACTTCGGGGACCATCTGGCCCGCCGGAAATCACTATGGTCAGCTTCCGGCGTGGACCGATTCCTTCTCCGGGTCACCAATGGCACGGGCGAGCCGGTAGAAGCACCTGTAAAAACAATCAATCGGCTGAACAGGGAATCGCCGGCTGTAAAAGAAGATAACTGCATGATGTCTGTAACTGCAGGCATCATTCAGATATCCCCACTCAAAGTCTGCAATGTCATATGATGTTGGGGGTGCGGGAAGTGGTTACATATATTCCTAATAGCCACATAGGATATAAAGTTATTTTGCATTGCCAGTAATTACTTTGCAAAACTAACTGTGGCATCACCACTGTGCTACACAGCCTTTACAGCGAGCACAGCTGTGGGAGAGACCCAGCAGGCCCACCCATTACAGGGTGTCAGCAGAAAACTAGAGGAGGGGGCGGATACAAGACCAGGCACCCTTGCACAAGGAGAGAGAGCAATAGTAGCCTTTATTACAGAAAGCTCCTGCACAAAGGCAATATTTCAGAATAGATTACAGCAGATATATGGAGAAATACACAACACTTACCAAGATTCAAGTAATAATACACATGCCCCTTGTGATGCATTCACACAATATTTGATTATCCTGCAGTTCAGCTGTACCTTAACATACTTTTTTTGTTCATCAATCAGATGATTTGTTGGCTGTGTTACTGACAGCAACTTGACAGTCTTTTCTCATGTCATTCATGTTTATTCTTAAGAAAGATTCTCTCTAGTATTCTTGCTTAACCTCCCTGGCGGTATGATTATTTCAGATTTTTGGTACTGAAAGCGGTACATTATTTTGCATGGAAATTTGGCATTTTATATTGTAGGCCTGTAATTCTAAGGAATAACTCACTTAAATCTGTCCAAACAAGAGTCTAGTAGACATCCTGGATATGATAAAGTTTGAAACATGAAATCATAAATTATAATACAATAAATAACTAAAAATAATTATCAAAAATAATAACGTAATAGTAATAAAATGTATTCAATAATGCAATCAAACCAAAAACACTGAAATTTGCTCAGTTGCAGAATTGTCGCTGTCGTCACTTTCAGTGTCTGATGATAAATTTACCCAAAAATTAGTATCACTCAATTCTGCAAATGATGCTTATTTACTATCGCTGTTTTCTAGCTGATCAAAAAACGCTTTTGACGTAAAGGGACACTTTTTGGTTGCCATGGACATTCTCAAGTTTCCAGGCAGAAAGAATGACATCTATAATATAAAAGTGCATGCAAGGCACCGGGCAAACCACTAGGGACAAAGGGGATGTGAAATGACTTCATACAGTAATGTAATCTTACAGATTACAGTGCACTGTATGTTTACTGTGTGTTTCACTTTTTGAATTTGCCGCCGGTCTCCGTCCCCGTGTGACGCTCGCAGGGAACTGAGCCCGGCACACAGAGGCATTGGGCGGCGGACACAGCCCGCAGACACGGCGGGGGACATCGCTGGATCCAGGGGACAAGGTAAGTGATGCAATCCCGAGTGTGGCTCGGGGTTACCACTAATGGTACTGAAATTCCACCCCGAGCCACACTCGGGATTACCGCCAGGGAGGTTAATGTGGTGTTAAACCCAAAAGCAAACATTTATTATACTGCGGCTTACCAATTCTTAGATGTGATAACTGAATTTGTTTTTTTCGGCTTTCTTTTATTTTCACTTGGTGACCTGGCAAGTAAATTTGGTTTGTTGTTTTTCATCAGAACAAGCTCTCCCGAAAATGTAGCAATTAAGTGTTGTTGAGACAAACCATTTAACACTGACAGGTGTTCTTACAATGATCTGCTTTTATTTATTCATGTAAAACCTGTATCCCAAAAGTAAAAAAACTGCTTGTGTAACTGCAGAGTGAGCTGGAATCTGGCTTCAAGTTGCTGCTGTCCAAGGTACCCCTGTTCTCCTTCATCCAGAGTAGGGGCACTTTAAAACACAAGCCGTGTTACTGGCCAGATCACAAGGTAAAAACAGAATGGAAAAAGCCTAAAAAAAGAAGACAAATGCAACCACCAAATCTAAGGATTGGTAAGCTGCAATATATTATATTGTTGGTTTAGGGATTAATACCGCTTTAATTAGACTGTTTTGAAAATATAACCAATGCATTCCATGTTGCAAAGCTGCACTGTCTCATATTAGCAACTTGTGCATGCTAGACACTGCACCTTAAGTTCACCAATGCCAACTGTAAGCAATACAGATGATCTACATCCCTGGTTGTGCTAATAACACACCTCTAGTTTTGAAGCTTCATTATCATATTTCATATTAACTTGCTGGATTGGACTGAGAAAATTAATTTATTATGACAAAGCAGCATCCAAGAATAAAGGTCTGTCTTTTGGCAATCCCTGTCTATTAAGCATTCAGTTCTTCATATACTGCTGTATGGCTGAAAGCATAAAAAAGGAATACTCTAGAGATTCAGGAAATGTTTGCCAGATCAGTACACATGCATTTGCCCTAAAAAAGACCATGCAGTATAACAGACATTGCTTACTCAGCCTTGCAAAGTAACTGGAATGTGTGCAAACACGACCTGTGTTAGAATGTTGCTATTAAGAGCTTGAGCTGATGGTTGTTTGATTTGTGATGTCCACAGACTTTCACCTGCTTAACCAAGCTGCAGCACAGACCTATGTCAATCTCATGTTTTGTGAGATTGAAGAGGCAGTGAAGGCACAAAAAAGCAAGTAAGCTATTGTGTGTTAGGCTGCGTTCACAGGGGCAATCCGACTTCTTGACTTTGCTAGGTGACTTACAACGCGACATCAAGGCGACTTTGGGCGAGTTACATTGTGACTTCATGCCAGGCGACTTTGCCTGTGGACAATCAGAGAAGGGAGGGAGGGGGTTGCCTGGGTAATTCGGGAGGAGTAACTGTATAAATGATTTTCGTTTTCCTGTAAGTCACTTCAATATCAATAGGGAATCCGACTTAGAGGCGACTTCCATTGAATTCTATGGGCACAAGTCGGATAGAAGTCGCCTTGAAGTCGTGCAGGAACCTTTTTTGAAGTCGGAGCAACTTCAGTCGTGTACATTAAGACGGCTTCCTAGTCACTTCAATGGGATTTCAGATATCAAGCGACTTGGGGCGATGCAAGTCGCCCCTGTGTGAACCGAGCCTCATGTGTGCTGTGTTTATGGTATTAATAGTGACATGATCATAAATAAATAAGGCAGTGAGGTGAAAGGCTCATTTTTTTTTTTCACCAGTCTGAAGCAAACATGGGACTATTGGTACGGCAAACATCACCACTTTAGATTCCCTACATTTTCCAAGTTAAATACTGCTTTAAAATAAAAGAGAACTGCAATAATTCATCATTTATCATTTATTTTAATGTATCATTTCCAGCTTGGACCAATGTAATTATGCATATACTATACCTGGCCGATGCCCCTGGAAGCTGGAAATCAATGAAGCAGACACCGCTATCCCAGTGATCTCTACTTGCTTCCAGGTCCTACGCCAAGCAGCTGCCCTGTGGCATTCTGAACACAAGAGATTGCTTGGCATGGGTGCCATACAGAGAATGCTTTACAGGGGAGAGGCGGAATGGTGATGTCATGCTCTCCACCGGAAAATGCAAAGCGTTCTTTGAATGGCACCCATGCCAAGTGACCAACCTCCTGTGTTCAGTATACAGCAGGGAAGCTGTTCGGCTTGGGAGGAAGAAAGAAGTGGAGATCACTGGGGTAGCGATGTCTACTTCAGTGATTTCAGGTTTTAAGGGGCATTGGTCAGGTGTAGTATATGCATAGTTACATTAGTCCAAGCTTGAATAATGTAACTATGTATAAAATATTTATACCAGGCATTTGTCTTTAATCATGCAATACCTTGTTGTATGACTATGGAGTCCAGTCTCAATTTCATCTCAGCTCTTTCCACAATCCGTTCTTCCACTGTATTGTCAGTAATAAGACGGAATACACGAACAGTTTTTGTTTGACCTATGCGATGTGCTCGATCCTATTGTTAAAATAACACTGAATTAGTTAAGCATTAGAAACCTACATGCTTCATATAAATGTATATGGCATTACAGTGCAAAAAAAGAAAAACACAAAATATTTTAACTACTCTTAACCCTTTCACTGCCAAGTCCATACGCCATACGGACCTACAGAAGTGCCTGCAGGTGGCCAAGTCTGTATGCTGTATGGACCTAATTTCTCCCTCTGCTATAAACTCACGGTCACTTAAGTGACCATAAGCTTATATCAGAATCGTTCAGCAGACTCTGCTGAACAATTCTATAACTCTGATCAGTGGATTATGATCCACTGATCTGAGTTATTAACCCTAAATGTGACGCCCCCTCCATGCAGCCGCTTCCCTGTATCCTGCCTCTCCACCTCCGGCTGCTAACTTTCATCTTAACCGCTTGCCGACCGCTGGTCGGCAATTGACGGCGACAGAGTGGCTCCTCTGCGCAAATCGCCGTTATATGACGGTGGCTGCGAGATCGTGCACAGTGAGCGCGCGCCGCCGGAGGCGCGCCCGCACGCTCACTGTGTCCGGGGAAGGCCAGGGAGCGGGTGCGGCGGATTCGATCTCCGCCGGCCACCCGCGATGCTCCCCCGGAGTGAAAGAACGGAGGTTCGTGTAAGTAAACACGGACCTCCGTTCTGTGAGGGGGGAAGGGCTGTGATCACAGCCTTCCTCTAGGTGGAAACTGTGATCACTTCCCTTCCCCTGTTAGGGCAGCCCAAATACAGTTAGAACACGCCCAGGGAACACTGTTAACCCTTAGAGCACCCCCTGCAGGTTAACCCCTTTGCTGCCAATGGCATTTACACAGTAATCAGTGCATTTTTATAGCACTGATCGCTGTATAAATGCCAATGGTCCCAAAAAAGTGTCAAAATGTTCCGACATGTCCGCTGAAATATCGCAGTACCGCTAAAGATCGCAGATCGCCGCCATTACTAGTAAAAAATTTAAAAAATATAAAAACCCCAGAAATGAATTCTCATCATCCGTAAACGTGACCACTTTTGCGCAAATCAATCAATAAACGCCGATTGCGATTTTTTTTATCACAAATATGAGGAATAATATAAATCGGCCAAAACCGATGAAAAAAAATGTTTTTTTATATTTTTTTTTTAGATTTGTATTTTAGCAAAAAGTAAGAAATTTGGGTTTTTTTGCAAAATTGTCGCTCTTCTTTTGTTTATAGCGGCGATCAGAAATGACGCCGCAGTGATCAAATACCACCAAAAGAAAGCTCTATTTGTGGGAAAAAAAGGACACAAATTTTGTTTGGGTACAACGTTGCATGACCACGCAATTTTCAGTTAAAGCGACGCAATGCCGAATCGAAAAAAGGGCTCTGGTCCTAAATGGGGAAATCCTTCCGGGGCTGAAGTGGTTAAACTGCCCCCTCCCCCCACTCTCCTCTCCTATCCCCTTTACCCCCTTCTTCACCCCTAGCACTAATTACCCCTCCCCCCGCAAATTCAATCCCCTG
>BLSH010232923.1:716211-727031 GCA_018402905.1 Glandirana rugosa
AAACCGGCTAAATTGTGATCACAGCCTTCCTCTACGTGGAAACTGTGATCACTTCCCTTCCCCTGTTAGGGCAGCCCAAATACAGTTAGAACACGCCCAGGGAACACGGTTAACCCTTAGAGCGGCCCCTGCAGGTTAACCCCTTCACTGCCAATGGCATTTACACAGTAATCAGTGCATTTTTATAGCACTGATCGCTGTATAAATGCCAATGGTCCCAAAAAAGTGTCAAAATGTTTCGACATGTCCGCTGAAATATCGCAGTACCGCTAAAGATCGCAGATCGCCGCCATTACTAGTAATAAATAAAAAAATATAAAAACCCCAGAAATGAATTCTCATCATCCGTAAACGCGACCACTTTTGCGCAAACCAATCAATAAACGCCGATTGCGATTTTTTTTATCACAAATATGAGGAATAATATAAATCGGCCAAAACCGATGAAAAAAAAATGTTTTTTTTATATTTTTTTTTGGATTCGTATTTTAGCAAAAAGTAAGAAATTTGGGTTTTTTTGCAAAATTGTCGCTCTTCTTTTGTTTATAGCGGCGATCAGAAATGACGCCGCGGTGATCAAATACCACCAAAAGAAAGCTCTATTTGTGGGAAAAAAAGGACACAAATTTTGTTTGGGTACAATGTCGCATGACCGCGCAATTTTCAGTTAAAGCGACGCAATGCCGAATCGCAAAAAGGGCTCTGGTCCTAAATGGGGAAATCCTTCCGGGGCTGAAGTGGTTAAACTGCCCCCTCCCCCCACTCTCCTCTCCTATCCCCTTTACCCCCTTCTTCACCCCTAGCACTAATTACCCCTCCCCCCGCAAATTCAATCCCCTGCAGCTACCATCATAAGCCGGCATCCCTCCTCTGCCACTCCCGCCGGCTTCAGGTGCTGCATGGGGTTTGGGAGATTCAGATGTGTCTCCCCGTCAGTCAGATCACCTCCCCCCCATACCGGCCCTCGCACCCCCCATCCATCCCTGCTCTGGCGGCATTCCCCCTTCCCCTCCAGCAGCCTGTATTGCTCCTATATCCACTGACAGCTGATAGATTGTATCACTCGCTGATACAAGTAAACCTAGAGTGATGAATGGAATTCCATTCATTCAACTACAACTAAAGTGATGCAGAGAAAAGGACTATCTTCAGTCCCTTTCTCTGTCTCAAAAAGAGAGATATGGGGGTTTAGACCTCTGATATCTCACCAAATACACCCCCCCCCCCCCAAAATGCAAAAAACAATGTAATTAAAAAATAAAACAAAAAAATGTAAAAAGTAAAAAAAAAGTAAAACAAAAAACAAAAAAACCCCAAAAAACATAGTAAGACCCGGTCCACCCACACTCAACCTCTCCATGGTGACGACCCTTCCCCTCCTGCACTCACCCCTCCAGGGTGACTGTCTCCTCCCGCACTCACCCCTCCACAGCTTCCTCTGCTTCTCCTTACAGCCAACCCGATCCGCCTCCTGTCCCGATTGGCCGGGAGGAGAAGCCAGAAGACAATGGCGAATATTAATTCGCTATTGGCACAAGTGGGTGGGTTCGGGGTGCAGAGCCAAAACTTTTTCAAGCAAATTACACTTTTTTACTTACCATAAAATCTCTTTCTCTGAGTTCATTGACGAGCGCAGCAGCTTCATGGACAAGTGGGTTTTACTGCCCTCTCTTCAGGAGTGACTAGGCAGAACAGGCAGTTCTAACAGCAAAAGAACAGACAGACACAGCCCCTTTCTGGGGGCAGTCCCCACTGGCAGATAACCCTCCGCCCTGCTACTGCTAGCTCAGTTCGTAACAAGCAGTGCAACGTAATATTAGAGGGGTGGGTGCTGTGCCTATCAATGAACTCAGAGAAAGGGATTTTACGGTAAGTAAAAAATCCTGTTTTCTCTTTCGTTCATTGATAGGCACAGCAGCTTCATGGACAAGTGGGACGTCCAAAAGCAGCGCCAAAAACATGAGGGGTGGGTAACGGAACAACAAAGGAACTTCACCCAACTGAACCCTCTGTGAGGAACCAGACGTGTCTAACACGGCCACCTGCAAAACTTTGAGGCCAAATGCAACATCCGAGGATGCTAAAACATCAACTCTGTAAAACTTGAGAAGGTGTGCACCGAGGACCAAGTAGCTGCCTTGCACACCTGAGACACAGACGCCTGATGTCAGAAAGCCCAGGAAGTGCTAATCGTCCTGGTAGAATGAGCCGTGACCGGAAAAGGAGGCTCCAGACCCGGAACAGCATAGCCTCGGGTCACCGTCTGTCTAATCCAGTGTGAAATAGTGGCCGACGAGGCCGCCAGACCCTTGCGTGGGCCATCCACCACTACAAAAAGTGCATCCAATCTCCGAAAGAAAGCTGTGGTCGCCAGATACACCCGCAGGGCCCGAACAACGTCCAGGGAATGCAAAGCAACCTCCCTAGGGTGAGATGGGTGCGAGCATAATAAAGGAAGGACAATGTCCTCATTGATTTAGAAAAAATGACACCACCTTCGGGAGAAAAGAAGGTGATGGCCGCAGAACCACCTTATTTGTGTAGGACCAGATATGGAGACCTACATGATAGAGCCGCCAACTCAGACACCCGCCGAGCGGATGTGATAGCTACCAGGAAAGCCACCTTTTGCAAAAGCAATTGCAGCGCTATTTCCCTAATATTCTCAAAGGGCGGCTTCTGAAGAACCGAGAGGACCAAATTGAGGTCCCATGGTGCCAGAGGAGACGGTACCAGGGGGTCGACATGTCAAACCCCCTGCACGAAAATACGGATCAAAGAATGCGTCGCCAAAGGACGCTGAAAAAAGATCGCCAGGGCAGAAATCTGACCCTTGATCGTACTCAACGCTAGCTTCTGGTCGAGACCCGTCTGCAGGAAAGCCAGAACCCGAGAGACCAAAAAAGATTGGGGATTCCACCCCCCATTCTCGCACCAAGATATATAAGCCCTCCAGGTGCGGTGATAAATCTTCCTGGAAGTGGCCTTACGTGCCTTAAGGCATGGTGGGGATCACTGAGTCTGAGACAACCCGATCCCTCAACACCTGGGATTCAATAGCCAGGCCGTTAAAGCCAGCGAGGGTAAAGCAGGATGCAAGATGGGCCCCTGAAACAGCCGCCAGGGAACGTCCACCCCCATTTGAACTACGTCGGCGTACCAAGGACGCCGTGGCCAATATGGAACTATGAGAATGGTCGGTATGCCCTCCGTTTCTATTCTGTGCAGGGCGCGGAAGCAACGTGAGGGGGGAAAGGCGTAGAGGAGCCGGTACCGAGCCCACGGAGCTACCAAGGCATCCACCGCATCCACTAGGGGATCCCTTGTCCTGCTCACGAAGGCCTGCACCTTCCGATTGAGATGAGACGCTAGAAGGTCCACGTCTGGAGTACCCCACCTCAGACAAATCTGATGGAACATGTCCGGGTGCAGGGACCACTCTCCCTGGTCCAATCCCTGACAACTGAGGTAGTCCGCTTGCCAATTCTCTATGCCCGAAATGTGGACGGTGGAGATTGCCGGTACATGGAGTTCTGCCCACCGCAGAATGTGAGCTACCTCTGAGGCCGCAGCCGAGCTTCTTGTCCCGCCCTGGTGATTGACGTATGCCACGGCCGTGGCAATGTCCGACTGAATCCGGACAGGGCAACCGTGAAGTCTCCATGTCCAATGGGAGAGGCAGCACCTGATGGCCCGCAATTCCAGGACATTGATCGGAAGACGAGACTCCTTCGCAGACCACCGTCCCTGGGCTGACAACAGCCCCGGGACGCCTCCCCAGCCGATCAGGCTGGCGTCCGTCGTGACCACCGTCCAATGGAGGGGGAGGAACGACTTCCCCAGCAGCAGGGCCGGAGCCCGCATCCACCAGAGCAGCGAAGTCCTGGTCCGGTGGTCCACCCTGATCAACTGATCCAGGGATGAGGGGGACTTGTCCCACTTTCGCAGACTCTCCCGCTGCAGAACATGGGTGTGACACTGAGCGTATGGGACCGCCTCGAAGGTGGACACCATGAGGCCCAAGATCCGCATGCAAATCCGTAGGGAGGACCATTTCTGGGACAGCAGGGGCCGAACCACCGACTGAAGCGCCTGTCGCTTGGATGGTGGGAGGAAGACCTTCGCCTGGGCCGTATCCAGAATCAGACACAGATACTCCAAGCAGTGAGACAGGGTCATCACCGACTTCGGGCGATTGATCACCCAGCCGAACTCCTGCAGAGTGTGCAAGGTGATCGTCACATCAGCAACACATCACACAGCTGGAGCCGACTCTGCTCGCAAGAGAAGGTCGTCCAGATACACAACCACCGCGATGCCCCTCTGTCTCAGCAGAGCGAGAACCGGGGGCCAGCAGCTTGGTGAAGACGCGGGGCGCAGAGGCCAGGCCAAACGGGAGAGCCACGAACTGATAGTGATGCTCCCCGACCGCAAAGAGCAGGAAGCTCTGATGCCGAGTGCATATGGGAACATGCAGGTACGCATCTTTGATGTCGAGGGAAGCCAGGAAATCGCCCTGGTGCAGAGCCGCTACCACAGAGCGGAGAGACTCCATCCTGAATCTTTGTACACGTACGAAGCAGTTGAGGGCCTTCAGGTCCAGGATTGGATGGACCCCATCCTTCTTCGGGACCACAAACAGGTTGGAGTAAAACCCATGGAAACGTTCCGCACGCGGAACGGGGACCACTACCCCTTGGCAAAGTAGGTCCTGTACCGCCCCAAGCAAGGCCTGCAGGCTGCCCGCGGGCAGTTGCAAGTTGGAGGAGAAGAACCTGTCCGGAGGACGGGAACGAAATTCTATTCTGTATCCTGATGAGATCACCTCGTGCACCCAGCGGTCCGAAATCCGGGAAGTCCACCACTCTTCTTGGACTCTTGGAAAAGTGCTCTTCCCTCCTGTGAGATCCTTAATAATCTCGTCCAAGGAGGCTCCAAAGAGCCGCCCACCCTGAATAGGCAAGTCCGCCAGGGCCTTCTTAGATGTTTGGTCCGCCGACCAACATTTTAGCCAGAGCAACCGCCTGACCACCACCGAAGACATGGACAATTTGGAGATCAGGGGGGCCGCATCCAGGGCTGCATCGCACAGATATTTAAGCCCCTGGATAAGCTGTTCAGCAAGTTCCACGCAGGCAGGGGGAACCTTAGCAGTGCTCATTTTGCGGCGTAACAGCTTCGCCCATTCAGTGAGCGTCTGTGACAACAGAGCAGAGGCCACAACAGGCCGCATGGCCGACCCTGCCAGAACAAACATGGATCTGACGATGGCCTCTGCCTTCCTGTCAGCCGGGTCCTTAAAGGACGGCGTGCCCTCCACCGGGATCATGGTCGCCCTGTTCAGGCGAGACACAGGGGGATCAACCACGGGGGGGGTGATGCCCACTTCTTTACCAGGCTGTCCTCAAAGGGATAGCGTACAGAGAAACGTTTGGGTATGGGAAGGGAGCTCTGAGGCTATTCCCAGTCTCTGTAGAAAAACGTATCCAGGTAAGACATATAGGGGAAAACCCTAGCCACGCGGGCTGGTTTATGTGACCGGAAGGGGACAGGCACCTCTTGCGAGGGTCCCGCCGTATCGTCCAGCTTCAGGGTTTCACGCACCGCTATGATCAGGGCGCTGACTAGTGCCTTCTAGTGCGCACTCGATGGCCGGCTGGGGAGACTACCTGGATCTAAAACCCAGTCTGTCACCCAGCATGGCTACTTGATTGCAGTCTTCAGCAGTTAAGCTGTCCTCCAGGACAGCCGAAGTGGACCCAGAGAGGTACCACAGATCCCAACAGGGAGCCAGGTCTTCTCCTTGCACTAGGCAGAAAAAAACTGAGCTAGCAGTAGCAGGGCGGAGGGTTATCTGCCAGTGGGAAGTGCCCCCTGGGAGGGGCTGTGTCTGTTTGTTCTTTTGCTGTTAGAACTGCCTGTTCTGCCTAGTCACTCCTGAAGAGAGGGCAGTATAACGCACTTGTCCATGAAGCTGCTGTGCCCATCAATGAACGAAAGAGAAAAAAACTCATGCAAATGTATGAGTCCGGCGCTCAGCAGGGGGGCGGCGCCCCTGCACCCCTAATGGACCGGCCGCTCCTGGTAAGACCCCTCTCACATAGAGCGGACTCTGCCAAGAAGATCCGCCTGCTCAGCAGGGGATCTGTCTGCTGATGCCCACTGAGCTGGTGCATGACAGGTCAGTGTCCGCTCTGCATCAGCCCCATTATCTATGGGGCGGTCGGATGGAAACGGACCGCCTATCCATTTCCATCTGATACCATCCCATCCGATCTACTAGATGAATAGGGAATGGGAACCCCATCCGTCTGTTTTTAGCGGACTGGACTGGATCGGATGCAGGCGGGTATAAACGGACACATGTCCATTTACATCAGCCTCTCCATAGAGAACAATTGGGCCCGCCTGAAAAACGGACAGACAGACCTGATCAGTCTGCTTGTGTGAATGTTCACACGGGGCATACACAGCGCACCTTTACGGAGACGCACAGGTGTTCTGTGCATCTCTGTGCAGGCAGTCCCATTGATGTCATTTGGGATGCAGCAACTGCACGAACAGAGCCGTTGCTCCAAATTTTAAATCCACGTAGGTCCGCATGCATGTTTTAGTGAAAATATTGTTTTTGATAAACATTTGCGCAAATACTGCGGGACCTAAAAAATCTGTAGCACCTTCTTTTTATTCCAGAGATCATATGCTTTCAGAAAATATACGGTTTGGGGGGGGGTTTACAAACTATGAAAGCTGTAAGTGAAAAATGAAAAGCCAGGTTTAACCCACCCGCAAGAGAGGGCTGAAAAGGGCAGGAAGCAGTCAGCAGGTGTCCATGAGGTGCGGTGTGGAGCAGGACGCGTGTGTGAAAAGCAGCAGAGTAAGCTGAGGGCTACTGAGTGCGGTATCATTGTCTTTGGACCCCTGGAGCGGGTGGGGACTTTTAGGCCTCATGCACACGGATGTTTTTTGACGCCGGCGTTCTTTGCAGCTCTCCATGTTAGTCAATGGTCCCATAAAAACGTCGGCGTTTTTGAGCTGTAGATGGTGTTGGCATTAGTGAGCTGAAAGTAGAACCCACGGCCATCGCGTTCTGAGGCTGTAACGTTTTGGCATTTTTTGACGCTGACGCCAACAAACGCAAACTAATATTGTACCGGCGTTTTCCGGCGTTGTTTGGCGCCAATGTTTTTAGGTTGAAAAATAGCAGAGGGATGATTTTTTTTTAAAAACGCCTATTGACGCCGACGCTCACAAAAGCCAAAGCATAACGCTGAAAAACGCCGATTTTTTTTCCTTGACGTCGGGCCCGACGTTTTGTTTATTTTTAAAGCTACGCCAGTGTGTATGAGGCCTAAACCTTGTTATGGGACAAGGTTTATGCCGGTGTTTCATCAGATTAGGCGTACCCGTCTTGTAACTGTATCTTGTAACGGAAGTGACGTTCCGACGCCGCCATCTTGCTACACCCCGCACTCGTCCGCAATAAGGATACAGTGAGAAGACGGCAAGCAGACATTTTATTACAGCCACCGAAGTTTTACATTTCACACTTATTTTTTACAGTAAACGGAGCTTATACACTAAACTACAGTATTTAGAAATACGTGACACTATTTTGATGTTGATTTTAAAAGCAGCGTCAAGCCTGACAGGTTTGACAGGTTTTCTGACAGGTTTGCAAAACTGACAGAACACCGCTGATTTTACAATTCAACATGAAAACAGTGTCAGGTATTTCTAAATACTGTATTTCAGTATATAAGCTCCTGTTACTGCAAAAAATAAGTGTGAAATGCAAAACTCTGCTGGGTGTAAAAAGATGTCCACTTGCCATCTTCTCACTGTATCCTTACTGCGGACGAGTGCGGGGTGTAGCAAGATGGCGACGATGGAGCGTCACTTCTGTTACAAGATATGACGGGTCGCCTAATCTGATGAAACACCGGCAGTGAACTATATCTTTGCCCCACATGTATATGGACTGTTTGTTTTGTTTATGCTGAAGAAAGCTACTTTGTTTTGCCTGTTTTGAAGAAACAAAGACTGTTTTTCTTTTACCAACATGGCTGGCGGGTGATACAGACCCCCCCCCCCCAAATGTCACAGTTGTCTGCTTGTACTTTTGAATTTGTAACATTATCGTTAATGCTTTATAATTATAACTAATAAAAATTTAAAGTTAAAAAAAAAAAAATTCGTAACATTATCGATATTCCATGTTTCTTTTCATTCTACATTGTATTCTGATTATGATTGAAGCAACTAAAAGCTAACTCTATCCTCTTCAGACCAGGTTTAATATTACACCCATATATCTAGGGGTTTTACATGAAGCATGTTAAGAGTCCACAGGCCTCCCATCCTCAAACAGTCCCTGACTTACAGAATCCAGGGGTTCTTCTATCTGATGGCTCCTGTAAAAACTGGATTTGGCATGTGTGTTATGCTGTACCTAGTGCTCCATTACTAAGCTCCATATTTTAACCACTCCAGTACAGGTATGTTTTTTCATTTCCACAAAATTTTTGCAAAGAATTAGATCACCTTATCACCTTGGGGTCTACTTTCTGAAAAGGGGTCCTACTGCTCTAGTATTGTGATTTGATATGTTTTATAAAGGAAAGTAGAAGAATCCGTTAATTTACTAGTGTTGCATGTTCGAGTAATTGTCAGTCAAACTGTCACATCACTGGAAGCTGAAAGATCACTTGATAAAGAAGGAGTTTATAAATGGTTAAAGAATGTTTTAACATCAGTGGGCTTTTGTTGTAGTTTCTCTTTAGTAGGTACTTAACCAGTCTGCTTATGAGATATGTTTTGAATTGAAATAGATAATCAAACTGCAACTGTGTTGTTGCCTAAGGTTTAAAAAGTTGCTGCAGGTAACAAGAGAGGAAACAACATGTGGTTTCTAAGGCACAGAGAGGGGTGATTAATATAAAGGCTCACAGCACAGACACAAAATGCTAATTTATAGAGCATCACAGCTTTTTCCCATGTATCTGTTTCCCAGATATCAAGTTACAATAGAGCAGATACATTTTGTGCACCCCATTAACCCTTTCACTCATTCAGAGTAACCTGGTAACATCTAAATACCCTGTAACTACATTATCTAGCAGTGTGAGCATCATGGGCCAAATATTTCTCCATATGTTGGATGCTGAACACAAAATTACCAAACATGAAAGAGTAATATATACTGCCATTTACTAAAATATAATAACTGTGTTATTCCAAAAAAGCAAGTATTTCCTAACCATTGCTTGTAAATCGACTTGAGGGTTCCAGTCTGAATCATACAAAATCACCACATCAGCCGTTGCCAAATTTATTCCAAGGCCTCCGGCACGGGTACTCAGCATGAAGATGAATTTTCTGCTGTTAGGTGCATTAAATCTTTCTATGGCTTCCTGGTAATAAAAGAATTATAAACATATTAGTTATGTTCTTAAACATTGCATATTTTTAATTTTGTGCAATAATTCCTAGAAACTTGAAAGAATATCTTTGCATATAATAATTATATTTTCAAGACCATCAGTTATTTATTAACATAGATCCTTGATTCAAAATGTCTGAAACAGTAACTTTCATTTCTCCTCGCCACAGAACCTTTAACATACCAATAAGATATAGGATACTCTGCTCCCAAAATGTTCTATACCTTTCTGTCAAAAGTCACCTGCATTTTTTCAACAAACACTTGTGAAAGGTTTACTTAAATGTCAAGAGAAATATAGACATCTAGCACAACCAGTAGGGTTTGTGCCTTATGGATAGTATCATATTGAAAAGTCTGTTGCAACCTACAGCTACCCTCATTCATTTTCCAATCTGCTCTAAAAATAAGATTGATAAATTGCTAGAATTGACCAAGACAATGCTTCATTTGGACACTCAGGGGCGGGCTGGGCCGGGTGGCAGAGTGGCAATTTCCCCCTGGGCCGCTCTGATACCCTGTAAAAGGGCTGCTGTGCTGCCAGCTCTGAACTGCGCATGTGCAGTTTCCAGAGCTGGCCGAGTGCTACTGTTCGGGCAGCTCCGGCGGGGAGGGTCAGTGAAAGAACGAGTTGATCTCTCCATTTCGTGCTGCAGCTTTGAGCCGGTAATGTGTCCTGTGACAGGGATGTTGTTTGTTGTACCTGTCAAAGGGCTAAGAGCGTGTGTGTTTCTTTCTTACAAAGCACACCCCCCCCCCCCCCTCCTCTACACAAATGGGAGAACGGATGTGCTCTGCCTCCTCCCACCCTCTCTCCCTGTACCCGCCTACACTTGATGCAGCCCGTGTGCTGTGAAATGGATGTGCGCGCGGGAAACTTTAAAGTCAGCAGTCACTCACAATGTCACATCCTCAGCATGCCATGAAGATGATTACTGAGCCAGTGAGCCTCCTGCTGGGACTGTGCAAGTAAGTGAGCTGTGACCAGACTCTCCCCTCCTCCCTCTCTTTCTTCCTACTCTGTCTCTCCCAAATTCCTCTCCCTCAGCCGTATCGTTTAACTTTAACCACTAGCCTGCCAGGCACCCCCCCCCCCTCTTCCCTTCCTGAAAAAAAAATTTTTTCTTTTGTGCATAAGCAATTTTTCTCACTGATAGGTGGCAATGATATGCCACACTGAGCACTGGTAGGGGGCATTGATGAGCGCTGATAGGGTGGCACTAATGAGCAGCACTGATAGGTGGCACAGGTGGCACTGATGAGAACTGATAGGTTGCACTGATGGGCACAGGTGGCACTGATAAGAATTGATGGGCACAGGTGGCACTGATGGGAACTGATAGGTTGCACTGATGAGCAGCACTAATTGGTGGCACTG
>BLSH010232923.1:733119-745494 GCA_018402905.1 Glandirana rugosa
ACGGGCAATTATCTTTTTACAATTTATTTTACCACACCCCCAGGGGGGGTTTTAGGTATTGTATGGGAATAGGCTCGTACGACGGGCAGTCCAGTCCTTTCCCCCCCGTTCGCTCGCGGGGGAGGGAGGACTTGGTTTGGTCCAGTGTATGGGAGTGGGAGTTATACCCCCCCCCACACGAGACCCCGTTCCTCCGTAAAGGGGTGTCGGCACCGGCCACCAACACCCCAAGACGCCCGTCCCCCGAATAGTCTTAGACCTTCGGGGGAAATTGTCGCGCGGGAACCGCGATTCTGGGAGGACGTCAATAGACGTCCTCCCAGAATTAAGCAACCGCCCTGTAGACGTCAATTGTCTATGGGGCGGTTGTTAAGCGGTTAATAAAGAATTTGTCAAAAACTGTCTCTGTGTTTTTATTACTTTTTGACACTTTTTTGGTGAATAAGTAGGGGTACTATGTACCAAATACACATTCACCCCCTTGTTAAAGGGGGCTTCCAGATTCTGATAAGCCCCCTGCCCGCAGAACCCCACAACCACCGGCCACGGCTGTGGGGAAATGCCTCCTTGCCCCAGAGCACACCCCCCCCCATATTGAGGGTGAGGGTATGTGACCTGGTTTGGTTCAGGAGGGAGGGGGCGCTCGCTTGCCCCCCCTTTCCTGACCTGACGGGCAGCATGCTCGGATAAGGGTATGTTATGGATTTTGGGGGGGACCCCCACACCATTTTATTTAACATTTTTCTATTAACGGGCAATGCCGGCTTTCTTTTCTTTAGACCCCTTTCACACCAGGGCCTCCCAAGCGTTAGCGGTAAAACATCGCTAATTTGTGGCGATTTACCGCTCGTGCTGTGGCGCCGCTATTCAGGCAGCGGTGGTGCGATTTTAACCCCTTCACAAGGGGGGTTAAACAGAGGTTAAAAGTGCCGGTTAGCAGCGATTCCGAAGCAGTGGTCAGCGCTTCGGGAGCGCTGCCCCATTGTTTTCAATGGGCAGGGGTGGTGGAGGAGCAGTGAATACACCACTCCCACACCGCCGTAAAGATGCAGCTTGCAGGACTTTTTTTACCGTCCCGCAAGCGCACCGCCCCAGTGTGAAAGCACTCGGGCTTTAACACTGGGGTGTATTTGGGGGAGTTCTTCAGGCGCTTTTCAGTTGCTATTTTTAGCGCAAAAGTGCCTGAAAAATGTTCTGGTGTGAAAGGGGTCTTACATTCATCAGTCAGTGGGGAAGCCAGCTGACAGATGATGAGTCATGGTTCTTAAGGACGTGGGCAGTTGGCTTCCTTGGCCCGCTGCTTAACAACCAGCTATTCTTCACACAGAATCCGAATCAGTCGATCGTTTTTCGACCAATCCGAATTCTAAATGTTCTGAAAATTTGGAACTCGTTAGAAAATTAGTAAACTAAAAAAATTTTAACAAAAACAAAACAATTTTTAACAAAAACTAAACTAAACGAATTCCGTAACCAAACGAAACAAATTCCATAAGGAAACAAAATTAGTAACATAATAAATCTATCCAAAACAAAACAAACTTTTCTGTTCTGCCCATATCTACTGCCTATACCGATGTTTGGCATTTTTTTCTTGTAGCCTGTAGAAACAACTCTATGTTATCCTAGGTGTCTATATGCTTTTGAGCATTTAAAAGCATATTTGAAGAGGAGCGTGTAAAGGCTGGAAAAAAAATATCACAAATGCATTTTTGAGAGGAGCTTTTGCACAGAAACACAATCTTGATCTGGGAATGTTTCAGGGGAAAAAAGCTTATAAGCGCAAACGCACATAAACGCATGTGCAATACGAGCCAATATGAGCGTTTTTTTATGTCTCTTTTTTCTGCCAGAGGTTCTGGCATTCTTTCAGGCACCTAGTGTACATGAACACCAATTCCTGTGTCCTTCATTGGATGATAAAGAAAACTAATTGTGCGGTATAACTGACGGGCTTGTTCTATGACATTTAAATTACTTTTACCCTTCATATTTTGCTGGAACACGGGGATCAATAACTTGTATAATTCTTTTTATCAAGGTCACGGCACTCTATTTATTATATAGTGCCTTGCAGATAGACGTTTATATTGACTATACCATAGTCGTCGCAGTATTGTGTTGCTACATTGTAATGTGACTCATTTATGAATAAATTAGAAAACCTATGTTGTTCTGGTTAAACCAATCCAGTGCTAGTAAAACTCTTTCTTAGAAATAGAGAAACAGATTTTAATATTCACTAAGGCTAGATTTTAGCAAATGCAGAAAAGCACCTTAAAGTGGATGTAAACCCTCTCCTATACCCAGCGAAGTAAATAGCCTTAGGTGATACAGAGATTAAACAAATCCTCCTACATAAGTTTTACATGTATATGTGATGTATTTCCCTTTCTAAACTCTTCTAAACTCTTTGGAAAGTGCACATCCTGTTAGAAATCTTGTTTCCTCATTCAGTAGTGGGTGTGGAGTCTGGGCTTACACTGTGTGAGAGCTGATTAGAGGAAAGGTACACACTCCCACTCCACACACTCCACTCCACACAAGCTTTATTATGAATAGACAAGCTCCCTGCTAAACTACAGTGAGGGAAAAAAGTATTTGATCCCCTGCTGATTTTGTACCTTTGTCCACTGACAAAGAAATGATCAGTCTATAATTTTAAGGGTAGGTTTATTTTAACAGTGAGAAACAGAACAACAACAAAAAAATCCAGAAAAACACATTTCAAAAAAGATATAAATTGATCTGCATTTTAATGAATGAAATAAGTATTTGACCCCTTCGTAAAACATGACTTAGTAGCAAAACCCTTGGTGGCAATCACAGAGGTCAGACGTTTCTTGTAGTTGGCCACCAGGTTTGCAGAAATCTCAGGATGGATTTTGTCCCGCTCCTCTTTGCAGATCCTCTCCAAGTCATTAAGGTTTTGAGGCTGACAGTTAACTCGAACCTTCAGCTCCCTCCACATATTTTCTATGGGATTAAGGGCTGGAGACTGGCGCCTCTTCTTCTTGAGCCACTCCTTTGTTGCCTTGGCCTTGTGTTTAGAGTCATTGTCATGCTGGAATGCCCATCCACGACTCATTTTCAATGCCCTGGCTGAGGGAAGGAGGCTCTCACCCAAGATTTGACGGTGCATGGCCCCATCCATCGGCCCTTTGATGCGGTGAAGTTGTCCTGTCCCCTGAGGAGAAAAACACCCCCAAAGCATAATGTTTCCACCTCCATGTTTGATGGCAGGGATGGTGATCTTGGGGTCAAAGGCAGCACACCTCCAAACACGGCGAGTTGCGTTGATGCCAAAGAGCTCAATTTTGGTCTCATCTGACCACAAAACTTTCACCAAAATTTCCTCTGAATCATTCAGGTGTTCATTAGCAAACTTCAAACGGGCCTGTATTTGTGCATTCTTGAGCAGGGGGACCTTGGCGCTACAGGATTTCAGTCCTTCACGGCGTAGTGTGTTACCAATTGTTTTCTTAGTGACTATGGTCCCAGCTGCCTTGAGATCATTGACGAGATCCTCCCATGTAGTTCCGGGCTGATTCCTCACCTTTCTCATGATCATCGAAACTCCACAAGGTGAGATCCTGCATAGAGCCCCAGACCGAGGGAGATTGACAGTTATTTTGATTTTCTTCCATTGCAAATAATCACACCAACTGTTGTCTCCGTCTCACCAAGCTGCTTGGTGATGGTCTTGCAGCCCTTTTCAGCCTTGTGTGGGTCTACAATTTTGCCCCTGACATCCTTGGACAGCTCTTTGGTCTTGGCCATGCTGGAGAGATTGGAATCTGATTAACTGATTGCTTCTGTAGACAAGTGTCTTTTATACAGATAACAAGCTGAGATTAGGAGCACTATCTTTAAGAGAGAGCTCCTAATCTCAGCTCGTCACCTGTATAGAAGACACCTGGGAGCCAGAAATCTTGCTGATTGATAGGGGATCAAATACTTGTTTCACTCATTAAAATGCAAATCAATTTATAACTTTTTTGAAATGCAGTTTTCTGGATATTTTTGTTGTTAATCTGTCTCTTACTGTTAAATCTACCATTAAAATTAAAGACTGATCATTTGTTTGTCAGTGGGCAAATGTACAAAATCAGCAGGGGATCAAATACTTTTTTCCCTCACTGTACCTCTAAGCTCCCTCCCTGACACAAATTTTCAGCTAATGTTATTTCGTGTGTCGGAGAGCTTGTCAGAAGTGACTATGCTGATAACAGAGGAACAGAGCAGCAGAAAGACACGGCACTCAGAGCTTTGGAGAGAGATAAGTAAACCCTACAGATATACAGGTATGTGCCTAGATCAAATGTCATGAAAGGGGGTTTACAACCACTTTAAGTGTAGCAAAGGACCTATATGATCTGCACACTACCCATTACACATTTGCCTCACTATAATCAAAAATTGGTAACTCATTTGCCTTGCATCATAATAAAATGAACAAGGACAGCACTAAACGTATATGTTAAGACAGCAGACTTGTTCAAACCTATTGCTAAGGTGAAAAACGACTCTATTTCCCAGTACCCATTTTAAACATCTGTTATTTAAATCCAACAAAAGAGTTATTTTCATAAACAGCCAGTATATTGGTTCCTGCTTGTAATTACTATTTAGGTATGTTTTCAAATATAGTTAAGAAACATGTTTTACAATCTAACCATGAATGTTTACTGTGCAGACAAATGCAATTTCTCTATATGTTTAAACGATGTAATCTCTGCAGCTTTGAAACCTTATTTAACCAGCTTCACAGGTAAATTGGTCCATTAAGTATCACAGTGTATAAAGCACAGATAGGATGCCAGAGAGGGCTGTAAAATCCTTTAATCAAGCTCTGTATATGTGCAGGAGAAAGGTATTTGATTTTACCTCTCTTTCTTCATGTGGCGTCTGTCCATCTAGGCGACAATATTCATAGCCACGCCACATGCAGTAATCCTCCAGAATGTCGAGCAGTCGGGTCATTTGACTAAAAATTAGGACTCTGGAACCTATCACAGAAAAATACAAGCATTACTGTTGTTATGTGTCCTGCCACAAACAGTGCACATAAATGTAATCATATGTTATTCAGTGAGGCAAGCACTAAAGCATATTCTGGTGTCCCTCTATAATTTCTTATCGAGTTAGAAATGGATACATGCTTAAACACAGCAACCCTGGGAATCTCAAAGTAAGCAGACATCCTACATGTATACTGTCCACAAGGAAAATGTCTGGGAGACATTTAAAAATCTCCAAAATAGAAGCTGGTCATGGCTTGGTAATATATATTACAACACTGCCATCTAGTGTTAAAGAAAACAAGGTCCATCGTTTTCCAGGAATGACTTGTCACTTTAATGCAACCACCACAGGAGAGAATTGCAGCCGAAGGTTGTAAGCATAGCTGCTGCCATGACAGCCTGTGGTGGTGGGATTATAGCACAGAGCAGCTAGGGAGGATGGGCTACAGCATACTTGCCATTGAAGCCTGATTCCTGCCCTGCATATGCAAATCCCATTTATCTCAATCGAATTGAAGGGAAATAAACAATAAAAATTGTCCCAATCAATTAAAGTGGTTCTAATGTCACAAAGTTGTTTTTTTTTTACCTTAAAGCAGGGCTTGACAAATTTGCTTAGAATCTAGGAGCCAGCTGAAAAAGTTAGGAGCCAGTTTTTTAAATCAGCTGCCCAGTGCCCAGAACTGCATTTCTGGGGCGTCGGCAATAAGAATTGCTCACGCCTGACGCCAATTGAACAATTATTTTTCTCCTGATAGGCTGCACTAATGGGCACTGATGAAGTGGCACTGATGGGTTGCACTGATGAGGCGGCACTGGTAAGCAGCACTGAGGTGGCACTGATGGGCACTGAAGGTGGCACTGACAGGCAACACTGAAATGGCACTGACAGGTGGCATCGATAGGCAACACTGAGGTGGCACTGACAGGCAGCACTGAGATGGCACTGACAGGTGGCACTGACAGGCAGCACTGAGATGGCACTAACAGGTAGCACTGAGATGCACTGACAGGCAGCACTGAGATGGCACTGACAGGCAGCACAGATGATGTGGCACTCCCAGTCCACAACGGCAGTAAGGAAGCTGTCAAACTGGGAAGATGATGCCGGCAGTGGGTGAGCAGTGAGAGCGAGCCATGCTCATCACAGCACTATCCACCAGAGGGCGCCGGTTCGCAGAAAAGAGCGCCTCGCCCAGCAGGCCGCAAAGCCGCAGCCTCAATTTCGGCCAGCCCAGCCGAAGTGTGCGCACCCGTGGGGGGCCACATCCTAGCTGCTGCGGTGTAGCCCAGGCGCCAGGATGCAATTTCCAGACGCAATTGCAACCTGGCACCTGGGTTTTGTCGAGCTCTGCTTTAACCCCTACAGATCCGCGCCATTGCCGAAGTACGGCTCCAGCGCGGATCTGAAATGCCGGGACGTCGTCCCCTGTGCACACTCCCGGCGCGCCCCCTGACGGCGGCACGCGCACGCGCCCACCGCACGCTGCGCAAGCGTGCCCGTGGATCAGGCGGACTCGATGTCCGCTCGAGACCCACGATCGCCTGACAGAGCTGCAGAACGGGGAACTGCCGATGTAAACACAGCGGTTCTCCGTTCTGTGACAGGGGACATACCAGATCTACTGATCCCTGTCACTGGGATCAGTTAGATCTGTTATGTCCCGGCCAGCCCCGCCCCCCCCCCACAGTTAGAACACACCCAGGGAACATTGTTAACCCCTTCACTGCCCCCTGCAGGTTAACCCCTTCACTGCCAATGACATTTACACAGTAATCAGTGGATATTTAAATTTCTGATCGCTGTATAAATGTCATTGGTCCCAAAAATGTGTAAAAAATGTCCGACATTTCTGCTGCAATATCGCAGTCCCGATAAAAATCGCAGATCGCCGCCATTACTAGTAAAAAAAAAAAAATAATAAAAACGCCATAAATCAATTCCCATATTTTGTAAACGCGATAACTTTTGCGCAAACCAATCAATATACGCCGATTGCGATTTTTTTTTTTTACCAAAAATATGTAGAAGAATATATATCGGCCTAAACTGATTAATAATTTTTTTTAATGGATTTGTACTTTAGCAAAAAGTAAAAAATATTGTTCTTTTTTGCTAAATTGTCGTTCATTTTTTGTTTATAGCGGCGATCACGTCGCACGACCGCGCAATTGTCATTCAAAATGCGACAGTGCTGAAAGCCAAAAATTGGTCTGGGCAGGAGGGGGGTTTAAGTGCCCAGTAAGGAAGTGGTTAAAGCATTCTCTGCATTAAGGTAAAAAACTCTCCACTAATTGTTCCTCCCTCCCTCCATCCCTAAACATTTACCTGACTCCTCTCAAGATCCAGCGCAGTTGCAGCTGCAGCCCATTTCCATTCACTTCCTAGTCTCACAGGAGACACAAAAGCCAAAGGCTCCTGCTGCTGTCAGCCAAAATATGTTAGGAGGAAATGTGGGGCGTGGCTGTGCCGCATTGTGTGTGCCTATGGATACCCACAGTCTGGTTCAGGAGCAGTGGCGGCTGGTGAAATTTTAGGATGGGGGGGCGCCAGACCATGCCCTTCCTTTTTGACCCCTCCCACTTCTCATTAACCACACCCCTTACAGTTTCCACCCCTTGTGTCAGGAGTATACAGCCCAGCATCACCAGATAGGGTATACAGCATCACCAGATAGTGGTATACAGTGTCACTAGATAGGGGTATACACTCACAGAGTCACCATATAGCAGTATAAAGAGCACCATATCGCAGTATACAGAGCCCCATATTGCAGTATACAAAGCACCATATTGCAGTATACAGAGCACCATATCGCAGTACACAGAGCACTATGTCGCAGTATACAGAGCACCATGTCGCAGTATACAGAGCCCCGTATCGCAGTATACAGAGCCCCATGTCGCAGTATACAGAGCCCCATATTGCAGTATACAGAGCACCATGTCGCAGTATACAGAGCCGCATGTCGCAGTATACAGAGCACCATATCGCAGTATACAGAGCACTATGTCGCAGTATACAGAGCACCATGTCGCAGTATACAGAACCCCATATCGCAGTATACAGAACCCCATATCGCAGTATACAGAGCCACATATCGCAGTATACAGAGTCCCATGTCACAGTATAAAGAGCACCATATCGCAGTATACAGAGCACTATATCGCAGTATACAGAGCACCATATCACAGTATACAGAGCACCATGTCGCAGTATACAGAGCACCATGTCGCAGTATACAGAGCACCATGTCGCAGTATACAGAGCACCATATCGCAGTATACAGAGTCACCATATTGCAGTATAGGGAGCACCATGTTGCAGTATACAAAGCCCCATGTCGCAGTATACAGAGCACCATTTCGCAGTATACAGAGCACCATGTCGCAGTATACAGAGCACCATATCGCAGTATACAGAGCACCATGTCGCAGTATACAGAGCACCATGTCGCAGTATAGAGAGCACCATATCGCAGTATAGAGAGCACCATATCGCAGTATACATACATATCGCAGTCCCAGATAGCAGTATACAGTGTCCCAGATAGGAGTATACAGTCACCAGATAACCGTATACAGGGTCCCAGATAGGGGTATACAGGGTCACAGATAGGGGTATACAGGGTCACATATAGGGGTATACAGAGCCCCAGATAGGGGTATACAGAGTCCCAGATAGGGGTATACAGGGTCACAGATAGGGGTATGCAGGGTCACAGATAGGGGTATACAGAGTCCCAGATAGGGGTATACAGGGTCACAGATAGGGGTATACAGGGTCACAGATAGGGTATACAGAGCCCCATATAGGGTCTCGTGGCGACACCCCCCACCCCCAAAATTGGGACAAGTCCCGCACTTACCCCATCTACTAGGCAGGCAGGACTGTGCAGAGATCGGCACGCGGAGAGCAGGCTGATCGTGTGCAGAGGCAGCGCTTGCGGAGAGCATGCTGACAGTGGAGTGGTCTGCGAAAATCCCGGCGGAGTGCTGCGCCTGTGTGAGTAATCACGCAGACAGCACATCCGCCATAGTCCTGCCCCTGCCCACAGCATCCAATGACAGAGAGTCTTTGGCTCTGATGGCTCAGGGGGCAGCCAATCAGACTATGTGTGTGTGCCTGTTCAGCGCACACACATAGACTTTAATGACTGACCAATCGGCTCACTACTTGCTGTCAAGGGGGGCCGGGCTGACTTTTTTTTTTCTTACCCCCTTCATGTCAGCGGCGGGAGGAGGCGCCCAAGCACCCCTTATACACCAGCCGCCGCTGTTCGGGAGTACACCCGCACAGGTGCCCCCTCAGCAAACAGATTGTTGAGGGAGCACTTGCAGGAGTGAAGGAGTGGAGAAAGCCAGTAGGGGACTCCAGAAGAAGAGGTAGGGGACCACAGAGCAGTTAAGTATACCATCTTTTTAATTTTAATTAAATAAAAACATTTGCCTTTACAATCACTGTAATTCTCCTAGCCAGTAACGGGACTCTTACTAGAATCTATGTGTAACATTTTAACTTAAACCTGACTTATTGTTTGCATACCGGTAATAAACTTCCCACTAATTGTTACTTCCTCCCCCCATCCATAAACACTTACCTAAGTCCTCTCACGATCCAGCCCTGTCCCAGTTGCAGCTCTTTTCCTTTCACTTCCTAGATACATTAAAACACATGACTTCACTTTAGATTTTCTATTCTGTCGTACGAGGATTTTCGTGATTCGATCTGAGATTAGCATGCAAAAAAAAACGGACAATCTGTTGTCCGATATTTGGAACGTGTGTACGGGGCTTTACTAGGATCTATGTGTAACATTTTAACTTAAAACTGACATTGTTTGCATACAACTACAAATGTATCCAAAGCCAAACTGCCACTTCAAAGCTCATTGGTAAAATGTGGTCCTGTTCAAATCTACAGGAGTACCCAAACAAAAAACGATGCATAAAAGACATTCACTGTATGGCCATGTTCAGGACTACACAGCATTTGCTTTAAAATAGCTTCATTCTTTTGGATGGCTGTGAGTATGGGCCTAACTATAGAAATTAATAAGGGTTGCAGCATGGTAGGTGCAGGGTAGGGCTGGTCTGGATTAATTCTAAGCAAACGCTAATGCACCCACTGATGTATCCTCAATGGGTGCAATGTGTGCAGGGCACAAAGGCCCCAAGGTGGATGGGGCCCACTGGGCTCTTGCACACTGCACACACTGAGAATTCCTGTCAGCTGCCTGCTCTCTCAACTTCTTTCACACTCTCATCATCATCTTTGCAATCATTGGCTGCTAGGACTACCGGATTCCGAATAACCAATGAAACGCTTACCTAGCATGCACATAAAACTTCCTCTGTGCACAGCGGCTTTACCTCCCAGCATCCTCCCCTTATTCCAGCTTCCAGTTCAAGCCCTATAAGGTAAGGGGACTCTGATCTAAGGGGAGGCTCTATATTAAAAGGGGATTCTGATCTAAACGGGCACTCTAATCTAAGAGGGGATGCTGATCTAAGGAGGCACTATAATCTATGGAGGGATGCCGATCTAAGCAGGTGTTTTTAGTTTGGGGACTCCTGATCTAAGAGAGGGCACTGATCTAAAGAGGGAGTTTTATGTAAGGGAAGATTCAGATCTATAGGGGGCCGCTAAACTAAGGGAGGACTCTAATCTGAGAGAAGATTCTGATCTAAAGGGGGCCTTCAGATTTAAGGGGGTACTTTGATCTAAAAGGAATTCTTAAACTGCTACGTAATCTCCTTACGACAGCGAGGTGCTTGGTGGCGCTCCACTGGAAGAGCCGCCTTCCCCCTACACAGGAAGAAAATGTGGAAAAATGTGTAATTGATGGAAAAAATGATGGCTAGGATGCAGGACCTGTTGGAAGCCCATAACCACATATGGGAACTAAGTAGGGTTGCCATCTCATCCCTTTAAACCCAAACACACATGAATTACACAGGTTCTGTGGCTGATTAAGGTGGTAATTAAACTCACGTGGAGCATTATCTGCATTAAATTAGCCTCAGAACCTGTGTAATTCATATGTGTTCGGGTTTAAAGGGATGAGGTGGCAACCCTAGAACCAAGGCATCTCTAGGAGGACCCAGGATGACAGAGTTCTTTTGATTTTTTTTTCTCCTCTCCTTACTTTCACTTTTCTTCTTTGTATTTGCTTTTATCTTTTTGAACTGTAGTTACTTAATGGTTGAAGGATGTAACGCTGATGTTTGAACATGTCATTAGATGTTTGCATACCGAATATTATTATTATTATTATAATACACGATTTATATAGCGCCAACAGTTTACACATCGCTTTACAATGTAGAGGGGGAGGACAACAGCACAATTACAATACAGTTCAATACAGGAGTGACGGAGGGAGGGAATATGTTGACTTTGCTGGCCTTGTGGCCAAACTTTCCAGCAAGAACCTGTATCACAGTTCCTGTTTTGCATTAATACTAATAATACAAAATTGTTATTTAAAAAAAAAAAAAAGATAAACCATCTGACACTGACAGGGGTGCTTACAATGATTAGCTTTTATTCGCTTATGTAAAAATGTTATCCCATAAGAAAAAAATAGGGGTATACACTCACAGAGTCAGAAAAAAAACTTGCTGTATGTCACGGTCAGGGGTCAGGCTCAGAGACCAGTAACTTTAGTAGTTGGCTTCCACCAACTAGTAGGATAAGTACACCAGCAGGTCACCCTGACATATGACTGATGGTAGAGATGAGTTTGCTGCATGTTAGTATCAGAAACATAGAAACATAGAAAAGTGACGGCAGAAAAAGACTGAGTAGTCCATCGAGTCTGCCCCTTTTTATTTTTTTTTTTTTTTTTTACATTAACCTTGTTGTCTGACTATGGATTTATGTTTATCCCAAGCATGTTTGAAGCCATTTACTTTACCTCTGTTGGTAGTTTATTCCAATCATCAACCACCCTTTCAGTAAAATAATACTTTCTAAGATTAGTTTTGAACTTCCCCCCAGTTAGTTTGAGGTCATGTCCCCGTGTTCTTGATTTTGGTTTCATATTGAAAAGACTGCCCTCCTGAACCTTATTCACCCCCTTGAGGTATTTAAAGGTTTCAATCATGTCTCCCCTCTCCCTTCTTTCCTCCAGAGTGTACATATTAAGTTCCTGAAGTCGCTCTTGATATGTTTTATCCCCCAGACCTTTCACCATTTTTGTTACCCGTCTCTGAACTCGTTCTATTTTATCAATATCTTTTTGTAAGTGAGGTCTCCAGAACTGGACACAGTATTCTAAGTGAGGTCTCACTAAAGATCTATATAGAGGAATCAGAACCTCCTTCCTCCTGCTGGTGATCCCTCTAC
>BLSH010232923.1:753774-780804 GCA_018402905.1 Glandirana rugosa
GAAATCCGGTGGTGACTGGGGCCAGTGCGTGTGGGACTATAAGTAGACTATAAGAAGACTATAAGTAGATGATAACGAGGAAACGAACTCGTAAAAGTGTACACTTTATAATAAACAAAAAGTGAACGGTGGTCTACCGTGATATTAACGTATACTATAGTGGGAAAGATTAACCATAAATTGGTGAAGTTATGGCCCATGAATCTTGTGAAGGGATGGTCTGGTTAAAAGTCAAAAGTCACGACAACGCTAAACTTACTCTTAACGCGCCAGCACGCTGCAACATGGGTTTGTTTGAAAAACAGTAAAACAAGGGTGTTTATCAAAATGACAAAAAGTTTGTTTGGGTACAACGTCGCACGACCGCGCAATTCTCATTCAAATCGCAACAGCACTGAAAACTGAAAATTGGTCTGGTAGGGAAGTGTTCTAAGTACCCGGTATTGAAGTGGTTAAATACCAATTAGAAAGGGTGATATCATATGCAATTATAGTGCCATCTGGTGGCAAGTGAAAAACAAATAATATTTCACATGTGAAAATGCTCAAGCAAAGGAGCAATAGTAGATGAATATCAGAAGAATATCAGATGAATATCAGGGTGTGCGTGACCGGGGTCAGTGGTGGCCTAAAGGGGCCCCTCCGTCCGTGACACAAACCCCACTCACCCCCAAATACCGTCCACACTGAAGTTCTGATGAGGGTCTCCAGACACTGATCCACACCTCAGTCCAGCGTGGTAACGGTGTCCAAATGAAAAACAAAAATTTTCCGTAGTGTAGGGTATCATGCGGATAAGGGCAAAATTAAAGTGTAATAACTCACAGTGGAGAAGTCAGAAAACCGGAGCTTCCTTGCGTTCCAGGGATAAGCTGGAAGTACGTATGACGCTCTTGGCTCCGCCTTACGCGTTTCGTCATCAAGACGTCATCAGAGGCGGCACCCTCTCTATGTACCCATCTGCTTAAATACACATCCTGATAACCCAGTAACCAATCAGATCATTTGTGGCGGCCATATTGGTGCTCCTTATAAAGGTCTCAATCATCATCCTTCTCAAGACATACATAGCGGTTTAAATAGCAACATAATTGTCTCTTTCAAAAAAGGTTAAAAATTATTTATTATATGGCTTTTAAAATTGGATAGAAGTAAGAATAAAAATATATTAAAATAGAATCATGTGCAGGTGTGAACCGAATGGGTAAAAGACAAATCAGAGCCAGAAAAAATGTTATTCACAAATATAGAGTACTACATGATTGCATAAAACAGCGTTGTAATAAAACTGGAAGAAAAAGTAAAAAGAAAACTCCCAAACTGGAAGCTACTTGTAAAAGGAAAAGGAAAAAACTTTGTGTCAAACTGGAAGTACCATAGTCATTACTGAGGATGGAGAATTTGAAAGTGCAGAAAAAATGAACTGAGTTTTTCTCTAAAAACATGTTATGTAAAAATTGTATATAAGAATTATAAGAATATAAATTACATAAAAAAGCGAAATTTATTTAGAATATTCTCTGAATGGGGTAACTCAAGTGCGGACATTATAATAGCAGGAGGAATAGATCATTCAGTGTAAAGATACAACTGAGATTATCAGAAATTGTCAGAAATTATCAGAAATCTTCAATGATGTGAAACAAGTCAAATGTTGAATGGAGGAGAAATTAGGCGAAACTATGAAAGTTGCCATGTTGACTCAATGAGCCTCTGTGGCAAATGGGAGATGGAAACTCCGGGGAGAAGCTGAACCCTGGCCACTTATTAAAAAAGGAGGGGGGAAAAATGTATTACAAGTTAAAACGTGAATGGATGAGGATATTGATACACAAAAAAGATTTTTTAAGAATGACGGTTGTTATATTGTTACTCACAATGTATATGGGCCTGACTGTGTCCAAACATATGAGAGGCCCTTAATCGTTTGAAATAAAGCAATTCAAGTCTATATCTATGTTCAATGCGTGAGGTTGCAAAGAATTTAAATTATAGATCCACATTGTCTCGTTTTGTGAGATCTTTATGATCCTATTGCCGCCCCTCCAATTTTCTTTCACATGGTCTATTATTCCATAGAATGACATTACTGCAGGACTCCTATTATGTACATCCCTAAAATGTATTTTTGTATAGCCTTTTTTAATGTTATTCACATGTTCTCTAATACGCACCCACAATGGTCTGGTAGTCCTTACGACGTATTGGAGCTGACATGGACACTCTATGACGTATGTCACATGAGTACTTTGACATGTGATCAATTTATTAATTTTATATAGTGTCTTAGTGGATGTGGATATAAAGGATTCCTTTTTTGGTCCTGGTTTGCTGGTTCTACAAGGCAAGCATTTGTTACACTTGAAAAACTCTTTTAGTTGGGGAAACATACTCACTTGCCCTGGTGGATTGATGACATTGTGTACAAGTTTACTCCTCAGATTGGGGGCCCTCCTATATATGAATTGCGGTTTCTTTGGAAGGAGGTTGCTCAATGTTCTATCAGATTTTAAAAATGGATCAATCCCTTCTATTTGCTTATACTGCTGGTTGAACCCAGTGAGGAAAGCAAAGTCAATGGGGTTCTTTTTCTTAGTTATATTCTTAAACAGTTCTGTTCTGTCCATGTTTTTAACTTGTGATTTCAATCTTTCCATTTCTTTCCTTTTGTATCCCTTTTCCACAAACCTATTGATAAGCAGGTCAGCCTAGATCTCAAAGTCCGTAATCTGGTTGCAATTCCTCCTCATTCTCATCAGCTGCCCCTGGTCCAGTTTGGGTGATGGCTCTTAGTTTGGATATACCCATTTCTGTCAGTCTGTTTGAAATATGTTCTCGTGTGCAACTGATCCTCATCCTTAAAAATGTGAAGGTCAAGATAATTAGCTGTATCTCTATTCCACTCCCCAGTAAACTTTATCCCGTATTTGTTGTTATTTATCTCCTTAAAAAAAATCTCTTAGTTCAGTTTCCGTCCCCTTCCATACAAGGAAAATGTTATCTATGTATCTTTTATAAAAAAATAAATAAGATCTTTCTTTGTTAAAAATTGCTTCTTCCTCCCATTTACTCATGAATAAGTTCGCTACACTGGGGGCATATTTAGCCCCATGGCAACTCCCTTTATTTGGTTATAAAAAACCCCATCGTACCAGAAATAATTATTCTTCATGGCCAATTCGAGACCTTCAAGGAGAAAATCGATTTGTTCCTGTTTCAGATCCATATATTCTTTTAATGCCCATTCTGTGCTTCTTAGTCCATCCTTTTGTATAATGTTAGTGTATAAAGACTCTACGTCTACAGTTACCAAGAGATCCCCTTCCCCAATTTCCAAATCCTTAATCTCCATCATCAGTTGTTTACTATCTTGCAGGTAGGCAGTAGTCTTAGGGACTAGGGGTTGCAAAAAATTGTCCAGGTATTCTCCTAGTCTTGAAAGGAGGGAGTCAATCTCACTAATAATAGGTCTCCCTGGTGGTTTTGGCTTGGTTCTTGTGGATCTTGGGCAGATAATATATGACTGGGGTCTTGGTAGTTTTGGGTAGTAAATACTTTGCCTCTTTTTTATTAATGAAATCGCTTTCCTTTCCTCTCTTCAAGTATTCCTTCAATTTCTTTTCCAATTATTTTTTGGGGTTCCGTTTTAATTTTTTATATGTATCTGTCTTCTTCAATAATGTTCTCATTTCATCCTCATAATCTTTTTTGTCAAGTATCACCACCCCTCCTCCTTTATCTGCTGGACGGATGATGATGTCCTTTTTCTTTTCTAGTTCTTTTATGGTCTTCCAGATTTTTTTCTTCTTAGATCGATGGGTTTTGAGGTTCCTTATGTCTTCCTCCACCATTTTCCTAAATACATCCAGACTTTCATTACCATTATTCTTAGGATTGAAGACCGATTTGTTCCTCAGATTTGTGTGCACATACTGGCTTACATTACTGTTGCCCCCAGTTTTTGTGGCAAAGAATTTTTTTATATTCAGTTTTCTCAAAAATTTCTGTAAGTCTATATAGACTTCAAATTTATCCATGTCTTTTTCCGGGGCATATTTCAGTCCTAAATCTAAAATTGCTAGTTCCTCCTCATTAAAAACAGTAGTACTCAAATTAAATATGCCTGCTCCTAATATTCTTGTCTTCTTTTTCTTCTTTCCCCCTCGCTTCCCCCTTGCTCATTTCCTCCTCCCTCTCCCTGGTATCTCATGGGGGGCATGGGTCCATCTCTCCAACCTCTCTGTGGTCTCCAATTCACCTCTCTCGGAGGAGGGGGGTGGTCGATCTCTGTAGTCCTCCTGTCGAGTTCCCTGACCTCTGTATGGCCCCCATTCTCGGAAGAACCTTGGTGGTCCAAATCCTCCCCTGGGTCTTGGGGGTCTTCCGTAGTGGCCCCTTGGAAAAAAAACTCCTGTTCTGATATCCCCTATGTTCATTATTTTCATATCTTAGAGGGGAATATCTGTTGTACGTCTCTATAGGTCTCCTCTGGGATCTTGGAGTTCTTGGGTACTGTCTTCTTGGACTTTCCCGTCTCTGATTCCTTTGATCGTAATTGGGGGTCCTAAGATTTCCTCTCGGGATTGGTCTGGGTGTTCTGTTCACAGGTGTTCTTGTGGTGATCCATTCGTCTTCGGAGTCTTCTTCATCCACTGATGTTTCTCTGGAGGCGTTGTTCATCTCAACTTCTATTGCCTCTGTGTTCCCATATTCCTCGTCTGTTTGCCACCCATACACTTGTTGTTTTTTATAATCTAAGACATCCCTCCGAAATGTTTTCTGTTTTTTAAGTTGGATGTTTTTGTCATATTTTTGTATATCTTCCTGTAGGGATTTTTCTTTCTCTTTATATTCATTTGTATGATTGAAATGGGATAATTTCTCCTTAATCTCTTGTATCAAAGATTCGATTTTCTTAAGTTTGAACTGTCTTCTTTTTACAATAATAGACAACAATTCATTCTCCTTGGTGTTAAAAAATCTGTACCACTCACCCATGAGGTTCTTGTCCCCCAACCCGTCATTGGGGGATACATCCCATTTCAATCTTATTGGTGTCATCTTTTCTGTAATATACATTTCTAAGGTAGAGATGTCCCACCATACCCGTAGCTGCTTTTCCATGTTATGTTTCAATTGTCTAAACAAGCTGTCCATATCATGATCATGAACTACAAGTTCTTGATTAAATACCTCCTCTAGGTCGATGCTCCTATGACTCATATAACCGAAAATATCCATGGTGAATAAATTAAAACTGTGTAAATTACAGTGTATGTAGCTGCTGCCTCCACCAAGAACCCACAAGGAGACCTAGAATATGAAAAAGTGAAGATGAAAGGTGGTGTGGCGCTGCTAAAATAGAATCCAAAAGACTAAAATGTGCAGGCTGCTGCCCCCACTTCAAGCCAGTCCGAGACTAGTTTATGCGTGAACAAAAGCGAAAAAGTAGTGGGTGTGGCGCTGCCAGAAATACTGGAGAGTATACAAGTGAAAACCATGTGTGTGCAAAGTGAATAATGAATAAAGGTGAGTATATTAAATACCAATTAGAAAGGGTGATATCATATGCAATTATAGTGCCATCTGGTGGCAAGTGAAAAACACGGATTGAACATAGATATAGACTTGAATTGCTTTATTTCAAACGATTAAGGGCCTTTCATATGTTTGGACACAGTCAGGCCCATATACATTTTGAGTAACAATATAACAACTGTCATTCTTAAAAAATCTTAAAAAATCTTTTTCGTGTATCAATATCCTCATCCATTCACGTTTTAACTTGTAATACATTTTTCCCCCCTCCTTTTTTAACAAGTGGCCAGGGTTCAGCTTCTCCCCAGAGTTTCCATCTCCCATTTGCCACAGAGGCTCATTGAGTCAACATGGCAACTTTCATAGTTTCGCCTAATTTCTCCTCCATTCAGCATTTGACTTGTTTCACATCATTGAAGATTTCTGATAATTTCTGACAATTTCTGATAATCTCAGTTGTATCTTTACACTGAATGATCTATTCCTCCTGCTATTATAATGTCCGCACTGGAGTTACCCCATTCAGAGAATATTCTAAATAAATTTAGCTTTTTTATATAATTTATATTCTTATATACAATTTTTACATAACATTTTTTAGAGAAAAACTCTGTTCATTTTTTCTGCACTTTCAAATTCTCCATCCTCAGTAATGACTATGGTCCTTCCAGTTTGACACAAAGTTTTTTCCTTTTCCTTTTACAAGTAACTTCCAGTTTGGGAGTTTTCGTTTTACTTTTTCTTCCAGTTTTATTACAATGCTGTTTTATGCAATCATGTAGTACTCTATATTTGTGAATAACATTTTTTCCGGCTCTGATTCGTCTTTTACCCATTCGGTTCACACTTGCACATGATTCTATTTTAATATATTTTTATTCTTACTTCTATCCAATTTTAAAAGCCATATAATAAATAATTTTTAACCTTTTTTGAAAGAGACAATTATGTTGCTATTTAAACCGCTATGTATGTCTTGAGAAGGATGATGATTGAGACCTTTATAAGGAGCACCAATATGGCCGCCACAAATGATCTGATTGGTTACTGGGTTATCAGGATGTGTATTTAAGCCGATGGGTACGTAGAGAGGGCGTCGCCTCCGATGACGTCTTGATGACGAAACGCGTAAGTCGGAGCCAAGAGCGTCATACATACTTCTGGCTTATCCCTGGAACGCAAGGAAGCTCCGGTTTTCTGACTTCTCCACTGTGAGTTACTACACTTTAATTTTGCCCTTATCCGCATGATACCCTACACTACGGAAAATTTTTGTTCTTCATAAGGACACCGTTACCACGCTGGACTGAGGTGTGGATCAGTGTCTGGAGACCCTCATCAGAACTTCAGTGTGGACGGTATTTGGGGGTGAGTGGGGTTTGTGTCACGGACGGAGGGGCCCCTTTGGGACACCACTGACCCCGGTCACGCACACCCTGATATTCATCTGATATTCATCTACTATTGCTCCTTTGCTTGAGCATTTTCACATGTGAAATATTATTTGTTTTTCACTTGCCACCAGATGGCACTATAATTGCATATGATATCACCCTTTCTAATTGGTATTTAATATACTCACCTTTATTCATTATTCACTTTGCACACACATGGTTTTCACTTATAAATGATGTTATATCACAGACTCTTATGGCCCGTACACATGGTACAATTATTGGCCGAAAACGTCTTGCGACACCCTGTCGTACAATAATCTGTCTGTTAGTACGCTCCATTCGACAGCCGATTTTCAAATATTGTCCAACAGAAGTTGTATGAGCAAACTAGAATACTTATGTCTGCCGACAAGGTGTCGTCTGATTTTCGGCTCCTCTGTACAGAAGTTAGACAAACAAAAGTTGTAAATACAAACACGCATGCTCGGAATCCAGGAAGTGTTTGGTTGTGTAAACCTGCATCTGTAATTCACAATTCACATTCACCTGAACTTTCTTGTTATACGCTCGCAACACGTCACTACATTCGGCTTTGTTGAACGATGATTTGACTACCATCAGTATGATAGACAAAATCACGGACAGCCGATTTTGGGAAAAGTTTGATTTGCGGTCGTACAACAATCGCATTGTGTGTACGAGGCTTTATACAATTTTCTTGTACAACTTTCCTTTAGATTTACCAAAACCATATAATATGAGGTCAAACCTAAGCCCTTTCAATTTGTATGCAATCAGACAGGCCCTTGCACTACATAGTTGAAGGTAAATCTAAATGAAATTGAACAAGAAAATTGAATAATGTATGGCCAGCTTAAGTGTGTTTATCCATGGACTAATTGTCTATAAATTGGACAGAGGGGCGCTGGATGCTTTGTGTAATTTTTAGACATTTCTCTGCTTCCGTTTAATTCTGCCCGTAATTCCAAATCACACTGGAATAGTGTCAAAATGCACTACGTGTGTTTGCGTGCCATTCATTTTTAACGAGGTGCGGTTTTGCAATTGCTGCAGAACAGGACCTTCTTTCAGGGTGACAAATGTCGCGTGATGCGGTTTGCAATGATTGCTGCAGAATTTATTGCGCAGCAAAACCGCACCGTGTTTGAGGTGTCAAATGAATGGTAACCAAACGCGTGGTGCTTTTTGCCATTATTGCAGTGAGATTTGGAATAGTGGGCAGAATATCCCAAATCACCAGATATGAACGGGGCCTTAAAGTTTTTTTTTTTGCCTTCCTCTGGATCAGCTGTGGTATAGGGTTCTGTTTATGTAGGGTTTATATTATTGTTTGTAACGGATGGTCTTGTGTTTTTCTTCAACTGAAGTTATTATATTAATATTCCTCTCAGGGTGGCAGGTTTAACTCTGACTCAAGCTATAACATTCTTCAGATGAAACTCAAAATATATAAAGATATTAGATGGTTTTCCCAAGTCTGCAATACAATCTCTAGGAGAATATATGATTTGTGTTATATTTGCACAGGAAAATATCACATCTGAAGGTTTCAGTCAACATATTAAAACAAACAATTCCTTTGCTCCACTAATGATGCTTTCAGGTGTGTAACCGTTATTGTCCACATACATATATATATATTGTATATATAGAGCATGAGAAAAGTAAGATTTATGCTTAGAGGAAATAGAGCCATTCTTACAAGTCACACAATTATCCATCTTGGAGCTGATAGACACCCCTGGAAGACATTTTCATTTTGAAAGGGAATGGTCATAGTTTTACAGTGATAATTCATATACTAATGTTATAATAATCATCACTACATTTTATGACAAATGCATAGTGACAGCTGTTAATCACCTAGAAACTAAATTTTCTGATATGCCAGCCACTTCCTGCTTTTGGAGAGTTTTCAATGCAGTCATGTCATGATCAAAGATAGTTGGCTGAGATTATTATTTTAAAAGTGTTAGTCCTGCTGGTTTAATCTGATTGTATAAATCAATATGGGTAGTTGCACTGAAAATGATTAAAGGACAGTAATACAGAACTCTTGATCCAAAGTAAGTGCTGACTAAACTGGTGATTAGGAACACTGTGAGTGGACTGTGGTGATTAGGGATACTGACTGGCAGCACTGGTCTGGTGACATTGTACTGCTGTGACAGTGATGAGAGATAATGGCTGGCGATACTGACATACAGTGATATGCCCCATAGTTGGTGTCATTGGGAGGACTTGTGCTCCATAGTTGGTGTCATTGGGAGGAGTTGTGCCCCATAGTTGGTGTCATTGGGAGGAACTGTGCCCCATCTTGGTGTCATTGGAAGAAATTGTGCCCCATCGTTGGTGTCATTGGAAGAAATTATGCCCCATCGTTGGTGTCATTGTAAGGAATTGTGCCCCCTCGTTGGTGTCATTGGGCCTCATTGTTGGTGTCATTGAGAGAAATTGTGCCATTTTGTTGGTGTCATTAGAAGGAATTGTGCCTCATCGTTGGTGTCATTGGGAGGAATTGTGCCCCATTGTTGGTGTAATTGGGCCCCATTGTTGGTGTCATTGGGCCTTATTGTTGGTGTCATTGAGAGAAACTGTGCCCCGTTGTTGGTATCATTGTGAAGAATTGTCCCCCATAGTTGGTGTCATTGTGAGGAATTGTGCCCCATGGTTTGTGTCATTGAGAGGTCCATTGTTGGTATCTGTGGATGAAATGGTGCCCCAAGGCCGGATAAAAGCAAGGAAAGGGCCACATCTTGCCTCCTCCATCGTTGGTGTCATTGAGAGGAACTGTGCCCCATTTTGGTGTCATTGGAAGAAATTGTGCCCCATCGTTGGTGTCATTGGAAGAAATTGTGCCCCATCGTTGGTGTCATTGGAAGAAATTATGCCCCATCGTTGGTGTCATTCAAAGAAATCATGCCCCATTGTTGGTGTAATTGGGCCCCATTGTTGGTGTCATTGGGCCTTATTGTTGGTGTCATTGAGAGAATCTGTGCCCCATTGTTGGTATCATTGTGAGGAATTGTCCCCCATAGTTGGTATCATTGGGAGGAATTGTGCCCCACCGTTGGCGTCATTGGGAGGAATTGTGCCCCATCCTTGGCGTCATTAGGAGGAATTGTGCCCCATCGGCGTCATTGGGAGGAATTGTGCCCCATCATTGGTGTAAGTAGGAGAAATTATAGTCCATTGTTGGTATCAGTGGATAAAATGGTGCCCCAAGGAAGGAAAGGGCCCCCGGGCCGCAGTTTGGAGACCACTGCTCTACACCATCCGATGGCCAGCAGGGAGGAACTTGTTCATCTATAGGGATTCCAGAAATGTACTTTTTAATGCTCATCACTCATTATTACTTACACTCTCTAATCTGAATGGGTAACTACATAGGTAGATATTAACCACTTCCCGTCGGTCTGTAACAATATGGCTGGTGTGACAATATGCGAGGCATAGTGGTAGAGGGACGCTACCTGTCGCCTCGTATGCATTTATGTGGACTGGATTAAGCGAAGTCCGGTCCCGATTTTACCAGCCACCATGGCAGGGCTGGTTCCGGTCCAGAGTTTGTGGTCCACTGGAGTCCACCACCAGGTGGACTTAAATAATCAGGAAGAGATCTCACTTAAGCTCTGGCCTGAACCTCAGAGAGGGATACGAGGGAGCTCTGTGTGCTGTTTTGGACTTTAATCCAAGGTTTGCATTTTGCTTATGTTTTGTGGGTGTCGGGGGCCATAGTGAGGAAACTATACTGCTTAGTTTAGCGCCGGACGGAAAGAACTTATTTTCTGTTTTGTTTTTAACCTGCAAAAGTATTTATCAATAAACCTGGCCGCCAGATTTTAAGGAAAGTTGTCTGCACGCTGACTATTTTTCCTCTGGAGGGCTGATCCCCACGAGCTAATCTCCCACACATGGTGGAGGATGCGGGCATCTTTCCAAGATGAAGGAAATGCTGAAGGCGTTGCTACAAGCCAATACAGCTCAGCGGGAAACCAACCGCCAGGTCGCAGAGGCCGCTGCAACACAACAGGCGGTTCTGCAGGAAACCAACCTCCGGATGGCACAGCCCGCTGCAGCCCAGTGGGAGGAAAGTCACCAGGCTATCGCAGCACAACAGCAGATGAACCAACAGTTTGCAGAGGCCCTGCTGGAATTAAAGAAGGGGTCCGCACCTCAGGTGACAGTGGAACCAAAGATGGTACACGCCTCTTACCACATGCAGAAGATGACACCTGTGGATGACGTGGAGCCATATCTCACGACGTTTGAAAGAGTCGCTCTTCGCGAAGGATGGTCAAAAGAACAGGGGGCGGGATTGTGTGATACTTGCATGGCTAGAGGTCACCATGGCAGTCCGGGCCCAACGGGTGCATCGGTGGACCTGCCGCACCGACAAGCCAACCCGCCAATGTTCGACCTGGTTCACCTCACCAGGAAGTGGCTACAGCTGGAGACTTTGCCAGGTCCTCAGATTGTGGCGCACGTGGTCATGGACCGCTATCTGCGTGTGCTCCCTGCTGCTTTGAGGAAGTGGGTCAGTCATGGGGACCCCAAAACCAACAACCAACTCGTGGACCTCGTGGAGATATACACTGCTGCTGAGGACTTGTTGCACCCATCTACACCCCACTCCAATTTATCTAGGGAATCATCGCCTGGCGGATCTGGTAAGACTGTTCCAGGGTTCAGGAGCGTGGGTAAATTTGATAAGACTGCTACGGTTAAAGAGACTGTGGGCTCTAGACCTGGAGACTGGCCAAAGAAGCAAGGAAGATCTTGGGGACCCTGGAAAGGATTGGTGTAGAGCACATACAGTACTACTGATGCCATGCATTGGGCCATATTGCTGCCAATTGTCCCCTGAATGATGAACCCATGCAAAGTGATTATACTTATGATGCTCTTCTCTTTTTGCACAGGTCAAATCGCATGGAGAGCCAAATGTGTGTGATTTTTGTTGATGGAAACCCAGTCACTGCCCTACTTGACTCTGGTAGTGTAGTGACGTTGGTAAAAAGCAATTGTCTAAATCCTGCAAATTTACACCCTAGCACTGTCAGGGTCATTTGCATCCATGGGGAAACTCGTGACTACCAGATGGTGGTGGTTGAGATTGACACCTCTTGGGGCAGTGTGACTCATTCAGTGGGGGTAATACCTTCTCTGCTATATGAAGCCCTAGTGGGCAGGGATTTTTCCCAATTTTTGGAGGTTATGGGAAGACGCAGGGAGTCTGCAGAAGAGAACTCCCCCTGCTGCAGAAGCACGGAAACTACTCTCACCTGACCCGTTATGCCAAATGGAAGGGGAGACTGGTGGCAGGACTGAAGAAGGAGGAGACCCTGTTCCTTTTCCAGTACTGGCTGGGAAGCCGAAGGGGCTGGAAGATAGCCCCCAGCTGGAGGCTAATGACCCAGACAATGTCTCTGACCCTGACTGTGAGAGTGAACCAAATGTAGTACCTAACTTAGAGGTCCGGAGGGAAGACTTCTGTTCAGAGCAACTATGGGATGTCACTCTCCTTAGAGTCAGAGAATACGTGAGGGTGATGGATGGGCAACCTATGTCTTTTCCCAACATGGCTCTTAAAAATAATTTATTGTATCAGGTGGTGAAACGCAGGGAGGACAAGGTGGAACAGCAAGTGGTTCCCAAACCCTTTCACAGGACGGTGCTAGATCTAGCCCATGGACATGTAATAGGGGCATCTGGGTATGGATAAGACCAGGGAGAGAATAACCCAGGGATTCTTCTGGCCCGGGTTGCATGCAGATGTCAGAGAGTATTGTGAATCATGCTATGAGTGTCAGATGATGGTCCCATCATCCCATTTTCGCAGTCCCCTTGTCCCACTTCCCATAATTGAAGTGCCGTTTGAGCGAATCGGCATGGATCTCGTGGGACCAGTAGTAAAATCTGCCCGATGGTCCAGGTGTTTAGTCGGGTTGGGATCCCTAAAGAGGCCTTAATGGATCAGGGCACCCCGTTTATGTCCCGTGTGACCAGGAAATTGTGTAGGTTGTATAAAATCTCTCATGTCCGTACCTTGGTCTACCACCCCCAAACGGATGGACTTGTGGAGAGGTTTAATAAAAGGCTCAAAAGCATGTTGAAAAAGGGAGTGGAAAAAGATGGGAGAGATTTTGCTGCCGTATCTCATGTTTGCCATACGAGAGGCGTCTATGGGGTATTCCCTCTTTGAACTCTTGTATGGTAGACATCCCAGGGGTCTGCTAGATGTCACAAAAGAGACATGGGAAGGAGAGGCCACCCCATATAGAAGCGTCATTGAGCACATTTCCTTGATGCAGGATTGAATCGCAGCAGTCCTGCCCCTAGTGCGAGAGCATATGGAGCAAGCTCAGGAAGCCCAAAAAAGGGTTTATAATCGGGGTGCGTTTTGCACTGAAGAGAGGCTTTCGTCTAGCCACTCTTCCATAAAGCCCAAACCCGACGAGGGCTGCAGTGATGGTTGTCCTTCTGAAACTTTGTCCAATCTCCCCAATTGCTAAATTTGGCTGGGCGACCAGCTCTTGGAAGAGTCCTGGTTGTGCCAAACTTCTTCCATTTGAGAATTATGGAGGCCACTGTGCTATTGGGAACCTTCAGTGCAGCAGAAAGTTTTTCATAGCCTTCCCCAGATCTGTACCTTGCAATAATCCTGTCTATGTGCTCTGCAGGCAGTTCATTTGACCTTATGGCTTCTGTTCTGATACAGTATTGCATTGTCAGCTGTGAGGCCTTTTATAGAGAGGTTTAGAGCTGCACGATTAATCGTATTAAGATCACGATCTCGATCTACCCCCCCCCATCTCCATTGGGCATTACCGCGATTTTCAGTGCAGTTAAAGGAGTCTGACTTGGGGGGCGAATCAGCTCGATTTGACAGTAATAAAAATGCCTGAAGTCTTTTGAAGTCAGAGCGGCTTGAGTCTCAGGGGAGAGAGCCAAGTCTGGGCAGACAGCCAACTTCTGAGTCATTGATAAAAGAGATACTTCAAAGGCATTGAACTCTGAGTGAACTCCCCTTCTATAGTTGTTTGGTTTAACCATTTAAAGACTAAATCTTTCCTCACACTTGCTGTTTACAAATAAAAATCCATTATTTTGTGCTAGAAAATGACTTAGAACCCCCAAACATTATATATTTGTTTTTAGCAGAGACCCTAGAGAATAAGATGGCAGTTGTTGCAATATTTTATGTCACACGCTGTTTGCGCAGCAGACTTTTAAACGCAATTTTTTTGGAAAAATTACCCTTTCAAAAAACTAAACAGTGCTGTTAGCCCAATTTTTTTGCATATTTAATATATTACGCCGCGAGAATCGTGAGAGAATCGTGATCTTTATTCTAAGCAAAAAAATCGTGATTCTCATTTTGGCCAGAATCGTGCAGCTCTAGAGAGGTTATAGAAAGATTTTACTGCATTATAAAACACCTGTCACCGCAAGGACACACAAGAAACAATTGTTTCCTATGTATCCCATTCACACTGAAATTGAGCCTGTGGCTGCAGTGCAGAGTGCTGTGATAAAATGCAGATATACTGCATTTTATCCCAGTACACTGCTCTGAAATGCACGCCAATGTACGGCAGCGCAGCACATCAATGAAGTCATAAATGAAGTGTATTTTTTGTACTCTTCAAATAAAGTCTGTACGAAACAACAAAAAAAGAAAAAAACAAAGCTGAATCACACACCACACTGCCCCCTACAGCAGTTGGCAAAGGAGAGCCACCGAAGCTGAAAAGTGCTCCGGCAGGTCTCCATTGTAGTGTGAATGGAGCCTAAGGCTGGGTCCACACTACTGCGAATTGAATGCAAATTTCCTCCACATCCAATTCGCATGTCAGGAGTCTGTAACTGGCTCTCAATGGAGCCGTTTCACACATCTCTGGGATGGCTGCGAAGTGAATTGCACAAAAGTCCTGTGCATCTTCTGGTCTGTTTCAGGTCCGAATTCAGCCTAAAGAAAATGAATGCAGATGGGGATCTCTGGAATGATTCTAAGGTATTTATGAGAACTAAGTGTACTCAGAATTTTAAAGAAAAAGGATGAAACAACTGAAAATTGAAGCATATGTGTTTTTTGTTTTTTTTATACTTTAGTTATCCATATAACAAAAACATCTAATCTTATTAATTTATGCAATTCCTTCACATTTTGCTTCTAAATAAAGAGAATCTGACAAAGACCACTTTTTTTAAATCAATGTAATTAATATTAAAGTAGTACTATGGCCTAATGTAATCATTTTTTTTAAAAAGCGGATACCCCCCCACCTTGCCTTTGAATTTGTCACCATCACTGTAATATCTAGAGCAGGGGTGTCAAACTTGATTTCATCGTGGGCCGTATGAGCATTATGGTCGCCCTGAAAGGGCCGGTTGTATATCTAAGACTAGATGTTCAAAGCACCACCCCCCCTTACAACTGATGCCAAGAGCTCCCCCCACCATCAGAAGTCAAGGGTCCCCCACCCTTCCTTACATCACAGTGGGGGCAGAGCTGAGAATTAGAAAGTGCAGGGTCTGGAGTAGGACCAGAGGAGAGCTGGAGTCTTCTGAATGCTGAGACCAGGGGAGATGAAGATGAGGGGGTGCTGCAGCTGCACAGAGAGACAGACTGCTGAGACAGGGGTGGTGGAGATGAGGGGAGTGCTGTAGCTGCAGGACAGGTGTGAGGGCCACATGAAATGACCTGGAGGGCCGGATTCGGCCCCCGGGCCTTGTGTTTGACACCTGTGATCTAGAGCAAAACAATCATATTGAATTGTAAATACAAGTCCCTTTTGTTTATAGTTGTCCACATGCTAATGAGCAATATTTCACTGTCATTTTGCTGTTTAGTGGGAGTGGCCATCAGCATTGACACTACAGATTTACAAGAGTGTAGCTTGTAAGGTTGGGTTCACACTGCTGCAATGTCAGACTTCACATTTGATTCGCACAGCACTGCCACGCAAATCACATGCAATGTCTGTGCAATGCAAATTCAGCCATGCAGATTGTATGGCTGAATTTGCATCTCATTTGGACCAAAGTCGTGCAGGACCCTTTTTGGTGTGTTCACAACCATGCGTTCCAATTCCTGTCCGAATTGACAGTTCACACTGTGATATGCAAACCGATCTGGGGGTGTCATTACCCTTGTTTTGACACTCCCAGCGGTTCGCATAGGGCAGTGTGAACTGCCTGCGTATCAGGTGTGATGTGGGAACCCGCAGTGGATTCGCTGGGTTCCCGCATCGCAACAATGTGAACCGAATCTCAATCAGCACCTGGCCACAGCTAGTTCTGTCTACTATTTTCTGGATAGACATAACTGCCTCTGTTGCGTGAAACCCTCCCACTGTGAACTGCAGTGCCTGGAAGGGGGAGCATGTGAGACACAAATGAAAGAGGATTTAGCATACATATGGGAAAGAAAAAGAAGGAATTTTGACTTACCTGTAAATTCCATATCTTGGAGTAAAGAACAGGACACAGGCAAAGTATTCATAGACCCTGGGTTGTAGGCTTGTACCTCCAGGTGGTAGAACAATGAGAAGATTTTCGAGCACACGCCCCCAGAGAGGCTCCATTATAACTCTACCTGACTCTACCAGTCCTCGGTTTTGTGACAAACTAACAATCAAGTAATGTTAATTCTAAAAAGAAGAAACACTCACCTCAGCTGAATTAAATACATCAGGCAAAAGGAAATTCAGTAATGCCCACAACTCATGGAGGTTGTTCTGCAAAGGGGTGCCTGTTAGTAATAGCCGGTTTGTTGTTTTAAACTCACGAACAATTTCAGATAACTTTAAAAACAAAATTGTGCTAGTGAGTTATTTTAGAAGTGTGAAAACAAACAAAGCATACAAATACAATTACACCAATTATAACAGAACAAACATATTTTGGTATCTTATAACCTAGCCATTTGATCATTTAAATTGAATTGTCTAAGATATAAGATAGGTGCAGGTCGCCACAGAGAATGCCCACCACTCTTGTTTTTATGTACTGTAATTACATAACATATTTACTGTAGTTATATATCATTTGTTAGAGAAGAATATTATTATTATAATACAGGATTTATACAGCGCCAACAGTTTACACAGCGCTTTACAATATAAAGGGGGGCAGTACAATTACAATACAGTTCAGTACAGAAGGAATAGGAGGACCCCGCTCATGGAGCTTACAATCAAAAGGGAGGAGGAGGTGGTACAAAACGTAATTGCTGCAGGGGATGATCTGTGAACATGGAAAATTTCTGCCTGAATCTGAGAAAGATGAATTGCCTGGCCACTATACTCTATATATACACTGAGCAAAATTATAAACGCAAAAATTTTGTGTTTGCCCCTATTTTTCATGAGCTGAATGCAAAGATCTATGACTTTTTCTATTTACACAAAAGGCCTATTTCTCTCAAATATTATTCACAAATCTTTCTAAGCCCTGGTTCACACTGACAGCGGGAAAGAAATGGTGCATTTCATTCCCGCATGTCAGTCCCGACTTGGGGGTGGGGCGATTTTAGAGACATCTGTGCGGGTTTCTGCACAGATGTCTATGGAAATCGCATCCCGAAGTCGCCAAAAGTACTTTTGGGAATCATGCGTCGCACCGATTCAGATGGTTCCATTGCCGGCAATTGCCACCAATTTGTCATGCGATTTGACATGTTAAATCACATGCCAAATCGCTCCAGTGTGAACCCAGGCTAAATCTGTGTTAGTGAGCACTTCTCCTTTGCCGAGATAATCCATCCACCTCACAGGTGTGGCATATCAAGATGCTGATTAGACAGCATTATTATTGCACAGGTGTGCCTTAGGCTGGCCACAATAAAAGGCCGCTCTAAAATGTGCAGTTTTATCACACAGCACAATGCCACAGATGTTGCAAATTTTGAGGGAGCGTTCAATTGGCATGCTGACAACAGGAATGTCCACCAGAGCTGTTGCCCTTGAATTTAATGTTCATTTCTCTACCATAAGCCGTCTCCAAAGGCGCTTCAGAGAATTTGGCAGTACATCCAACCGGCCTCACAGCCGCAGACCACGTGTAACCACACCAGCCCAGGACCTCCACATCCAGCATCTTCACCTCCAAGATTGTCTGAGACCAGCCACCCGGACAGCTGCAACAATCGGTTTGCATAACCAAAGAATTTCTGCACAAACTGTCAGAAACCGTCTCAGGGAAGCTCAACTGCATGCTCGTCGTCCTCACCAGGGTCTCGACCTGACTGCAGTTCGTCATCGTAACCGACTTGAGTGAGCAAATGCTTACATTCAATGGCGTCTAGCACTTTGGAGAGGTGTTTTCTTCACGGATGAATCACGGTTTTCACTGTACAGGGCAGATGGCCGACAGAGTGTATGGCATTGTGTGGGTGAGTGGTTTGCTGATGTTAACATTGTGGACCGAGTGGCCCATGGTGGCAGTGGGGTTATGGTATGGGCAGGCATATGCTATGGACAACAAACACAGGTGCATTTTATTGATGGTATTTTGAATGCACAGAGATACTATGACGAGATCTTGAGGCCCATTGTAGTGCCATTCATCCCCGTCCATCACCTCATGTTGCAGCCTGATAGTGCATGACCCCATGTTGTAAGGATCTGTAAACAATTCCTGGAAGCTGAAAACATCCCAGTTCTTGCATGGCCAGCATTCTCACCGGACAAGTCACCCATTGAGCATGTTTGGGATGCTCTGGATCGGCGTATACGACAGCGTGTTCCAGTTCCTGTCAATATCAAGAAAATTCGCACAGCCATTGAAGAGGAATGGACCAACATTCCACAGGCCACAATCAACAACCTGATTAAACTCTATGCACAGGAGATATGCTGCACTGCATGAGGCAAATGGTGTTCACACCAGACACTGACTAGTTTTCTAACCCCCGGACCCCCCAATACAGTAAAACTGCACATTTTAGAGTGGCCTTTTATTGTGGCCAGCCTAAGGCACACTTGTGCAATAATCATGCTGTCTAATTAGCATCTTGATATGCTACACCTGTGAGGTGGATGGATTATCTCAGCATAGGAGAAGTGCTCACTAACACAGATTTAGACAGATTTGTGGGCAATATTTGAGAGAAATAGGCCTTTTGTGTAGATCTTTGCATTCAGCTCATGATAAATAGGGGCAAACACAAAATTGTTGCGTTTATAATTTTGCTCAGTGAATATATATATATATAACCAGACGGGAGCCTCGTTTTTCCGGGAGGACGTACCCATCTGTGTTATTAATAAATAAGCAATTTAAATGCCAAATTATATAAACCACATATTAGCAGGAAACAAACCTTTGATTTTTCATTCTTTATCCTATGAGCTTCATCAATGACCAAGTACCTCCAGTTGAACTTTTTAAAAACAGATTTTTCCCGTATGACCATTTCATAAGATGTAACACAGACATCCCATTCTCCAGGCATCATGACATCTCTTATAAAGGCAGCCTAATTCACACAAGAAAACCAACAATTTTACAATAAGTAGCTCTTGAAATCACAAAAATAAAACATTTATAGTTAGTAACTGTACATTAGCATTAGCTTCCAGGCAAACAACTAAATACACAGCTGAAAAAAGGTTTTTTTTGCCCACAGGGATCCATAGGATTTTCTGTTTCCTTTTTCCCAGTATTATTAGCTCAGTGTACATTTTCAGTATGCCTCAATGCTGGGATGAATGAATCCCATATACATGTGTGGGAATTATGTGATCCTGGACAATCAAAATGGGCAAAAATCCTGAATGTGCAATAAGTTGAGAAGAAAATGTCAAGGGAGCTTGCTGATGTCAAATAGCTGGAAAACAGGCACTAGATAATGCCGTTTAGATAAAATGTTGCCTCTACCTTTTCTTTACCTGTTCTAAGAGTTGGTATCACAAGAACAGAAAAAAAAAAGCTAAGGTAACCAGTTATATTACAGAAACCCACACAGTTGTCTGTCAAATCGTCCCCCGAAGTCGGACTACATTGCCAGGTTGAAATCGTGCGAGTTCAGCTGAACTCGCACAATTTCTAACCCACAGCAATGTGAACCTAGGCTTAGGCTCCATGCACACGGCTTAAAAAAAAAACGCCAGTTCCCATTGCAGAAAAAAAATGCTCATATAGAGCATTTTTGTATAGCTGTTTAGGAACAGTTAGTGGTTTTCTGCCAAAAAGTCTCCTCTCAAAAACACAAACCAGAATGGGGTTTTTTTTTCTGCCTCTTAGACCCCTTTCACACTGAGCAGTGGGTCCGTTTGTGGTAAAGCACCGCTCGTTTTAGCAGGGCTTTATCGCTGTTCGGCCACTAGCAGGGCGCTTTTAACCCCTAAAAAGGGGTTAAAAATTCCTGTGTTGCAGCGCTTCTGAAGCGCTTTTCATTGCAATGGGCAGGGCATTTTGGGAATGCTGTATACAGCGTTCCCAACCCCCCCCCCCTACCCCCCAAAGATGCTGCTTGCAGGACTTTTCTGAACGTCCCGCAAGTGCACCGCCCCAGTGTGAAAGCATCCATTGCACTGAATGGGCAGCAGTTGTTAGGCGCTTTACAGGCACTATTTCTAGCGCTAAAACGCCTGAAAGGGATCTAAACACAGAGTTTAAAATATACTTCTAAACCTCCCTGTTGCCAGGCCATCACATGTTTATGCCTATTTATGTACCATTCACAGTACCTTAATGGTTTCTGTTACATTCAAATGTTAGAAAGAAAGAAAAACATCCTAATGTGCATGGAAACATAGGATAACATTTGAGCTACAGGAAGAATACACAACTCCTGTAGAAGCAGCATTTTTTAATGGAAGTGTGTATAGACCCTTAAAGGAGATCTAAAGTCACATGTGTTACATTAAGGTATAATAAAGAGCATTAATCACTGACTCAAAAAGTTGTATTAGTATGGTTGAAAAACGTTTTTTCTTTGAAATGTGTGCAAAACCTCAGTCCATCCCTGTAGCTGCAGCTGTTGTTCTTTAGCATTTGCGGAACTTCAAAATAGCCAGTGGAAGGGGGGGCGGGGGGGGGGCGGCGTTTAACCACGACCCACCAGAAGACCCAAGGGACAGCCGGCACAGACCCAAACAAGCCGGAATAGGCTTCAATCAGGTCTCCGATGTAGAAACCCGGAAGCGATGTCATGACGTCACTTCAAGGTTACTCGGCTGCCAATGGCGCCATTTTAAAATACTTTTGAATACAGATCCCTCCATAAAGAGTACCTGTCACTGCCTATTACTGACACAAGGGATGTTTACATTCCTTGTGACAGCATTAAAATTGATCAGATTTTTTCTTTAACCTCCCTGGCGGTATTCCCGAGTGTGGCTCGGGGTGAATTTTCTGTACCAAGAGCGGTAACTCTGAGCCACACTCGGTATTGCATCGCTGGATCCAGGCTGGGTTACTTACCTTGCCTCCTGGATCCAGCGATGTCCCCCCGCTGTGTCCGAAGGGGCTGTGTCCTCCGCCCAATGCCTCTGTGTGCCGGGCTCCGTTCCCTGCGAGCATCGCGTCGCACGGGGGCGGAGCCTGGCGGCAAATTCAAAAAGTGAAACACACAGTAAACATACAGTACACTGTAATCTGTAAGATTACATTACTGTATGAAATCATTTCACATCCCCTCTGTCCCTAGTGGTTTGCCCAGTGCCCTGCATGCACTTTTATATTATACATGTCATTCTTTCTGCCTGGAAACTTGAGAACGTCCATGGCAACCAAAAAGCGTCCCTTTACGTCAAAAGTGGTTTTTGATCAGCTAGAAAACACCAATAGTAAATAAGAATCATTTGCAGAATTGAGTTATACTGATTTTTGGGGAAATTTATCATCAGACACTGAAATTGAGGACAGCGACAATTCTGCAAATTTCAGTGTTTTTGATTTAATTACATTATTGAATAAATTTTATTACTATTATATTATTATTTTTGATAATTATTTATGGGCTAACTTTACTCTTTAGTTTTTTTTTTAGTTTTTTTTACATTCAGTGAAGTGTATTTTTTCCAAAACAATTTCATTTGAAAGACCGCTGCGCAAATACCGTGTCACATAAAATATTGCAATGACCTCCATTTTATTCTCCAGAGTCTTTGCTAAAAAAAATATATATATAATGTTTGGGGGTTCTAAGTAATTCTCTAGCAAAAAATACTTATTTTAACGTGTAAGCAACAAATGTCAGAAATAGGCTTGGTCCTTAAGTGGTTAAGATGGAAGGCAGGAGCTGTGACCTGGGGCGTGAGAGGTGCATGGCACAGAGACGGCATACTGAAATAGGTTGGGGGAAGATGGGTAGAAGGGAAGTTCTGCAAGCTGTAAAGGTGAGCAGAATGGAGGTGGGGTGAGGAGGAGGACTTAGAGCTCATATGTGCTGTCATCTGGGAGGTAAGGTAGTTGGCAGAGACTGCATGCACAGTTACTGGGGAGGGAGGTGGATGGGAGGTGTTAAAGTGACTTTCATGTTACCTTAGGGCTCTTTCACATATGTGGACCGTTCAAGACCGCCTGTCAGTTTTTCAGGCGGACCTGAGCGCACACTCCATGTACCTCTATGGAGCAACGGATGTCAGCAGTGACATGTTCGCTGACATCCAATCTGATCAGCTAAATCCAGACGGATGGAAACCCTATTTTCCATCTGTCTGGCGATCGGATGAGAATGGACAGGCAGATCCGTTTTCATCCGATCCCCCATAGAGGAGAGCAGGGCTCTGACAGGCCAGTCTCTGCACAGTGAGCAGAGACAGACCTGTCATCCGCCGGCTCAGCGGGGATCAACAGAGCGATCCCTGCTGAACAAGCGGAGTCTGTGAAAACGTAGTGTGAAAGAGCCCCTTAAGTTCTTCATATAACAAAGTGGATCTCTTATTAGTAAAACATTTAAGAATGGGCTTAAACTATATCTAAAAGCAGAACTTTGTTTTAGCTTTGGATAGAGTAGAGAGGAATTAGTAAAGGAACCTTTCTCAGATTTGTATTACTGTCTGTGCTCCCATTACAGAGATTCACCCTCTCTATTATGCTGGTCATACATGGGTTGAATTCCGAACAAATTTTCTTTTGAAAATCAGAAATTTTGTGTGTTTTGTGATCCAATGGTCCACCCTTGATTTCGAAATTCGACCAACCAAGTCTTCAATTTCACCTCATGTTGCTACAGAAAAGAATTTTTGTGGCTGAGAATCTTCTTTTCTTTGCATGAATTTTCTTTTCTTGCACTCATGCTCATTTCTTTTTCAATTAGATTTCTTGCACGATTCTCCAATCATTAATTATAAAATTGTTTGTTTTTCAGAAAATTTCCAACATGCCTAATCACTCAAATTTAATTGCTGCATGAAAATTGGCCATTTCTGCAGCCCACTAATGTGCGAAATTCAAACTAAAATTCTTAAATAAGATTTTCGGCAGAAAATTCATTCGAAATTCGACCCATGTATGGCCAGCCTTAGTCTTGTTTACACTGTTATCACTGAGTGTCAAAATGAGAAAATGAGTTGTCAGGAGAACAAGAACAGAGGGGAAATATCTGAATGGGAACACCAGTTCTGGAGACCATGGTGATCAGTGGGGATCCCCCCACTTTTCAGGCTTTTCCTCTTACTTCCTTGTTTTGGTAATGGGACAGGAAATGAAAGGAAAATCCCCCCCCCCCCCCAATGAGACACACATGGTTAAAAACTGACAGGGAGAAGAGTTTTGCTCTGTAATCTTTGTAACATTTATGTGAGCAAATTTAAAAATAAACAATACTATTTACAATAAAGTACAAGTCAGACTCAGTCCATATACTAGAGGGAAGAAAGAGGGATGTGGAGTTGATCAAAGATAATCCTGCAGCTCCTGGTAAGCAGTTATGGGAAGGATCCATCAGCGAGATATGCAAAAGAAACAGCAGCAGGGTGCAGGAATTAATGTAGACACCACTGGCCATTCATCCCTTTGGAGGGTTTACTCCCATGCACAGCAGCTGTCGGTGAGGTGGACTGGATTACTGCTCTGTGTTCTGTTTACACACCACTCGCTGCCTCTGGAACCGGAGTTATGCTTCTTACATGTAAGTGTGCCTTTTACAATAAAGTGATGCTCTTATGATACATTAAAGCGTTTGTTAACCTTAAAAAAAAAAAAAGAAAAATAAAGATCCTGTTCCTTTAAAGCATTATATACAGCACATTGCTTGTGCTGTGTAATTTGCCCCCCTGTGTCACCTGAAATACCTGGCTGATCCTGCCAGTTTCTGCCCTCCCCTATGTACTTTGACCACGATATATCAGTGCTACTGAGCCCTGACACCGTTGTCAATGTAGGTGTCTCCATCAGCCGCAGCCCTGCTCTGTGTCTCCTGTTTCCTCTCCTCCTTCCCCTTTCTGCCTGTCAGCTCCATTTCCGTGTCACCCCCTCCCGTCCAGCCACTCAAATTAGGGTTAACTTTACATTATCCTCTTGGTTGATGAATCGAATGTCCCCGTGTGACTGTGCTTTATTAAAAATGCAGCTATATACCTTTACTTTACTGAGCGCAGATCGGCAATTACGTGACACACTCCCTACCTCATCTCTCACATGACAGCTGCAGTGGGTGGAGCTGCCTCTCTCCGCCACTCCTCCTTAATGACGTCAGCGAGGGACCCTCAGCCCTGCCCACTGCATCTGTCGGGCCGAGAGAAGCGGCATGTCACGTGATCGTCGATCTGCGCCCTGTAAACAAGGTATATAGCTGCATTTTTAATAAAGCACAGTCACACGGGGACATTCGATTAATCAACAAAGAGGATAATGTAAAGTTAACCCTGTGGGTTAACAAACACTTTAATTCCTGCACCCTGCTGTTGCTTCTTTTGCATGCAAGTGAATCTCTTGGATACATTATATAAGCTTTCTTACCCGTTGATCTTTGTCACCAATTAAACACACTGCACAGAGAGATGGCACCCAGCGTTTAAATTCATTCATCCAGTTATGAAGCGTAGATTTTGGTACCAAAACCATATGAGGACCTGGAATGTTCCGGTAGTGTTTAAGGTAACCCAGCAAAGCAATTGTCTGCAAGGTTTTTCCCAACCCCTATAAAGAAAAGAGTTTGAAAAAATACCTTCAAAATACTACAAATATACATAGCAATAAAATAAGGCAATGCATAAAGCTCTTGGTTATGCATAGAAATCTAACAAGACTATGTTACCGAAATAGCAAAAAGCACGGAAGTAACAGTTTAATGTTTCAACATGAACTAAAGTGCAACACTTTTTAAGTGATGCAACCGCTCACTATAATCAAGAACTGTCAGTTTTAGCATATATAATGAGAAAGCAATCAGGCCATAGGTGTGAATGGGGACGTGCACACCTTAGCAATGTGAACTATTTCAAAAAGACAGTGTATCCTCTGTTTATCTCTACTGAAAGGTGTACTTAGAGCAAAGCTTTTACCAAACCAGCAGCACAATGAAAAAGGAGTAGGCCAGATTTGACCTGCAGTATTTCATCATTTGACTTCATTTATCTTCATTTGTCATTCTCCATTTGTCTTCATTTAACACTCTTGACAGAAAGTAACCAGATATAACGGACATGAGACCTATGTGGTTTGTATTTGCCTAATCTTATACTTTGCCTGCAACAGGTACTCACAGAAATGAGATAGTATTTAGTATAACCTGTAGATTAGGTAAAACACTTTTCCAATGCACTTTTGGTTGAAGAATTATTGTACATTTAGAACGCTAATCCTAAATGTGAAGAGGTCTATTTTAATCTCTCCCATAAACAGAGTGAACTTCTATATTTATGTCTTAGCAAGAAGCAATAGACGAAGGTGAACATGCGACTTGTAACATTTTATTTGTATGTCTTAATATACTTGTATATACGGTAGTAAAAAAGGGATTTTATTATAACTTACCGTAAAATCCTTTTCTCTGAGTTCACTGACAGACGCAGCTCTTCTTAAATGACACGTGGGGTTTTATGTCGTCCTATCAGGAGTGACTAGGCAAAACAGATGCAAAAGCATCAGGGATAGGCTGGCCCCTCCCATGGGGGCCGTCCTCACCTGAGCCTATAAAACCCCCTGCTGGCCAATAGCATTCAGATTGTCACAAGCAGTGCAACAAAAAAAACAGAGGGGTGGGAGCTGCGTCTGTCAGTGAACTCAGAGAAAAGGATTTTACGGTAAGTTATAATAAAATCCCTTTTTCTCTTACGTTCACTGACAGACGCAGCTCTTCTTAAATGACACGTGGGGACGTCCCAAAGCAGTGCCAAAAAACTAGAGGGGTGGGCAAATAACAACAACAACTGTACCCAACAGAACCCTCTCAGGGAGCGCCTGACACACTCACACCGCTGCTTGCAAAACTTTGCGGCCAAAAGCAGCATCCGCAGATGCCGACACATCAACTTTGTAAAACTTAGTAAACGTGTGCACTGAGGCCCAAGTGCCCGCTTTGCACACCTGAGACACCGAAGCCTGGTGCCTGAACGCCCAGGAGGTGCTGACCGACCTGGTGGAATGAGCCGTGACCGGAAAAGGGGGAACCTTGCCCCGAAGCTCATACGCATGGGTCACGGTCTGTCTAATCCAACGGGAAATGGTAGCCGACGAGGCTGCCGAACCCTGTTTGGAGCCCCCGGGTAACACAAACAACGAGTCAGACTTCTGAAAAGAAGCTGTAGCACTCAAATAAACCCGCAGGGCCCTCACCACATCCAAAGAGTGTAACTCAAATTCCTTAGGATGTTTTGGGTGAGGACATAATGAAGGAAGGATAATATCCTCATTCAAATGAAAAGAAGAGACCACCTTCGGAAGGAAAGAAGGTGGGAGTCGCAACACCGCCTTGTCATTATGAAGAATCAAGTACGGGGACTTGCAGGACAAGGCAGCCAATTCCGACACCTGCCGTGCGGATGTGACAGCCAGTAAGAAGGCAACCTTCTGCGACAAAAAGGACAAGGGAATGTCCCTAATCTTCTCATACGGTGGTTTCTGTAAAACAGAGAGCACCAGATTCAAATCCCATGGCGCCAGAGGCGGCCGAAAC
>BLSH010232923.1:781694-794883 GCA_018402905.1 Glandirana rugosa
ACAGGGCAACCAGCTGTTCCGACGTACCGGAGGGAGACGCCATGAGGTCTACCTCTGGTGTGCCCCACTTGCAACAAATCTGGCGAAACACCTCCGGATGCAGGGACCATTCCCCCTGGTCCAGTGTCTGGCGACTGAGAAAGTCCGCCTGCCAGTTCTCCACTCCCGGAATGTAAATTGCGGAGGGCGCCGGGACATGTTGTTCCGCCCAGCGGAGAATCAGAGCAGCCTCTGCAGCTGCCGCGGAACTTCTTGTCCCTCCTTGATGGTTCACATACGCCACAGCTGTGGCATTGTCCGACTGAACCCGGACAGGGAGGCCATGCAGCCTTGTCGACCAACGGGACAAGCAAAGCCTGATCGCTCTCAGTTCCAACACATTTATCGGAAGTCAAGCTTCCTGAGCTGACCAACGGCCCTGAGCAGACAACTGACCCAACACCCCTCCCCAGCCCGTCAGGCTGGCATCGGTCGTTACAATCGACCAGATGAGGGGAAGAAAAGACTTTCCCAGAGTCAGTGCTGGAGCCTGGAGCCACCAAGTCAGTGATCCCCTGGTCTGGTGGTCCAAACGGATCAGTCTGTCCAGAGAAAGGGGAGATTTGTCCCACCTTGACAGAATCGCCTTCTGCAGGAGCCGAGTGTGACTCTGGGCGTAAGGTATCGCCTCGAAACCATGAGTCCCAACACCCGCATGCAGAACCTTAGGGAGGACCTCCGGCGCGACAGTAGGGTCCGAACCGCCGCTTGCAGCCCCAATAGCTTGTTGGGAGGCAAGAACACCTTCGCCTGCACCGTGTCTAGAATCAGACCGAGGTATTCCAGGCGACATGAGGGGGCTAGCGAGGACTTTTGCAGGTTGATGAGCCAACCGAAGTCCCTTAGTGTAGAAGCCGTGATTCTCACATCCTCCTCCAAGGACACTACCGATTCCGCCCTCAAGAGCAGGTCGTCGAAGTACGCTACCACTGCGATACCCCTCTGTCTTAGCAGTGCTAGGACCGGCGCCAACACCTTGGTGAACACCCTGGGAGCCGAGGCCAGACCGAACGGTAGGGCCACAAACTGGTAGTGCAGGTCTCCCACTGCGAAACGCAGAAAACGCTGGTGTTTTTGGCAGATGGGAACGTGCAGATAGGCGTCCCTGATGTCCAGGGATGCCAATAATTCCCCTTGACGCAGGGCGGCAACGACCGAGCGAATGGACTCCATCTTGAACCTCTGTGCTTTGACAAAGCAGTTCAGAGCTTTGAGATCCAGAATCGGCCTGACCCCACCCTTTTTGGGCACCACAAAGAGGTTTGAGTAAAAACCGCAGAACCTCTCCTCCAGTGGAACTGGCACCACGACGCCCATGTCCGCGAGGGACTGGACCGCGCTTAACAGTTCCTCTAGACGCCCCTGCGGAAGTCTTAGGTTTGAGGGAAAGAACCTGTCTGGGGTCAGAGCTTTGAACTCTATCCGGTAACCGGTGGACACCACATCCAGGACCCACCGATCGGAGATGTGAGCTGTACAGCAGTCCGCAAACTCCAATAACCAGCCCCCCACCCGAGATATGGGCGGGGGCAACCCGTCACGCTGAGGGGGGTTTATCCTCCGCTTTTCCGGGCTAACGTTGCCAGGTTCTCTTACAAGACCCAGCCGGGGCCTTACCGGACTTAGAACCCGCCCCGGCTGTACCTGAGGCACGAAAAAACTTTTTCTGCCCAGAAAAAGAGGGGCCCTGTCGCCGGCGAAAGTCCCGCCGTTTGGGTTCCGGAAGAAAGAGACTCTCCCCCCCCCCCGTGAAATCTTTAATGATTTCGTCCAGCTGTGGTCCAAACAAATGACCCCCCTGGAAGGGAAGGTCAGTGAGGCGTTTCTTAGACGCCTGATCACCCGACCAAGACCTCAGCCACAACACCCGTCTGATGATTATGGCAAAAGCTGAAATTTTGGACAGCATGGACATGATGTCCAGCAGGGAGTCGCACAGATAATGGAGGTCTTCCACCACGTGTTGCACCTTATGCAACTCATTCCTTGCACAATTGCAACGCCAATTTTTGCACACTGAGGAGAGGCACTCAAAAAAGGACTGCGCTGACATTGCTGAGGCCAGAGCTGGCCGCATAGCAAAACCTGCTACCTGAAAAATAGCCTTAGACACCATTTCCGTGCGACGATCCGCCGCGTCCTTAAAAGAGGGCGAACCCTCCACAGGAAGGGTGGTAGCCTTATTTAGATGGGCCACCGGTGGGTCCACCGAAGGGGAAGCCCACCGCTTAAGGAAAGCCTCCTCAAAGGGATAGCGCACTGCAAAACGCTTAGGCAAAGTGAATGAATTTTAGGGGGAACCCCATTCCTTAAAAACAGCCCGTTCAAAAAAATTATCATAGGGAAAAGCCCTAGGTGACTTAGGAGGCCTCATAGACCCACAGACATAAGTGGAAGCCTGCGCCTCCTCAGACTGAGCAAGGCACAGAGTCTGGCGAATGTCAGCAATGAGCGCCGCTACAATTGCCTTGTCGCGCGCCACTGAGGCCCCCTGGTCCTCCTCAGTATCTGAGAGGACCAATTCGCCCTCAGAGAGTTCCACGGGGGTCCCCGTGACAACCGAGGCGACTTCATGATCTGAATCCTCGCCTGAGGAGACATGGGGGGCCAAGCGCTTAGCGGGGGGCACAGGACCCGGATCAGTAACCTTAAAAATAGATTCCACAAAAAGAGCCCGCAAGAGGTCCAAAGTGACTGCAGGGGCTTGTGCGGAGCGTTGCTCAGCCGGCTCCAAAGCAGAGGGCGCTGCAGGGTCCATAGCCGCCGCGTCGCCATCCCCAGACATAGGCCTGAATGGGACGCCCCCCCCCCCACATATCACCACCACCACCTAAGACCACCCAGGGAGCCTGGGAGGACAAGCCCACCTATATCCACACCCCAAGGAGCCAGCCAAACCTGCTGCTTCTAGCCCTGTAGCCTGTTAGCGCTGTAAGAGAAAAAAGGCGCCTGAGGACTGCACCACACATGCAGCTGCCGCTTCTCTGAGGAGAAAGCGCGCACAGTTTACACAGCGTGTAATACCAAAAACCGCCACCGGGGAGAAAATGGCGCTCGCGCAGCATGAGCCAACCGCCGCAAAATGGCGGCAGCTAACGAACGCACGCGAACGAACGTTCCCCAGTGGGAATACCGGTACAGGCCCCAGGTCCCTCAATAGCACAGACGCCGCGCTAACGCGGCAGACCAGAGGGGTGGGGGCCGGAGGTGGGGGGAGGGAGGGGAGCACGCAATAAGTAGGTGCCCCCCTGACAGGGAAAAAGCTACCGCTAAATTAAAAACTGCCCCGGATGTCGCCCCCCCCCTCCACGTCCTAAGGGCGGGGGAGGGGTCCACTCACCAGTCCGACGGGCGTTGCGGGTAGCCACCCGAAGCAGACTTTCCCCCCTTGTCCCGGGAAGGATTGCTGCTGGCCAAGGCCACTGGAAAGGCAAAAGCCAGACACTGGGCACAAGTGGCAACAGCCACAGGCCGCCCGCACGGAATGGGCCCTGAACGACGCTGCCCCGACATTTTTAGGGTAAGTCGTCAGGAGGTGGCCGGGCAGGGCAAAGCTTTGGATTCGTGATATCCGCTCTATGCCAAGGCCGGCTACTTGATAGAAGTCTTCATCTTTTTCAGAGAAAAAATTTTACATGCAGAAAAAACGCAGGTCCCATAGGGGAACCCAGTCAACTCCTTTGCACTAGGCAAACAAAACTGAATGCTATTGGCCAGCAGGGGGTTTTATAGGCTCAGGTGAGGACGGCCCCCATGGGAGGGGCCAACCTATCCCTGATGCTTTTGCATCTGTTTTGCCTAGTCACTCCTGATAGGACGACATAAAACCCCACGTGTCATTTAAGAAGAGCTGCATCTGTCAGTGAACGTAAGAGAAAAGTATTGATTTATATTTCATGAGTGTCTATATCCTGTGTTGACTTAATCTGTTTGGTAAATGCTTTTTGGTGCAATACTTGCAGAGTTTTCTTTGGGTCTTCTGTGGGTAACAGAGGACCACAGGCCCAACAGGCCCACATAACAAAGGGTCAAGGAGGCTTAACAGACTCAGAAAGCAGCTTGGAGCACCTGAAACTGGCATCAGTTAGGCCCGGACACCCACATGGTAGAACTTAACAAATGTGAGAACAGCAGCCTTGCAAATCATGAGGAAGGAGGCCTTACGCCAGCCATACATGGTACAAAACTCGTCCGGTTCCTGCTGAACTGGCTGAGATCGATCAACTTGGGTACAACCAGCCTGCCAGATTCTCTTGCTGCTATAACCACTAGCAATAATCACTGTCTTCTCCCAGCTGGGATTGCTTCCCCCGCCCACCCCACTCCCCCACCAGGAGAACACAATTGCTGATTCTCCTGTCAGCACTGTCTGTGTTGATGGGGGAATCGTGCAAATTTCCAAGCAAACAAGACATATTTCCTTAGGATGATTTGAAACAGGGCATAAGGATAGTAGGGCTAAGTCCTTATTGAGGTGGAAGACTGATACCACCTTAGGGAGAAAGTATGGTCTTGGGGGTAAGACAACCCTATTTGTGTGAGAAACGACTCCTTACAGGAGAGGGAGGCCAACTCAGAGACACATCTGACCGATGTGATAGCAACCAAAAAGGCTATTTTGTAGCAGTGATATCCCTGATGGGTTCAAAGGTTGGTTTCTGCTGGTTAGAAAGAACAAGTAAGGATCCTTAAGAAGCACATGGTGCTGCAAGGGGGACTTAATGTGAGATATAGAGTTAAGATGCCTGGGCTTGTGTTATCAGACCATTAGAATCTCATCAACCAAAGTAGCTATGTGTATAGGTCAGCTTATGGCACGGTCTGCATAACCTATAAACATAAGTGTAAATCCAAACATGCTTACAGCAATCGTATGCATAAAATTACAAATACTGTGAAGTGAAGAAAGTCCTGAATAGGGCAATAACCCTTATATTTAACGTGCAAACGTTAACATCTTAAAATTAGAAAAGTCTGTGTTGTGGCTACGAAGCCAATAACAACGGTGCAAACAAAAACGTTTGTGAAAAGTTCAAAAGTGCTCTTCCCAGAATGAAATTCACCTGATTGTGATGCCGCCACCAAAAGTTAGTAGGAGGCTTACTGGATGCAGAGGACCCACTGGGCTTATGCTACAGTAAGTCAAACAAGCCTTGGTGTCAACACATCCAAAAACCGATCTTCCAGCTCTTTCAATATATAGGTAACTCCATCTCACCAAATCAACAGGTTCACTACAGGGTCAATTGGGCAAGAAGGTATAACTCGACAGTCATCCAGACACTGGTATCAAAACCGATTCCAAGTATTTTATACACCTTGTTATTATATATCAAGGGTTTCTCAGAATTTCTCAGGAAGCTAGATGGGTGTCTCCTTGAAGAAAAGCTTTTACAAGGGAGAGTGAAGCCAGAGGTCTTTGAAAGAGAATGAATAAAAGAATTAGCCTGTTCTTTCAAAGTCCCTAAGGCCAAGTTCTAGTCAAGACCAGATTGTAGGAAGGCCAGAATTTGGTGTACAGAATAATCTCTGAGATTTAAAATAGAAGTATGGGCTATGGTAAAATAAAACGTTATACTTGCCGAGGTGGATGCAGCATTGATCTGATACAGCATCTGTCCCCCACCAGCTCTACACATAGAACTGAGCGGTCAAACACAGCGCTCGCTCATTTCTCCCTCTCTGCTCTGAGCAGAGAGCCATGACTGTCAGTCGCTGGCTTTCTGCACTGCCCCTCCAGGGCTGGGCTGTGGAGGGGGCAGGAGTCTGGCTCAGGCTGGCAGATCGCTGAGAGGCTGAACCAGGTGCCGGTCCAGGTTTCTGGGTGGATCCCAACCATATGGTCAGGATCTTTTCAGAGCCTGCGCTGGCTCAATGACGTCAGACGAAAGTGGACTTTCAGTTGTCCAGGTTTTAGCTACAAGATTCGACGTATGAGAATGGAGATTAGGGCCATTGTGTAAATGTGTCTCATGACATGTTCTTGGGAAATCCACACAAAAAATCAAAGCAGTAGGGAGACAAGGCAAGAAAGTCCAAAGGATCAGACAGGGAGCTGTCCAGCATCTCAGATGGCTTAGCAAAGAGAGCCACTGACGGACGCAGCAGAGGTTGTGGGTTCAGATCCCAGTCCTAACACAATTTTGTCAAAGGCCCTGATGAAATTTGACATGGTAGTAGAAAATTCCTCTCTTGAGAGCTGCTATATTGTGCCCACAGGAGAATATAAGGAGATGTTGCCATTCTAGGTAGGACATACAGACACAGCAACCCCACTGAAAATTAGGAAGCATAATAGTTTTCTACCCCCCCCCCTTTTTTTTTTTGGCTCCTGAGAGGACTTTATCTTTATATACAAGCATGCGTTAATCTCAGGTGCTGCTTAGTGTATTATACATGTTGAAATATTGAAATATTGTTTGTTTGTAGCTCATTCTCTAGGCTTTGATGCACTGATCATTATTAATCTAATGGACCGTAATGGTATTGAGGCATCCTCACCTGGTTACCTTTTGTTTTTATTTGTTGTTACTGGTTACACCATATAAGAGACCAATTAGTTTGTGGTACATATGTTTTCATTCTCAAACCACTCTCAGCTGTTGGCCTTGGCATCTGTTCACAGTTTTGTGAGTTTGTTTTTATTAAAGAGGAAGTAAACCCTCTTTAATTATTTTATTTACTACCCTAGCCTGTCTATATACTACCCTAGCCTGTCCATATACCACCCAGCCTGTCTATATTCTACCCTAGCCTCTCTATATACCTGCGAACCATGGCTGGCGTGAGGAAGCAAGACAGTGCCACCACTATTTGTCTTCAGGCCGGATCCAGAGGCACAGGTGCGGGCATACGGACCACAGCTGAAAAAATAGGTGAAGAGGCGCCACAAAAATCTCCACCCCGCCACCTCCATTGTATACATGGGCAGGGCAAGGGGGTGGAGTCAAGGGTGGAGCCAAGGGAGGCAGCAAAAAGAGGTTTCGCCTAGTGTGTCAAAAGTCCTTGCACCAGCCCTGGCTACACTTACATGCCAAGGGAAGCACCTACAGCAACATCCAGTGCATGGCAGTAACATTACAGGCCAGCTCTGTATATTCTAACCAGCGAAATCCGACTACAGTCCCCAAAGGGTCTGCAGAGGAGTCAGCCAATCCAGAAGCTACATTAGGATCTGCAGTGGTTATGGTGCAGCAGGAATTTTGATAGCAGAATGACCTTGGGGAAATATTCACATCCAGAGAAATACATAGAGAAACCTACATAATGAGGTAATCTCTCAATAGAGAGAAGAAATCCATCACCTAAGGATGCTAGCTGGGAGTGGAAGGGGTTACATAGGGGGATGTCCTTGCAACCTTCTTTTTTGTCCAATCATAGCTGCATATAAACCAGACATAAAAATTCAAGAACCCTTGTTATGTACTGTACGACTAAGAAACCATTTTTTTTTTGTTAATTTAACACTAGAAAACAGTGTGAAACTGGCCAGAAATATTTACTACAGCATTAATCTGTACCTTTTAACAGTACAATGTCTGTATTGCAAGTTTATTAATTAATTTCACTTGTAACTTGTATATTGCAAGATTGTGAGTCTGCAAAGATTTTGGTCTACCTAAATTACTTTCTTCTACAAGCATCCACCCATATTTTTCTTACAATATATACATAACATGAGCAACTAGACCTGTATGCAACATAATACATAGAACCCATCTGATTAATAAGACTGTTTGTTAATCTCTAATATAAATGTATTTCCTGATATTTATTATACTTTTAGATTTGCTTTTCCTTATGTTTCAAAAACAATATACCGGTATATGATTTACCATTTCATCAGCTAATATTCCATTAATGCCATTTTCATATAAAGAAATCATCCAGTTAAGGCCTCTGATTTGGTAATCTCGCAGTGTCCCTCCTTTAATATCTACAGCACAAATAAGAAAAAAATAATTTAAAAATAGGCCAACAAAAACGTCATACAACAATTAAAGAAAATAAGGTTTCTGATGAATTCTCAATAGATAAAGTCGTAATAACTGTCTCAAGCAACCATACAGAGAGCAGCTGTAACTACAACATACCTCAACTCAACAGTACAAGAAGAAATGCACTGCTTCTGGCTAGCTCTTCACCTAACAACAATAAAGGCTAGTTCACACCAGCGGCTGCATTAGAATGCAGCCACTGGTGTGTGTTAGGAGGATTACAGATAAGCTGATAAGCTGTTCACACTAAGTAGAAAATATATTTTATTGAAATAAGCTATACAAAAAGGTGGAAACCACCCCTATTTATAACTAGCCTTTGCAGTAAGGTGCACCTTGAAGGGCAGTGCACATCAAAAACAAGCAAAAATTTCCCAGCACACTTGCCAGCTACCAAATGGACCCTGTCTACCAATTCACGTTAAAACAGAGGCTTTCAAAATTACACAGTTAGGACTACAGTACAGAGAGGATCCTTGGCATTGGCACTGCAGCTTCCACATAAATTTGCAAAGTGTGCAACAAAACCCTCTGTTTTTAACAGGAATTGTTAGACAGGGTAAATTTTTTTTTTTGTTTAATTTTATTGAACTGTCACACAATAATATGTCATTAAGTTCTAGAGGCTGTAGCACAGTCTGAGGTGGTGGACTGTGTAGTAGTGCATGCAGTACTTTGTTTCAGCACTCACCAGAGCAGCATGGCGGTGTGAACCAACCAGGTAGGAGACAAGGCATTTTGACTTACTTTGAAGAGGAGACTGCTCTGGAATAGCTGCACAATGCAGTCATACCTGGTGTGAATCAGCCCTTATTTACTTACCTTCTAGCTAAACGAACCCAATTTCCAGGTACACAACCATTCTCAAACAAGCACAGTCATAAATATCAAAATGTTTCACCACAAAATAAGCTACTTAGGAAGTATTACCCAATATACCCATGAAGATCACTGGTGTGTGTGTCTAAAGGCATTTTCCATGTTCATCAAGAAAATGAGAAACTCATCTATTCGTGTTGATATATAAATACATGATGATAAGCTATTCCACCTTTGTAAAATGCAGTCTCATTCTTGCAAGACAGCTCAGAAATGCTCTCCCTTTTTTCTTATATGATGCAACTGCAATCTCAGAAATGCTTTGAAAGCAATCAGACTCAACATACATGAAGGTGATTCTTCAAACCGCACACACACATTTGATGTTTTTCGACTTTCTGATAACAATTCTTCATCTTCTTCTTGCTCTGTCCGTCGGTGTCGATTGCTACAAGGAAAATTTACAGACTGTTAATTTTGTCATAATTATACAAATTTATCATACACATAAATTAAAGCTGATGTCCAGGTTTGCTTTCATTTTACATAGTTCAATTGGGCCAAGCTGGCCGAATTGACCTTCCTGTTTCACATCCGGAACTAAAAAGCACCAGCAGAGCATCACTCAGCCATTCATAGGCAGCTTTGTATTCTATCAATGTATACAAAGCTTTCTCTCATTGGCCAAGTCGGGAAAGGCAGGCTGATGACACCACAATCTCCCATAGAATACAAAACTGCAAATGAATGGCTAAGTGCCCAAGCCCGACACTATTTTGTCCCAGTGTGAGACAGGAAGGTCTCGTCTCAAACCCAGAATAGAGTGCTGTATACTGCATGTAGGTGTAGCTACATATAGTTTATACAGCACGTGCAGCGGGTGCACATATTAGTGAAGCAAATAGCTTGTTTGGGCCAGCTTGGCCCAAACAAACTATTTAAAGTGGAAGTAAACATGGACATCAACTTTAATGTGTCCCATATTAAAACTAAAGGTGCACCGAATGGAAATTGTGGTGCCGAAACCGAAAATTCAGGATGCACTTGGCCAAAACCGAAATTTAAAAAAAAAATGTATATATTTTTATATATAATTGTATTATATTTGACTTTTTAATTAATATCATGAATTTAAATGAATATTAATTTATTGTTGGCCATTATCAGCACCTTTAGCGTAAGAAAAGCTCAATAAAAATGCATCCCTTTAAATTCTATGTATGTTTTCACACTGATCTGTTGCGATTACGTTGTGGTGTTAAAAATCTTACTTGGTCCATTGTTGGTAAGTTAAAAAAAAACAACAAAAATGCACCTTCCCGTCAAAATAAATTGAAAACGCAGCAAGAACGCATCAATAACGCAGTTACATTTTTGATGTGGTGTTTGAGTCACATGACCTATGAAAAACACACCATAAGCACAGTAAAATTATGGTAAAAACGTGGCAAAATTGCATTCATTTTTAGTTCCATTATCAGCACCTTTTCTATTGACTAAATGCCAAAAACACAATTTCTGGCCAATATGTTCCGGCCGCCGAAATTTTGGTGCATCTCTAATTAAAGGTTAAATTTGCCTTTTTAACAGACCATGGGTTGATTTACAAATACTGGAGAGTGCAAAATCTGGTGCAGATCTGCACAGAAACCAATCAGCTTCCAGTTTGTCAAAGCTTAAAGCGGTAGTAAACCCGCTGCCAAAAAAAAAAAAAAATCCTGCAAGACAATAGCATAATATGTTAGTATGCATCGCATACTAACATATTATGAAATACTTACCTTAGAACGAGGCCCCCGATGCCCGAGTCGGTCAGCGCTAAGGACGCTGACATGTTGGTCCTCTTCTTTCTTCCGGGTACGCGGCTCCGGCCCTGTGAGTGGCCGGAGCCGCGTGACGTCACTCCCGCGCGTGCGCGCGGGAGCTCTTCGCTACGGCAGCCAGCTCTGAGTTGCCGGCCGCCTCGGCCGGATCGTCAGAGAGCATGCGCCGCTAATGTCAGCGGCTGCATGCAGGGCGAATATCTCCTAAACCATGCAGGTTTAGGAGATATTCATTTTACCTACAGGTAAGCATTATTATAGGCTTACCTGTAGGTAAAAACAGCTTTGGGGGTTTACTACCGCTTTAACTGAGCAACCTGAACTTAGAAGCCGATTGGCTACCGTGCAGAGCTGCACCAGATTTTGCACTTCAGTTTTAGTAAATCAACCCACACGTTGTATTTTAACACACATTTACTGATGTAAATTATCAGGTTCAATTATAATCACTTGCATTTAGCAACTTTATATTTATAGGAATAACTTCTAAAATTTCTGAATCAACTTCTAGCAATGCCGCTTTGCTTAATATAGATAGATAGACAGTAATTGTTTACATATTAAAAACGTTTTAATTGACATACTCTCCAGCAGACAGCAAGGTTTGTTTTTCATCTTTCTTTATCCTGGGGCGTCCCAATTTCACTTTGAGAGGAGACGTTGGTGACTTCTGCGAAGCTGGCTGAATGAAATGTGCAAACAGCTCTGTCTGCTTGAGAAGGAATTCAAATCTTTTTGAACAATCTGTTTTCTAGAATACAATACAAATTGGTATATTTTAAAAATCCATCATCAAATTATCACATTTTCCACATCTAGCAACTAACATTGTAATTTTGTAAACATTCCACTACATTTGAGTTATAGTGTTGCTATTTATGTCAAATATGCAACATTTTCAATACGCCAATAGAGGGCAGCAAAGTTCAAGGATAACTATATGGCATTGCAAGAAACCTATTTCTTTTCTGGACTATTACTAATTATTATAAATTATTCAGAACATTGTACAAAGCATTGTAGATGTGAAGATAACAGTTACAGTGCACTATACTTAGACTGCTGTGTATAATTCCTGTATTCTTACATGTAGAGGATTTTGTGATTCACAAGGCCCATACACATGGTACCATTATTGGCCAAAAATTGTCGTACAACAGCCTGTCGTCCGATAATCCGACCGTTAGTACGCTCCATTCAACAGCCGATTTTCAATTATCGTCCAACAAAAGTTGTGTGAGCAGACTAGAAAACTTTTGTCTCCCGCTAATCATCTGATTTTTGGCTCGTCTGTACAGAAGTTGGACAAACAAAAGTTGTAAGTACAAACACGCATGTTCGGAATCCAGGAACAACCCAGAAGTGTTCGGTCGTGTAAACCTGCGTTCGTAATTCACAATTCATATTCAACTGAACTTCCTCTTTATATATACTACGTTCGCCTTTGTCGAACAATGGCTTTACTACCATCAGTATGCTAGACAAAATCACGGACAGCCGATTTTGGGAAAAGTTGGACATGCGGTCGTATGACAATCGTGTGTACGAGGCTTTAGTTTATTATGACAGGGACCAAAAAAAGTCAAAAAAGTAAATTTTTTTTTTTTTATGAATACTATTGGGTCTCTTTATAAACAATGCTGCTCTCTCCTCTCTTCAACTCGCAAAGCATCACTGGAAACACTCTACACAATGTGCCAGAATTTTGCTGTTTCTTTTTTTTAGGAGGTTGCAATATTTTATGGCGTGTTTTTTGCATTCAAATACTTTTTGGGCAGCCAAACTATGAAATTTCTCTGCATACTATTGTTTTCACAATTTGTCTTTTTTTTTTTCATCTGCAAGGCGTTCAATGATTTCTAGAAATCCTTGAGTGGTATTGCCTTTAGCTGCAGAAATCGTAAAACTGCCACGTTTCATTGCATTACTGTTGCACAATCAAGCAAAATAGAGTATGATTAAATATTAAACACAGCGCCTTCCCTTAAAAACTAGTGAAAATCCCTATGAATATACAGGTGTGGGAATACGCATCACACGCAGGCCACCACACCTGGGGCTGCTGCTAGTAGGAGTAGAGACTCTAGAAACTGATGAACGGAAATAACAGCGCCTCTAAATATTCACCCCAAAATAATTCATACAGTGACTCTACACATTTGTGAATAGATCGCATAAGTTAGAGCTGAGAAGCTCCTAACAGCTTTCTTAAATGAACAAACATATAAAAAAATTATTCTAAACAAATTGAAGAACTTTACAGAATTAAAAGTGACTAGCGTGCTTATAAAGTGCTAAATATTACTCCAGAGTGTTTCCGTGTAAAAATTCATAAACTCAAAGTTCATATAGTGTCAAAATCATCAATGCATAAAATAAAGTGTCCAAGTGCTGGGATTCTTGCTGGCGAGTAACCAACAGGTTCTTCCACAAAATAATGTGAACAAAGTGCTTCTTAACGTGCTCAAAAGGTTAATGCCAGTGATGCATGCAGTGCCAGAAGCCCCCCTC
>BLSH010232923.1:806128-820376 GCA_018402905.1 Glandirana rugosa
ATCTCTACAATGCCTCTAACTCCGCCGTTCGGAATCTTTCACTAATCTACACCCCGGTTTTCCTCTCAAGTCTCAGGTCCTATTGTGGTTCGTGCGACTGTACACCCCTACCCACCTACCAACGCGGTAACGAGAACTGTCTCTTCAGCCCCTTTTGCCGTGCACCCCCTCCTTTGTACTCAAGTCAAAACCTGTTCAACTCAAACTCCTTCACCACACTGTAGGTCCGTCTATACAGACAATTATTCGATCACTATGCACTCCTCTGACTACCCCACTCAACTTCCCACCTCTCCATCTAAACCCATAGCAGTCGTATCTTCCTCCTCTCCTCTTCCCTTCTCTGTTGGGGTCCCCCAAGGTTCTGTTCTTGGACCTCTCTTATTTTCAACATACACCTCTTCCCTGGGTCGGCTGATCATTTCTATGCTGACGATACCCAAATCTACCTCTCCACCCTTCAACTCACCCCATCAGTCTCCTCACGTATCACTAGCTTATTAACAGACATATCTGCCTGGATGTCACACCACTTCCTCAAACTCAACTTGTCCAAAACTGAACTCATGTTTCCTCCCCCACGTGCCGTTTTCCCCGACTTCTCTGTCAAGAGCAATGGCGCAACCATCCACCCATCCCCACATGTCAGCGTGCTTGGTGTTATCCTGGACTCTGAACTCTCCTTTTGGCCCCACATCTAATCACTTTCTAAGGCTTGCCGCCTCAATCTCCGTAACATCTCTAAAATACGTCCCTTCCTGACCAATGAAACCACAAAACTCCTGATTCACTCCCTGGTCATCTCTCGCCTCGACTACTGCAACTCCCTCCTCGCTGGCCTACCTTTAAATAGACTATTCCCCCTCCAGTCCATCATGAATGCCGCTGCCAGACTCATCCACCTTACAAACCGTTCAACGTCTGCCACCCCTCTCTGCCAATCCCTCCATTGGCTGCCACTCGCCCAACAAATTAAATTCAAAATACTAACAATCAGCTACAAAGCCATCCATAACTCTGCTTCCAGCTACATCACCAACCTAGCCTCAAAATACCAACCTAACCATCCTCTTCGCTCCTCCCAAGACCTCCTGCTCTCCAGCTCCCTCATCACCTCCTCTCATACTTGCCTCCAAGACTCCTCCCGAGCCTCTCCCATCCTCTGGAACTCTATCCACCTTCAAGCGATCCCTGAAAACTTTTCTCTTCAGGGAAGCCTATCCTGCCACCACCTAACTACACTCCTTATTTTCTCAATCAGCTCATCCTCCGCAGTTATTGCCCTTTTGTATCATTTAACCCTCCCTCTTAGATTGTAAGCTCTAACGAGCAGGGCCCTCTGATTCCACCTGTATTGATATAAAATTGTAAAACGCTGCGCAAACTGTCGGCGCAATATAAATCCTGTATAATAATAAATAATAATGATGACGACCACCGCCTTGCTAAAGAAGCTGAGGGTAAAGACGATGGACTGGCCAAGCATGTCTCCAGACCTAAACCCTATTGAGCATCTGTGGGGCATCCTCAAATGGAAGGTGGAGGAGCGCAAGGTCTCTAACATCCACCAGCTCAGTGATGTCGTCATGGAGGAGTGGAAGAGGACTCCAGTGGCAACCTGTGAAGCTCTGGTGAACTTCATGCCCAAGAGGGTTAAGGCTGTGCTGGAAAATAATGGTGGCCACACAAAATATTGACACTTTGGGCCCAATTTGGAAATTTTCACTTAGGGGTGTATTCACTTTTGTTGCCAGCAGTTTAGACATTAATGGCTGTGTGTTGAGTTATTTTGAGGGGACAGCACATTTACACTGTTTTACAAGCAGTACAGTCACTACTTTACATTGTATCAAAGTGTAATTTCTTCAGTGTTGTCACTTGAAAAGATAGGATAACATATTTACAAAAATGTGAGGGGTGTACTCACTTTTGTGAGATACTGTATAATGTCAACATTATTCTGAAATTGTTTGAAATCCTAAAGCCTCGTACACACGATGCGATTATCGTATGACTGCACATCCAAATTTTTTCAAAATCGTCTGTCCGTGATTTTGTCTAGCATACTGACGGTAGTCAAATCATCGTTCGACAAAGCCGAGCATAGTGACGTGTTACGAGCGTATAAAGAGGAAGTTCAGGTGAATGTGAATTGTGAATTACGGACGCAGGTTTACACGACCAAACACTTCTTGGATTCCGAGCATGCGTGTTTGTACCTACAACTTTTGTTTGGCCAACTTCTGTACACACGAGCCGAAAATTGGACGACACCTTGTCGGCAGACAAAAGTTTTCTAGTCTTCGCATACAACTTCTGTTGGACGATAATTGAAAATTGGCTGTCAAATGGTGCGTACTAACGGTCGGATTATCGCACAATAGGCTGTCGTACAACTTTTTTCTGCCGATAATTGTACCGTGTGTATGGGCCTTTAGAAGCAGCTTTTCACAGATTAGTGAACCTCTGCCCAACTTTACACGAGACACTCCGACTCTCTAAAGCCTCATACACACGATGCAACGGTTGTATGCAACAGGTCGTACGAACGACCGTTGTACGCTAATCTGACCGTTAGTACGCGCAATTACAACAGCCGACACACGATGGTCATACAACAGGAGTTGTATGAGCAAACTAGAAAACTTTGGTAGTACCAACACGCGGTCGTATGACCGTTGTATCGTGTGTACAGAGAAGTAGATCCAACAAGATGTACTGTGCAAAACACGCATGCTCAGAAGTCAGGAACGGCCGGACCCAAATTACATGCACCTGAACGTCATAACACGTCACTACATTCGGCTTGGTCGTACAATCGTGTAGTACATGTCAGTATGCAAGTTACATAATCCAACATACGATTTGGTCTGTTCGGTCGTACAACCGTCGAACCGCGTGTACGAGGCTTTGGATGCGCTTTTTATATCCAATCATGTTACTCACTTGTTGCCAATTAATCTAATTAGTTGCAAAATATTCTTCTAGTTCTTCCTTGTTAGTACCACTTCCTTTGCCAGATTTTTGTTGCACTGTCCCAACTTTGAGACGTGTTGCTGCCCCCAATTTCAAAATCACATTTTTTTCTTAAAATGGTACATTTTCTCAGTTTAAACATTTGTTATGTTTTCTATTCTCTACTGTGAATAAAATATGAGTTTATGACATTTGCAAATCGTTGCATTATGTTTTTATGTAGATTTTACTCAGCATCCCGATTTTTTGGGAATTGGGGTTGTGCGTGTTTTGCAAATGACAGGTACCGGTACTGTGGATGTGTGTTACTACTTCGGCATAACACAGCTTTAGAATTGTCTTCATGCAGTTTCTCTATTTAACCGTCCAGCAAAGCTATAGGCTTTTTTCACTGACCTTTCCAGTTTTTAATCTGTGCACCATAAAGTAAGTAAACAGAAGTGCCAGTTAATTTCATTAATGCACAAAAAATCAAATCAAAGCAGAGGCTCAGTGCAACATCACAGTGGGAGGAGTTGTCATTGCTGCATTATTCAGTACTGTGTGCAAGTTCCTACTATCAGCCTCTCTGCCCTGTCATCACATAAATGAGAAGCTCTCCAGTAAGCCTAAGGCCCCTTTCACACAGAGCTGTCCATTTTCATGGACTCCACTCGCTCAGTTGATCCCGGCTGAGCCGGCGGATGACATATCCGTCTCTGCTCACTGTGCAGAGACGGACCTGTCTGAGCCCCACTGTCCTCTATGGGAGATGAAAATGGATCCGTCTGTCCCTGTTTATCCGATCCAATCCGCCAGACGATGGAAAATAAGGTTTCCATCCGTCTGGATTGGATAGCGGCGGATGTCAGCGGACATGTCACTGCTGACATCCATCCCTACATAGGTGTGAATGCAGTGTCCGATCAGGTGCACCTGAAAAACAGACAGGTGGACCTAATCGGACAGCATGTGTGAAAGGGGCCTAAAGCTGTGTACACACAGTTTTTCCCAATAGGTTGAATGAAAAAAACTGACAGAACCCTGCATCAACATAAGCAACGTTGATGCAAGGATCTCTCTCGCTGATCGAATGCAAGTTTTCCAGCATGCCCCTTCGACAGAAACCAGTCATTAGACAGTTGTACAGGCGGACCCAAAGTAGGCCAGTTCCTGCTGAACCAGATGATTTTCAGCTGGGGTGTACAGAGCTTTAATAAATTATAGCAGAGCAATACTACATTGCATTATGAGACTTTCTGAGATTGTTGATGTTAGGTTCAAGATGGCAGTGCCCAGCATCAGTCTCAGGTCTGCTCTATAACATAATATCATCAATAATTACAGGCAGAATAAATGCATGGTATAAGATAATTTGACATATCATTTTAAGGAAAAATTGTTAATAATTGTATGGGATTAGGGTCTTCTTAAGACTTTGAGAAGTAGCAATTGTTTTGATCAGGGCACTGTATGATATTTTTTCCATGCACTCGGGTGACATGTCTGTCACTCTATGCAAAGTTTGTAATAAAGGACTATGTCACTGCTATCCAGACTTGCATGTGGGAACTGTTGCTCCCATACAACATATGAGATGCCTTCACATTTTGCTGTGGTAGAAGCACAGCTGCCAACAACAGCAAGCTCATCTTTGTCTTTAGTCTACTTCAAAGGCAGCATCTTAAAGATTTCCTAAAACGGGAGAGTGCAAAATATGGTGCATGGCAATCAATCAGCTTCCAGGTTTCATTGTCAAAGCGTATTTGAACATGCTGAAGTTAGAAGCTGATTGGCTACCATGCACAGCTGCACCAGATTCTGAGTGATACAATTTTAGTAACTCAACCCCCAAGTGTTGCAACTGTTGCTAATGGTGCCCAATTCTCTTCCGGCAGCATTGAAGCCTTTTCCTTTTGAAACCATATAGAATGTGCACAGTCCTGTTGAGGGAACATAAATAGCAACCCCCCCCAAAAAAAAACAGCTATTATTATTGCATGGGGGTGGGGCCATGGACCTCAAATCAATTTGTGGATTCAAGTTCCACTTTAATATCCTCAGTTAGACAAAAATCGCCCATAGTATGACATGTTTTCAAAAGCAGATGATCTTACAAGGGTATATGTAACTATACATTATTATTATTATTATTATACAAGATTTATATAGTGCCGGCAGTTTTACAACATTAGGGCGGACAGTACAATTACAATACAATTCAATACAGGAGGAATCAGAGGACCCTGCTCTTTAGAGCTTACAATCTAGGAGGGAGGGTCAAGTGATACGAAAGGGTAAGGCTCCATGCACACTGGACGTTAAAAAAAGATCTAAAAAATTAGTAGCTTTGTAGTGAGTTTTTCAGCTTTCATCAGCGTTAAAGCGTCAGGCCTGTGGTCTATGCAGGCTATGTCACTCCCAGCTCTCCTATCTCCTGTGTGCCTGTCTTCAACCCCTTCCTCTGGTAGCTTCTCCTCTCTGCTCTCATGATTAACTCTAAAAGCTCCTATCCCTCTGTATTAGAAGAAGTTCACCTGGTGTCTGTGTTATATCAGAAATATTTTTATCTTTAACCACTTCACCCCCGGAAGAATTTCCCAGAATTTTTAGAACCAGAGCAGTTTAACTGACAATTGCGTGGTCGTGCGACGTTGTACCCAAACAAAATTTGCGCCTTTTTTCCCACAAATAGAGCTTTCTTTTGGTGGTATTTGATCACCTCTGCGTCATTTCTGATCACCGCTATAAACAAAAGAAGAGCAACCATTTTGCAAAAAAAAACAAATTTCTTACTTTTTGCTAAAATACAAATCCAATAAAAAAATATAAAAAAACATTTTTTTCACCGGTTTTGGCCGATTTATATTCTTCCTCATATTTGTGATAAAAAAATCGCAATCTGCGTTTATTGATTGGTTTGTGCAAAAGTGGCCGCGTTTACGGATGGTGAGAATTCATTTCTGGGTTTTTTATTTTTTTTATTTTTTACTAGTAATGGCAATCTGCGATTTTGAGCAGTACTGCAATATTGGAGCGGACATGTCGGACATTTTTGACACTTTTTTAGGACCATCGACATTTTTACAGCGATCAGAAATTGAAATGTCCACTGATTACTGTATAAATGTCATTGGCAGTGAAGGGGTTAACCTGCAGGGTGTAGTGAAGGGGTTAACTATGTTCCCTGGGTGTGTTCTAACTGTGGGGGGGTTGGGCTACCATGGGCATGAGAGATCTAACTGATCCCAGTGACAGGGACCAGTAGATCACCCATGCCCGCACTGTCAGAATGGGGAACCGCCGTGTTTACATCGGCGGTTCCCCGTTCTTTGCATGTGGGCGTCATCGCCGGCAGACATCGGGTCCGCCCGAGCCGCGGGCACACTCCTCAGGAGCGTGGCGCGTGCCCCCTAGCGGCCATTCGCAGATCGCCGTCTTTTTACGGCGATTCGCGCACAGCATCGACACTGCCGCCCTGAATACACGGCAGGCGGTGGGGAACTGGATATAGATAACACAGCATGGCTCTCTCTCTGCAGCTGATGTCAGCAGCAGTGCTCAGCCCCTCCCTCAGGACTTCTGAGCTGAGAGAGAAAAGCTGAAAAATTACAACTGATCCTAGTAAGAAGCTGTTATCAGTACAGAGAAGTAGATATATGTTATAACACAGGGCAACTTATTGTTATAATACAGAACAGATGGGAACTTTTTATACAAATGGCTTAACAAACACTTTAATGCACTAGCATTTTTTAGCGTCAGTGGTTTTTTTTTTTCAATGGATCAAAAACGACCAAAAGCGCTGGTGAGCATTTGAGCATTTTTGGGCATTTACGAGCGTTTTTAAGCTTTCAATGTTTTTTGGGGTCAGAAGAACGACTCTTGAACATGATTTAAGGGACAGCCCATAAACTTCACTGCTGATAACGACAATAAACGTCCATGGACACATAGGATAACATAGAGGGGAGTTTATGGGCTGTTAAAAAAAACACCCAAAAACAATTGTTTAACAGCTACAGTGTGCATTGAGCCTAATGGGGGATGTGCATGGAGCCTGTGGGGGATGAGCTGATGAAGAAAATCAAAGTGCAGTTGTTAGGTGGAGGCAGGATAGGCTTCTCTGAAGAGAAAAGATTTCAGGGATTGCCTAAAAGTGGATAGATTTGGAGACAGATTGGGGTAGGGAATGCCAGAGGATGGATAAAATTGGTGCAGCGTTAATAATTAACACAGTAAAAATCAATCAATGTCCATAGAAAAGATGTCTGTTGTTAAAGATGTTACATCCATAAGACAAGTGTTCCACATTAGGCAGGATAGGAGACCACCACCAACACCAAACACACAGCCTCTTACCCCCTGCAATGGACCCTCATCACAAAGGTCATAAGAGCATAGGATGACAAGTCTGGGTGTCTCAGCTGCAGTGATCCTTAGAGCCAGCAACCAGGAAATAAGCCCCCTTATTGGTATATAAGCACGTCCACTTTTCCTTTGTGATGAGGGTCCATTGCAGGGGGAAAGAGGCTGTGTGTTTGGTGTCAGTGGTGGTCTCCTATCCTGCCTATTATGGAACACTTGTCTTATAGATGTAACATCTTTAACAACAGACATCTTTTCTTTGAACATTGATTGATTTTCACTGTGTTAATTATTAGCGCTGCACCAATTGAATCTATTTCTAATACATTGTGTTCAACAATATTGTGCTGGCTGCTTAGATTTTGTTTTTGTTTTTAAGTGGTGAATTTTGGCGCAGCTGTTATTACTATATAATTCCAGAGGATGGGAGAGGCTCGGGAGAAGTCCTGGAGGCGAATATGGGAGGAGGTGATGAGGGAGCTGGAGAACAGAAAATCTTGGGAGGAACGAAGAGGACAATTAGGTTGGTATTTTGAGGCTAGACTAGTAATGTAGCTGGGAGCAGAGTTGTGGATGGCTTTGTAACTTATTGTTAGAATTTTGAATTAAATTTGTTGGGCGAGTGGCAGCCAATGGAGGGATTGGCAGAGAGGGGTAGCAGACGCTGAACGGTTTGTAAGGTGGATTAGTCTGGCAGCAGCATTCATGATGGACTGAAGGGGGGATAGTTTATTTAAAGATAAGCCAATGAGGAGGGAGTTGCAATAGTTGAGAAGAGAGACAACTAGGGAGTGAATCAGCTTTGTGGTTTCATTGGTTAGAAAGGGACGTAGTTTAGAGATGTTGCGGAAGTTGAGGCGGCGAGCTTTGGAAAGTGATTGGATGTGGGTCAAAAGGAGGGTTCAGAGTCCAGTATAACACTTAGCACCCTGACATGCGGGGATGGGTGGTTGTGCCATTGCTCTGGACAGTGAAGTCAGGGGAAGAGGCACGTGGGGGAGGAAATATTATGAGCTCGGTTTTGGTCAAGTTGAGTTTGAGGAAGTGGTGTGACATCCAGACAGATATGTCTGTTAGTAAGTTGGTGATGCATGAGGAGACTGATGGAGTGAATTGAGGGGTGGAGAGATAGATTTGGGTGTCGTCAGCATAGAAATGATATTGAAAGCCGTGGGAGGCTATCAGCTGGTCCAGGGAAGAGGTGTAGATTGAAAACAAGAGGTCCAAGAACATCTTGGGGGACCCCGATGGAGAGAGGAGAGGAGGAAGTAGAATTGTAAGTGACAATGAAGGTGTGTTGGGATAGGTAGGATGAGAGCCACTGAAGAGCTCAGTCAAGGAGACCGAGGGAGTAACGTTTTTTTGAGGAGGAGGGGGTGGTTAACTGTATCAAAGGCAACCGAAAGGTCCAGAAATAGGAGTACAGAATAGTGTCCATTGATTTTTGCGGTTAGTAGGTCATTTGTGAGTTTTAGAAGAGCAGTTTCTGTAGAGTGTTAAAGGCGAAATCCAGATTGAAGGGGATCAAGAATGTTATTCTTAATGAGGTGGTCACTCAGTTGGTTGTAAACCAGGCGTTCAAGGAGTCTAGAGGAAAAGGGGAGCAAGGAGATAGGGTAAAGATTGTTAAGGTTGGTAGGGTCCAAAGACAGCTTTTTAAGTATGGGGGTGACCAATGCATGTTTTAGAGCATTGGGGAAGATGCCAGAAGAGAGGGAGGGAATGAAGATGTGAGTTAGGGAGTGTAGGATAGAGTCAGAGGGTGACCGTAGTATTTGAGAGGGAATAGGGTCCAGCCAGGTGGTTAGGTGGACTTCGTCTATACTAGCAGGTTTGAATAAGGAGAGTGTCAATTGTACCTGTTGACATGGGGTGTTAACTGGGGGGAGATACCTGTAGAGTGGAGATTTCATCACGAATTGTATCAATCCTGTTTTTGAAGTGATTAGCAATCTCCTGGGCAGTGAATGAGTTAGTGGGTGAAGGGGGTGGAGGACAAAGTAGAAAGTTGAAGGTAGAGAAGAGTTGACAGGGACTGAATGAGAAGGTTTTAATAAGAGTGGTAAAATAGGTCTGCTTGGCAGTGTGGAGGCAAGAATTGTATTTTTGGAGGGCAGATTTGTATTGGTTGAAGTCATTGAGAGACTGTTAGGAAATGACTGTGCCTTGAAACCGGGTCTGTGCGTGCCTGTGCAAGTTCGCGCGTGCCCGTGTGCGCCGGCAACTGCGCCAAACGGCCCCATTTAAGCAGACAGCACCCTGCAGCCAATGCTGTCCATTCTGCAGCGTCCTGATTATCTGTTCCTGTGACCCAGCTTGTCTTTGACTTTGATTGATCTCTGCCTGCACCGACCCCCAGCTTGCCCACGACAACTCTTCTGCCTGATCCTTGTGTACCCTGCTGCCCGCCTGTTGACGACCCGGCCTGTACCCGACGACTCTCCTGCCTGCACCTTCTGTATCACTTTGCCAGCCAGTTGCCGACCCCAGCCTGTACCACTATTCTACTATCTGCATGAGCCTCTACCGAACCTCTCAAAACCACCACCAGTGAACATGTCCAACCCTCGTGCCCCCCTGTGCTCCCGAACTCCCTGCCTGTCCTACCATGGGTTTCCGAACCAGGGCCATAAGAGTGGTTGCTTCCTGCATAAGACAGACGCCACCATCAGGTGTGTGACAGAGACTTAGTCTTGTGCCACAGACGCTCAAGAGCATGGCTAGGTTTTTTGAGATTTCTGGTGTCACCTGTTTGCCAGGGTTGTAGGGGTAGAGGAATTGATTCTGTATGTAGTGAGGGGAGAGAGCTTGTCCAGGGTGGAGGACAGGGATTTATTGTAGACAGAAGTGGCTTGGTTGGGGCAGGACAGGGGTGAGATTTTTTAATAGAGGTGGTCAGTAGCAGAATAGAGCAGAGAAGGGTTGAAATGGCGAAGGTTTCTACGGGTGATGGTTATGCGATTGGAGAGAAAAGTGGTGCAAGACAGGGAGAGAGAGAAACTAATAAGGTGGTGGTCGGAGAGAGGAAAAGGATTGTTGAAGAGGTTGCATAGGTATGAGAATACTTGGTCAAGGGTGTTTCCATCAGAGTGAGTAGAAGCCCGTACCCATTGCTTAAGGTCAAATGAGGAGGTTAGACTAAGAAGTTTAGAAGTAGCAGGAATGTTCGTATTAACAAGGATGTTGAAGTCACCGAGAAGGATTGTGGGAATTTCAGAAGAGAGAAAGTAGGTTAGCCAGGCATAAAACTCATCAAGAAAACCTGACAATGGTCCAGGAGGCAAGTAGATCACAGCAATTCTTAGGAAAGTTGGAGAGAATAGACGTATACAGTGAGCTTCAAATGATGAGAGGGAAAAAGAGGGAGGAGAGTGAAGAACCTGGAAGGTGCTCTGTGGGGATAGGAGGAATCCCACTCCACCTACCTTGCGTCCATTAGGCCTAGGGGAGTGAGTCCAGAGAAGGCCAGAGTGGGAGATGAAAGCAGGAGTAGGAGTGTCGGATTCATGGAGCCAGGTTTCGGTGACAGCAAGTAGATTAAAGGAATTAGTGACAAAGAGGTCATGAACAGCGGTGAGTTTGTTGCAGACAGAGCGGGCGTTCCAGAGGGCACAGAAGGGGAGGCTGGTTTTGGAAAGAAGGGGAATGGAGACTAAATTGCATAGATTGCGATTACTGCCAGTTAAATAAGGGAGGCCCAGGGTTTGGGGAAATATCTCCAGAGGCTAGGAGAAGCAGAAGAGTAAGGGAGGTAATATGAGAATACGATTTATATGAGGGGACATGCTTTAGCATCCTGGGGGATTTTGTTAGCATATGGGCTTAGAGTTAGAAAGAGGTGATGTGTGCAGTAATAGGGAGAGGGGAAAAGTGAGGGTTATAAGTACAGATTGTGTGGTGGGGAAGGGGGGTGAAGAAAAGAGAGTTTGAGGAGAGAGGCTGCAATTGTGAAGAGGAGAGGTAAAGAGTGCATCTTTCAGAGAGGAAAGTGAGATAATTTGGAAATTAAGTTACCTGCAGTCTGGCGGTTTGTAAAGTAGTTTGCTGTTGATGCTCACTTTGTGCAAATCGCTGAAGTGTAAGAGCAGAAGTGCCCACTTATTTAACCGCTTCAATACCAGGCACTTACCCCCCTTCCTACCCAGACCAATTTTCAGCTTTCAGCACTGTCACATTTTGAATGACAATTGCATGGTCATGCAACTCTGTACCCAAACAAAATTTTTATAATTTTTTCCCCACAAATAGAGCTTTCTTTTGGTGGTATTTGATCACCTCCGGGGTTCTTATTTTTTGCACTACATATAAAACAAGACCAAAAATTTGGAAGAAAAAACGTTTCTTTGTTTCTGTCACAAAACTTTGTAAATAAGTACATTTTCTCCATCACTGACGGGCACTGATGAGGCTACACTGACGGGCACTGATGATGACACATTTATGCAGCACTGACAGGCGGCACTAATAAGCAGCACTGAGGGGCACTGATGAGCAGCATTGATGGGCACTCATATAGGTACTAATGGGCACTCATAGGTGCCACTGATGGACACTCATAGGCGGCACTGAGTGCCATCCCTGTTGGGCACTGTGCCCCTTACCTGGTGGTCAGGGTGGGCTTCCCTGGGGTATCCCTGGTGGTCCCTGGGTGGGCATTCCCTAGTAGTCCTGGGCGGGCTCCCTGGTGGTCCTGGGTGGCGATTCTAGGGGGGGCTGCACTGATAAACAATCAGTGCAGACCTCCCTGTCAGGAGAGTCACCGATCGGCTCGCACCTGCCGATGCGAGTAGAGGAAAAGCTGATACACAGCTCTTCCTGTTTACACTGTGACTGCCCGTGATTGGTCACAGCTGATCACGTGGTAAAGAGCTTCTGACTGAGGCTCTTTACGGAGATCAGTAATGCGGTGTGTCAGATTGACACACCGCATCACTGAACGCCGTGATGTGCACCCCCACGGGCACGCGGTCGTGGGTTATCCTGAAAGATATCATATGACGTCTGGTCAGGATAACTGGGCCACCGCCCGGCTGTCATTTGTCTATAGGCCGGACAGGAAGTGGTTAAAGAGGTTCCCCATTTTTTTGGAAGAACCCCTTCAGCATGTGCCATCCCTTGCATGTGCTCCCCATAAAGAAGGCCTTATTTTGTACAGTGATCGGTGTGGATGGATGGCAATTAATATGGCAATTATTTTTTTGCCAAAATGTGGGATATTAATAGTACAATCTACATTCCATCCAGCCTCTGGAAATGCAGGAAACAAATGTGAAAATGAAAACCAAAGGCAGTCTGAATATAACTACAAGGTTGCTTCCTGTCTACACTAATTGTGAACTTCTGGAGAGACAAAGAAACAAGAAGGTTATGTTAAGGTTACACCATTAGTCAATTACTTCTGCGTTGTTATCCCAGTGTTTCCGCCAATAGCTTTCTTTCCTGTCAACTCCATACTGCAAATACTTGTTCAATATAGCTAACAGTTTCACTCTGTTCTTCAAAACAGTCATAACTAAAGTCAAATATGTATCAGCAACATCAGTCATGTTATATGCCTTTCAAATAATGTAAATACATAACATGGACCTTTAGCAATGTAGTTGAGTAAAGTAAAAAAGGACAATAGGTGTATTAAAATATCATATCCAAAGCAATATCCATGTGTTTAGGGTTCACGTTTTAACAGGTTTTAAAAAATTGAATGTACAAAAAAATTAAAAATATAATTTTTTTATTTGAATGCTTTTTTAAGTGATTGCCTTAGTAATTACAGCCCAATTCCAACAAAAACATTGGTTTTCTTTTAAAGATTTCAATAGAATGTGTAAGTCAGAACTTATGTCAATTTTTTATTGCTGTCTATGTTCTAATTGAGAAAATGTTTTTCCTGACAGACTCCATGGCAGCATACGTATGGGTTAACCCCGCCTCCACTCCTTACCTATAGGACCCCACTCCCATAAATCTTTGCTCTGAGCCGAAGGCCGTTCCTTTTTTGTCCTCCTCCTAAGGACTGGATCGATTATTTGATTACCTGAATATTTTCCTCTCCACGGTCAAGTCCGGCCAACAGCGACCACTGGGAAGACAGGTCGCGATACTCCGATAAGCCTGAGCTATTAGCGAGGTATGGAGTGGGCAATTGGAAGAGGCGCGCAAGCGGCGCAATGGCCAGACAGCCCAGCTATTAGCGGGTGGCCCTATCTGCCCCAAGTACGGCGTGATCAGCCTACCTGGTCCGGGTCGATCGTGGAAGCAGGATTGGATCACAGATCTGTGTTCGTGCCGTGTGCGGTGATGTATACCTTTTATATTACATATTCCATGGCAGCAGTGTGTGGTTGTCTGTTTTCTTCCCTGTCTCTTGCGTTTTCCAGTCTATGGCGGCTGGAGCGCATGGGCGTTCCAAGCCGCTGCTTTCTCTTTCGGCCGGGTGTCCCCAGGTTACTCCTGACCAGAGATCCAGTGCATGCGCACTGTGGGCGGCGGTGGCGTCATTTCAGTGGAGAAGTTCAATCAGCAGTCAGTACTGTTGAAATAGGGATTTCTCTATGGGCAGCTTTCAGCAGTGTTCTCTAAATGCTGTGTGCAATTACCAGGTATATGCTTTGCATTAACTTCCTGGTAAGCTGCCTGTGTAATTCTGCTGTGCTTTGATCAGCTGGGCAGGTTGTCTGGCTGTGCAGTTTTGCACTGTGGAGATTTCACTGCCCCCCCTTGGTGGCCAGCCCTTGTGCAGCAAGTTTGAGAGGGGGTTTAACCCTTTCCTTTCCTTGCTGACCTGGGTACTCTTTTGAGTTTATCCATTCCCTTTCTATCCTATTTTGTTTTCCTTATTTTTTCCTTCTAGGTCAAAGTAACAAGACACGGCACAAGATGATAAAGACCTCATTAGGTCACAACATGCCTCTTCCAAATGTATTGG
>BLSH010232923.1:825160-844380 GCA_018402905.1 Glandirana rugosa
ATCCCTCTAGAGGTGAGTGAAGGAGAGTCCTGTCCTTCACTACCCTTTAGAGTAGTTGACCGTTTGTCTGTTTTTTGATTTTTCTGACCTGGGGGTTAAACAACATAACCCCCTTCCCTGTCCATCACTTTTGCCTTTTAAATGATAGTTTATGAATGGCATTAAAAGGAAAGGACTACCTGAGGTACCGTCGTATGCATACCCAATTGGGGCGGAGGTGAGGAATGGATATCCTGGGGTGAGGGTATTTAGAAACGAGACTCGGCTTCCGGCACAAGGCATTGATCGGAGGAGTTCTGTAAGCCCCCCCTTGAGGACGACGGTACCTCGGTCCTATAGGTAAGGAGTGGAGGCGGGGTTAACCCATACGTATGCTGCCATGGAGTCCATCAGGAAAGGAAAATTACGGTAAGTATTTGATAGTAAATTTTCCGTTTTCACTACCTGTCCCTTCCCCCAATACAACAAATTGGGGGTCCAGTCTTTTTAGTTTTTTGTCTGTTTGCCAGTTGATGAGATTTCCCATCACTTCCTGTCCTGAGAGGAAGTGAGTGGAGATCTCCCTAATAGGCACAGAAGGCAATACATTTAACAGAGGTGTTTACTCTTTTCCACTCTATCCACAAGTTTTGAAGTTTTCACTGGAGATTTTTAAATATTTTAAAGGAAACAAAGTTTTGTCACTTAAAGTCAATAATTCGCTACTTTTACCATATCGGGGCCCATGTTACAATATTGTAAATGGCCCATGCCCAATTTCCTGACATTAAGGTTGTACAGTGGTTATTCAAAAAAACATGCATAACAGTAAAAATGGTGCTGGGTAAAGAGAAAAAGGCAACGTAGTGGAGGACAAAGGGGCAAACTGCTGATCATATCGCCTAAGGCTCCATGCACACTGGACGCTCCCTGGGCTCGCTGGGCATCGGGCAGGAGACCCTGCTTAGAAAACGTTCAATTACATCGCTTTGTAAGCAGCGTTTATCTGCGTTTATCGGCATCTGCGTTTTTGAGCGGTTTTTTTTTTTACCTCATTGCCTTCCATTGACTACAAAAAACGCTGGACGCTGATAAATGGCCGTTTACCGCCGTTTATGAGCGTTTATAGGCGTCCAGCGTTTTTTGTGGTCAGAACAACTTTTGAATGCCAATTCAGGGCGTTCAGATAACAGCCCAAAAACGCCACTGCTGTTAAACGACAATTAACATCCATGTGTGCATGGACACATAGGATAACATAAAGGGGCGTTTTTGGGCTGTTAAAAAAAATGCCCAAATGATCAAAAACGGTCGTTTATCAGCTACAGTGTTCATGAGCCCTTAGGATATGTTTTCCCAAGAATATCACATTATTACTAAACACAAAGCAAGCCTGACATGAAAAAAATGAAGGCGGAAGCCATTGCTGACTTTTCCATCTGAAAATACTAGCGGTCTGGCATGTCATGCTGACCCTCTGGCTTCAATACTCAAACACTGACCTGGAAGAAACGTGCAGATACAAACATGCTTCTATTATTCTCTCACTCAAAATAGTCTGAAGCCATGGGATCAGCATAAGTGTGGGACACAAAGGGGTTGATTTACTAAAGTTTGAAAGTGCAAAATTTGGTGCAGCTCCACACAGAAACCAATCAGCTTCAATGTTTTATTGTCAAAGCTTGATGGAACAAGCTGAGGTTAGAAGCTGATTGGCTAGCATGCACAGCTGCACCGGTTTTTGCACGCTCCAGCTTTAGTAAATCAACCCCAAAATCTTACTCTGACTCCATGCTGGAACTAACAAAAACTGCTGGTCTGGTGATATGTCAGTGAAAAACAATCAATTAAGGTCTTCATACAGAAAAATCGTGCTGTACCCTGTGCATGATGTAGTGGAGGCAATACGCATGATCAATACATTTATTAGTTAAAGCACTGGCCGTCCTCCCACTGTATGAAAGTAAGTAGGTAAAGTGTTCCTTGCCTCCATTTTGTGATTTCTGTATCTCCACATTTTAGTAACGCCATGGTTCTGTCATTTTCTAGCAACAACTGATAAAATGTAAAACTTAAATTTCACTATTAGCATTAAAGTGTTACTAAACCCACAACAATAAAATCTGTCTGTATATGCAGAATAGCATGCTTGCTATACTTACTGTGTAACTTAAGGGGTTAATTCTCTGTATTGTGTAAAAAAGGCTGTTTGATCTTGTATGGCCAGATACTTCCTTCTTGCCTTGTTTACTATTTCAGACTACATTATACTATACTACATGCAGGTAGTGTGGAAACATTGCACATGCTCTGTTCGATCTTCCTGTTTCACATGGATACAGACAACAGTGCATTTCTAGAGGCAGTGATTGTTTATTTGTGAACTGAATATGCCATTGGCAAAGCACCAATCAGCTCTGGCCGGTTTGTGGGTGAAGGGTCACTGATGCAAAGGAAGTTGCATCATCAGAGAGTGAAATATTCTCCTGCATGCAAACTGGGGACGTCCTGGCTACTTGCAGTTTATCACCTGACTGCAATAAACTGATGAAATACAATTTATATAGCAGTAATATTTTGATATAAAAATAAGATTTAGAAGCTGTGTGCACTGTGGGGGTGGGCGAATGACTTGTTTTTACACTGATGGGTTTAGTAACACATTAAGTACCTACAACATGCTTTCTTTTAGTTTTCATATGACCCCCCTACCTTCAGTGTACACATAGATAACAACGTACTTATGTATCTTTATAGAGAAACTTTCACTACAAAATACGCTAGTACATTTAATGCATTTAAAAACATTACTGCAGTATGTGCCAACATTGTAGTGTATGTTTCATGTCAATATACAAGCTTGTCAGTCAGTCTCAACAAAGCTTATCAGTCAGTTAACCAGAGTTTGACGAAACTGATAGAAACTGACAAAGGGTGTTTTAAAAAAGAATGGGTACTGACAATTTCCTCGCTTGCTCCTTTTCTAACTTTCCTTGTTACATCCTGTCAGTAAAATTTGTGCTTCCTACAATTGTGTTCCTTCAAGCCATTTATATTACAGTATATTTAACTGTCTGTTGGCCCACTCACACAACACTCACCATCTTTTCTTCATATTCAGGATCCACTTCCTTTTCAGGGCGCTGAGCTTTAGGAGGGAGTTTCAGCTGAAAGGGGGGATCATTTTTCTAAAAGAAGATAATTTCAAAGGGGATAAAACATTACAATTTACAAATCAACAACACATTAAAACTGAATTCCAAGTATGTTTTTTTTTTTTTATCATGGTTACTTTGTCCAGTTCCACAATTCCTGTCCTAGGGTGGTAATCAGGGGCGTTGCTAGGTGGGAAAAAGACCAGGGGCTACAGCCCGAAGAATTGTGAAAATGGGGCGTGGCCTAAACTAAATGGTGGGCGTGGTTTAAATGGGCCGTGGCTTAAGGGGGTGTGGCTCGAGTCTGAGATGAACGGGGGATGGAGGATCCTACACCACAAAAGAAATATGTGTATTCCAGAAAATTTAACAATCAGCAGATAAAGACACTCCAAACACCTGGTGTTAGCGCTTCAATCATACCGGCACCATGGTTGTTATGGTGTCAGGATGATTGAAGCGCATTATTTCTGTTATTACATTGTAATATAAAATGAAATCATTCAACTCACCATAAAGCTCACCTCCACCAAGCAGCCCGCTCCTCCACCAAGCCGCCCGCTGCTCCACTAAAGAGCCCGCTCCTCCACCAAGCCGTCCGCCCACTCCTCCACCAAGCCGCCCGCTCCTCCATCAAGCCATCCGCCTGCCCGCCCGCTCCTCCACCAAGATGCCCACCCGCTCCTCCATCAAGCCGCCTGCCCGCTCCTCCATGTTAGGGACCACGACACTCGGGGCTATGGCAATTTGATTCAGGGCTGTAGCCTCGATAGTCACACCCTGGCTATGCCCCTGGTGGTAATGCATGTCCTCCATAAATACAGTACAATAAGGCCTCATTTACACAGTTGGGCGTTTTTTTCAGCTTCCCCTGAACTCTCCTCTATGTTATCTTATCAGTACATGTACACAGGATCGTTTAAGGTAGTTTCCAGGCAGTTTAGGGGCTTTTTTTGGAACACAAAAAATGGGTTAGGACGCCAGTTCAGAGGCATTTGAAACGCCAAACAGCTTGTAAACACCGCTAAACGCGCCTAAACGCGGTAACTCATGTCTAGGACCATTTCATTTCCATTTAAAAAAAAAAAATATTTCAAAAACGCTCCTAAAAGCGAATGCAGCAAAACGCCGCTAAATGTAGCAACTTGGGTCTAGGACCGTTTCATTTACAGGCATTTCCATTTAAAAAGGTTTTTTTTTTCAAAAACGCTCCTAGACGAGAACGCAGCAAAACGCCGCTAAATGTGGCATGCAAAATGCGGCAATACGGGCGTTTTAGATGCCAGTTTCCAGCTGTCAAGATAAAACTTTCAGTGAAGGTTGAAACAGCGTCCCATGTAAATGGAGCCTTAGAGAGCATTGTCACTCTAGGACAAAAAAAGTAGCCACTACATCCAAGGACTGGTAAGCTGCAATCTATTAGCTGCATACACTGGAATCTACCGTAAAGAGTCAGGGTATTCCTGCTGCTGGAATCACAGGTGCATGCAAACAGCAGCCTATATAAACTAATGACAGGCTGACAGTGGCCTCCGCTGTACGCATGTAGCCACACAGCAAGTGGTTATGTGCAGTTAGGGACAAATGTAACTGCTGTTTTATCAACTACCTTTGTGAGTGTTTAAGGGTAATTTATTAATAAAAATATATTGATGGTGCTGCACAAGGGCGGTGCACTCACTTTTTGTCTATTAGGCTCCATTCACACTAATGCTTTTTTTTCATGCATTGTGCAGAAATGCAGGACTTTTTTTAACATGGGTTCCTATGGAACATGCTCACGTCAATGCATTTTTGTGCCTCTGCGTTTTTGGAAAGGGTCAGGGACTTTTTTAAACACAAAACAGTGCTTTTTTTGGTTCAACAGATTTCAATGAAGAAGCTGTAGAAAAACATGTAGTACGTTTTTACAGTGTCTTTACTGCAATTTGCGTTTTGAAATCTGCCCAACAACAAATCCCCCCCCCCCCAAAAAAAGCATAAAAAACGCAGCTGTAAGAACCGCAGAAACGCTCAAAAGCAACATGCAAGATGTGAATCGAGCCTTGGTGTTAATGATAGCCCTAGAAAAAATCTTCTTACTATGGGTGGCAATGCCTGATATGTATTGCGCAATTACAGATTATGTGCCACTGTGCGTCGTATGCACACGTTTGCGCTTGTTTGTGCATGAGTGTGGAGGCGAGGGGGGGGGTTTAATTTTTTTTTAACAGTTTTAGGCTCCATGCTCACTGGACGTTAAAAAAAAAAAAACATCCAAAAACGTCAGTAGCTTTGTAGTGAGTCTTTCAGCTTTTATCTGCATTAATGCACTAGCGTTTTTGAGCATCAACATGTTTTTGTTTTTTTTTCAATGGATCCAAAACGACCAAAAACACTGGTGAGCAGCGTTTTTGAGCGTTTATCAGCATTTTAAAGCTTCCAGCGTTTTTTGTGGTCAGAAGAACGACTCTTGAATGCCGATTCAGGGCGTTCAGATAACAGCCCATAAACGCCACTGCTGTTAAATGACAATAAACATCCATGTGTGCATGGACACATAGGATAACATAAAAGGACGTTTATGGGCTGTTAAAAATAATGCCCAAACTACCATAAAAGGTTGTTTATCAGCTTCAGTGTACTTGGAGCTTTAATATTTTAAAAATGTAAACCTCTTTTTTCATTAAATATTTTTGCTTTTAGAAGCTCTGAACCAGGAAATGCTTGGAGTTGAGCACTTTAAGGTTCCCTGCTCCTATGGAGGAAGGGGAATCTGATGTTCATGGACTTCCCTCCATTTTTCTATCCTAACACCACCAAGTGAGCCCCAGACATATGTGAAAGGAGGCTGGGAGGGGTATACACCATCTCTAACATACAGGAGTGATTGCCTATAACACTTTTATTTGGCAAATTGAAGGTGGCTGAACAAAAAAATTACACAAACTCGAAAAATCCCAGGTGACAGGTTGCCGTGGCGACTAGAAATTGTGTCCTGGCACCTGCGTTCACACCTATGTGTACTGAAATCGCAATGTCATTCAGATTTCTGTGCAATTTCAGGAAAGGTGCGATTTTGTCTCTCTTTCTCCACAACTGCCTCCCATTGACTTCAATGCAAAATTGCGTCCCATTGACTTCAATGCAAAAACGTGTCCCATTGACTTCAATGTAAAACCATGTCCCATTGATTTCAATGCAAAAACAGCTGTCAATAGCAATGCCATGTGAGCACTTATCTCCACATGCCACTCTACTCTATCACTTGCGAGTCTGGAACGCATCGCTACAAACTTGCACAGGGTAATTTTCATAATGGCATTCAGAGCGCAATGCATATGGATCACATCTGTGGGAACCACCTCAATAGAAACACATAATATCTAGCCTGTCATGCGAATCTGTGAGTTTGAAAACGCATCCAGAATCACATATGTGTGAACCAGGATGGCTCCATTCATACCTGGGCATTTTGGTATTGCAGCAAAATCACTGTGATGCTGCCCATGATCGCAAAACGCAGGTTCAGGTGCCATTATTTTCAATGGCGCCTGAAACGTGGTGCATTTTTCTGTGATTGTCGCGTGGCAAATCGCATCACATGAAGCTTGTCGCCCAAAAGAAGCTCCTGCTCCTTTTTTGGGTGTCAAGGAAAATAAAGGGCTGCACATCTGAAAGTTCCAAATGCTGTTTATTGAAAACACTGTGGTCACACCAGGGACACCAATACACAGTCTTGTAGACGCGTTTCACACATTCATATTGTGCTTAACCACTTGCTGACCGTATCGCATGGATATATGGTGGCAAGTTGGCTCCGCTGCACAGATCGTTGTCTATAAACGGCATGCCCCCCCGCGCACCGTGAGTGGGGCCACGGGTAGGGAGGACTCGATGTCCGCCGGTGACCTGCGATCGCGAGATAACGGGGAACCGCCGATGTAAACACAGCTGTTCCCCGTTCTGACAGGCGGCATGAGAGTGATCTACTGATCCCTGTGATTGGGATCAGTTAGATCTGTCATGTCCCTGCCAGCCCAGCCCCCACACAGTTAGAACACACAGGGAACACAGTTAACCCCTAGATCGCCCCCTACAGGTTAACCATTTCCCTGCCAGTGACATTTACACAGTAATCAGTGACTTTTTTTTTAGCTCTGATCGCTGTATAAGTGTCATTGGTCCCAAAAAAGTGTCAAAAATGTCCGATATGTCCACCGCAATATCGCAGCCCCGATATAAATCACAGATCACTGCCATTACTAGTAAAAAAAAAAAAAATAGTAAAAACACCATAAATTAATTCTCATAGTTTGTACAGGCGCCAACTTTTGCGCAGACCAATCAATATACGCCTATTGCAATTTTTTTTTTGCCAAAAATATGTAGAAGAATATATATCGGCCTAAACTGAGGAATACATTTGTTTTATATATATATATATATATATATATATATATATATATATATATGTATTATAGCAAAAAATATTCTTTTTTTTTTTTTTCAAAATTGTCGCTCTTTTTTTGTTTATAGCGCAAAAAATAAAAACCGCAGAGGTGATCAAATACCACCAAAAGAAAGCTCTATTTGTGGGTACAACGTCGCATGACCGCGCAATTGTCAGTTAAAGTGACGCAATACCGAATAGCAAAAAGTGCTCTGGTCAGGGAGGGGGCAAATCCTTTCTGGGCTGAAGTGGTTATCTTAATCATTACCAATGATTAATGATTAATCACTTCAATACAGGGCACTTTCACCCCCTTCCTGCCCAGGACAATTTTCAGCTTTCAGCGCTATCACATTTTGAATGACAATTTTGCGGGCATGCAACACTGTACCCAAACTAAATTTTTATAATTTTCTTCCCACAAACAGAGCTTTCTTTTGGTGGTATTTGATCACCACTGGGGTTTTTTATTTTTTGCTAAACAAATTAAAAAAAACGAAATTTTTGAAAAAAAAAAAGTTTTTCTTCGTTGCTGTTATAAAATTTTATTTTCTTCTTCACTGACGGGCACTGATGAGGATGCACTGATGGGCACTGGTGAGACGGCACTGATAAGGTGGCACTGATGGGCACTGATGAGGAGGCACTAATATGTAGAATTGATGGGAACTGATATGCGGCACTGATATGCAGCACTGATGGGCACTGATAGGCATTAATAGGCGGCACTGATGGACACTAATAGATGGCACTGATAAGCAGCACTGATGATCAGGTACTGACAGGCATTATTGATGAGCACTGATTGGCACTTTGATGGGCACTGACTGGCAGCTGATGGGCAGATGTGGCCGGCACTGACTGGCAGCTGATTGGCAGTGATTGGCAGATGTGGTGGACACCTGTGATGGGGGCTGAGCTGATGAGCAATGCGCTGATTATAAGACCTCCCCTCTGACAGGAGAGCCGCAAACCGAGAAAAGCACTTCCTGGTTCACGCTGTGTTCAGCTGTGATTGGTCACAGCTGATCATGTGGTAAAGAGCCTCCGTCAGAGGCTCTTTACCACTATCGGAGTTACAGTGTGTCAGAGTGACACACCACACCACCAATCGCCGCCCCCCATGCTCCCCCTGCGGCAGCGCGATTGTGGCTTATCCTGCTGGACATCATATGACGTCCAGTCAAGATAACGCAACCACCGCCCGGCCATCATTCTGCAATAGGCCAGGCGGGAAGTGGTTAAGCACAATATGAATGTGTGAAACGCATCTACAAGACTGTGTGTTTGTCTCCCTGGTGTGACCAAGGTGTTTTCAATAAATGGCATTTGGAACCTTCAGTTGTGTAGCCATTTCTTTTCCTTGACATTTTCCACGGAGGTGGGCCGGGGCAGGTACTCGCAGCAAGGTTCTATCAGACCTATTTTATACACCTCGAGCAGCGAGTTCTTCCTTCTTTGAATTATCCTTTTTGGGTGTCAAGCTTCACACAATGAGATCTGCTGCGATTGCCACGGCAAAACAGCAACACTTTTTAGGTGCCATTGAAAATTATGACACCTGAAGCTGCGTTTTGCGATTGTGGTGCAATTTGAGATTGCAGGCAGAATCACAGCAATTCTGCCACAATCCCAAAATGCCCAGGTGTGAACCAGGCCTAACGGGGCAGAGTTTCCTACTATGACAGGATCTTATTGTCATTCTTCCCGACCGGCCTATAACCCCAAGGTATCAGGGTTATTGGCTGGCCACTCTGCTGTAAGTTAGTTAGGTTTAGGGAGTGTAAATTACTTGCTTTGTCCTGGGTGCTGACAACCCATGCTACGCTAAAAAAAAAAATGGCTCTTAACTTTTTTAGCTGGCTCCTAGATTGAAAGCAAATTTGTCAATACACACCAAACTGAGCATGTGCAGCTTGTCCCCAAATGCTCTGTTTTATCAGGAGATGGATTGGAGTCAGTGGAAGAAGGGGAGGATCAGATAAGACAGGATCACACAGCCTTTATACACAATGCAGAGCATTAACCTCTTAGGTTCCACAGTGAGCATAACAAGCATGCTTTACTGCATATACAGACTGATTTTACTGTTGTGGGTTTAGCACTCTAAGGCCTCATGCACACTGGACGTTATAAAAATGGCAGTAGCATTAGCTATAGAAAGCTGTAGCTGTAGAATGAGTTTTGCAGTGTTTTTCCAGTAGCGTTTTTCAATGTTTTTTAGCTGTAGCTTTTTTAGCCTTTTTTTTTTTTTTTTTTTTTTTTAGAAAAACTATACTGTAATCCCACAAAAGCTTGTGGCTCAAAAACACTGAATAACACAAAATAGCCACGTTTTTCAGCGGTTTCAGCTTTTATCAGTGTTAGAACGTTTTTACAGCTGATAAACTCCTCTTTAAACCCACAAACTCTGGGTTTTTTTACAGCCAGAAAACGCCCCTGCCAAAAAACGCTGCATAGACACATAGGATAACATAATGGCGAGTTTATTGGCTGCAGAAAAAAACATCTGAACTCAAAAACAGTAGTTGTAAAAACGTCCAGTGTGCATGAGGCCTCAATGTTTATTTGTAAAATAAGGAATTTATATAAATATTTTTAAAAATGCTATACAATTATAGTGTTTACATTTAGTTAAAAAAATATTTTTGACCAAAAGCCACCACCAGCCTTCGTTTGAAGTTTTGAATGTTACTAAAAATTGTTCAAGTATTATTGTGTAATATTTAAAGCGGTTGTCTACCCAATTTTACTACTTTTACCTACAGGTAAGTCTATAATAAGGCTTACCTGTAGGTAAAATGAATATCTCCTAAACCTGTACGGTTTAGGAAATATTCCCTCTCCAAAATGCTTTGGAGTTACGGCGCATGCGCTGTATATGTCTCGGCAAAGGCCCGGCAATAGGGACGGACGTTGCCAGGGAGACGGGTCCCACGTCTCGCGGCTCCGGCCAGTCAAAGCGCCAGAGCCGCGTACCCGGAAGCAAGATCCGGGGTAAGATGTCCGCTCCCACAGAGCGGACCAAGCAGCCTGGTCGGATCTTTGTTTCAAGGTAAGTATTTCATAATGAGCTAGTATGGGTAGACAACCGCTTTAAATGTAGTCAACATAATGTATGATCATTTTAATTTTTGTTTCTTTGAATTTGTGATTGTTTTTCTGCCCTTGCTAAACTAAAGCTGAATACTACCGTAGCTGAACTTTTGACTTCCTAATTTTTCTTCAACCACTTGACCTCAAAAAGGTTTTACCACCTTCCTGACCAGAGCATTTTTTGCTATTTGGCACTGCGCTACTTTAACGGGTAATTACGTTGTACCTAAACAAAATTTGTGTCCTTTCTTTTCCTACAAATAGAGCTTTCTTTTGGGGGTATTTTATCACCACTGTGATTTTTATTTTTGCAATATAAATGAAAAAAGACTGAGGATTTTGAAAAAATACAATATTTTCTACTTTTTGTGATAAAAAATATCCAATAAACTCAAATTTTGTCACACATTTAGGCTAAAATGTATTCAGCTACATGTCTTAGGTAAAAAAAATCCCAACAAGCTTATATTGATTGGCTTGCGCGAAAGTTATAGCATCTTACATTTCTGACTGCCTATCACATTTCTTGAGGTACTAAAATGCCAGGGCAGTACAACCCCCCCCCCCCCGAAAAACCAATTACCCATTTGTGGAAAGTAGACACCCCAAGGAATCTGCTGAGAACACAAAAATGTAGTTTTAATGATATATTGCTCACACATGCCATGGGTATATGTGTAATTACACCCCAAAATACATTCTGCTGCTTCTCCTGAATACGGAGATACCACATGTGTGAGACTTTTTGGGAGCCTAGCTGTGTACGGGTGCCGAAAACCAATCACTGCCTTCAGGATTTCAAAGGGCATAAATTGCTCATTTCACTTCCTCACCCCCGCCCCCCCCCCCTCCCAAATGGCAACCCAAGGAATTTGATAAGAGGCATGGCAAGTATTTTGCAGGTCTAATTTTTTGTCACAAGGTTTTGAACATTTTCCAAAATCTTGTGTCAACAAATGAGATGTGCAAAATACTCACCATGCCTCTTAGCAAATACCTTGGGGCGTCTACTTTCCAAAAAGGGGTCATTTTGGGGTGGGTTGTGCTATCTTGGAATTTCAGGGCCTCCGACACTGTCATAGGTAGTGAGGAAGTGAAATGAGCAATTTACACCCTTAGAAATCCTGAAGGCGGTGATTGGTTTCGGGTTCTGTATATGGCTAGGCTCCCAAAAAAGCCTCCCACATGTGGTATTTCCATACTCAGGAGAAGCAGCAGAATGTGCTGGGGTGTTTGAATTGTCCTGGCATTTTATGCCAAACATTAGAAGCTTATGCCACACATCACCCACTCATGGTTCCCTGGTGGGACAGGAGAGCCCGAGAAAACCGTGGAAGGAGGCGGGAGGGGAGACATCCTCTCCCACTGCTTGTAAAAGCAATCGAGCAGCTAATTGGCCACTAGGATTGCTTTTAGACAAAAGCTGACCGCCGGCTGGAAATAATGATACCAAGATGATGTCTACACCTGCAGGCATCATCCCGGTATAACCTCTCAAAATCAAGCGACGTATCAGCTGGTCAGTTGCTGGTCCTTGTTGGGCATATATTGTAATGTTCTTTTTTCATGCAGCCTGTGGGCTGAATGAAAAAAGAATCTAACAGATTCCTACATTAACATCGATTGATGTAGATGAAGAAACCTCTGCCAAGAAAAGGGGAAAAAATATATGCCCACTGACCACCCCAGCCCCCCATGCTTCGGCATATAGGTTCTTTTTTTTAACTGCGGTGGAGAAATCAGGGCTGCAATCACTGACGTATGTATATTGAAAGCACACCCTGTTGCTGTCAGAATAAACAGGTCAGTGCTGCAGCTGAATGGCGTTCCTGCAAAGCAAATAATGGTTAACAATAATACACAGTAGCAACAGAACCTTAACACAATTAAACAACAACTTTTTTTTTCTTGCACTCTGTGCCAAAAAAAATGTAAAATATATATGCCGAAGCATAGGGGCAATCCGCTCACTGACCACCCCAGCCACCATGCTTCGGCATATACGTTGTTTTAACTGCGGTGGGAAAATCTCCTCCTACAGCACTGCGATCACTGACGTATGTATTCTGAAAGCCCACCCTGCTGTCAGAATAAACAGATCATTGCAGCAGCTGAATGGCGTTCCTGCAGAGCAAATAACGGTTAACAATAAAACACAGAAACAACAGAACATTAACTCAAAAAAATGACAACTATTTTTGGCTTTTTTATTTTTTATTTAACTTACATTTTTTATGTTTCTTTTAACTTTTTTTGTAACTGCAAAAAACTGTAAACGTTCCAGGCTAGGGTCTCTCGATATGTGATAGCCAGTTCCCTGACTATCTAACATCTTTTGAGACCCTGTGTGAATGTGTGCCCCAGACTGTGCCTTGCTGTACCCTATACTAATACTCCACTAGTATGTGGTAGCAACGGAAACAGTCCTTCAGGCAGAGACCAGGTTGGCCAGGACAGGAGGGACAAAAATAATAGGTGTCATGCCTAAATTCATGTCTACTACAAACACATCTTTTTTGGGGTGCTCTTTAGGGGTACCAGGGAGGACATCCGGAAAATGCCTCTCATGCAGCCGGCTCACTGCATCTGTGGGAAATTGGGCCACAGCACCTTCTTTATACAAAAGAGCTGTGATGATCTCTTCCTGAAATTTTAGGAAGGATCCACTTCTTCCTGACGCTTTGTATAGTACAAAGGCGTTGAACACGGCCAAATGGAATAAATTTACAGACACTTTCTTGTACCAGCATCTGGCTTTACGTGAAAGTAAGACGGCGCCATCATCTGGTCGTATCTGCGTGAATGGAAGCCCCGGCGATTAGGTCGCACGGTGCCACATGTGCCAATTCCAAATTCAAAAAGGTGTCTATAAAAAGTGGCACATTTGTAGAAAACTTGTCCACATACAAGTGGTACCCCTTTCAGAATAAGGGTGGCACCAAATCCCAAACAATCTTGCTACTGCTCCCTATGTAGTCTGGGCAGTCGGGGCCTCCACACTGCTATCTTTTCCCTCATAAATCAGGAAACTGCATGTATAGCCTGGGGCCTTGTCACAGAGCTTATACATTTTGACCCCATATCTGGCACACTTGCTGGGGAGAAACTGAAAGCAACGTGGCCAGAAAAATTAATGAGGGACTCCTCTACGCAGACAACTTGTTGGAGCATATACAAGGCTGCAAATTTTTTGGTTAAAATGATTTAATGACATCGATTGATGTAGATGAAGAAATCTCTGCCAAGAAAAGGGGAAAAAATATATGCCCACTGACCACCCCAGCCCCCCATGAAAATTTAAAAGGGGCCAAATTTTGTGGTGCCGATCATATTCAGGTTCACTGCGAGGACAACAGAGTTCATTGTCGCATAAATCGCATTATATTCTCGTATCTATGCCTGGCCATATGCTAAATTAGGTCAGTGGACCAATATGACCATGACTCATTCTTTTTAGTAATGCCCCTGTTGAGGGATAGGCCCAAAAAAGTTTCAAATTCGGAAACCGAGATACGTTACCCTGTAAATTGTCTGGCAAGGTTTGCATATGAATTTGCAGCGATAAATTGCTCGGCATATAATCTGTGTTGGTCCACAATCGATCCATACAGATCTTCCGTCAAAAACAGCTCAAAAAACCAAGGCGAGTTAAATCTGTTGTTTTGACCTGAATTCCGGGTTGGTCAATGAATGAGGGAAGTATGGGCACTGCTGAATCTGTGGGCTGCCAATCAGGATTTGCAAGCGCAGCAGGAAGGGCACTATGATCAAATTCTTGGTGGCTGCAGGACACTACTTGTGCTAGCCACCGCACCGGCTTGAACTGCACTTATGGGACTCGCCATATCACCAAGTTTTACTGCAGTGCTGGATTGTCGAAGACCAGGATGTACTAGACCGCTGGTGCACGCTAGTTCACCAAAAGGTACAGCGGCACTAGTACTGGCACTCTGCTGCATACGGGAATCAACACATGATTGTACCACCTCAGCAACCTTGGCAAGGGGTCAGGTACTTCAGACCTTAGCAAGGACCTCTACTCCATCTTCTGAGCTGTCAGGGTGCTGCTGATCTCTACAGGTTCGTATGCTGAGCCTGATTCTGACAGTGACTCCCCATCATTCTCATCTGTCATGCTCAGTATCCTGTAGGCCTCTTCAGGTGGACATTCTGGCCACTAAATTTACAGGTACCTAGTAGTGGTGCACCAAATGGAAATTTTGGTGCCAAAACCAAAAATGCACTAAGCCTAAACCCGAAACCGAAAATGACAGTTTTTAAAAAATATTTATATTTTTATATATAATTGTCATATGCAGCCTACCTGTGCCTAGGCACTGACAGCGGGCACTGATTGGCACTGATAGGCAGCACTGATAGGTGGCACTGACAGAGGAGATGAGGTGGCACGGACAGGTGGCACTGGTTGGCACTGACAGGTGGCACTGGATGGCACAGGCAGGTGGCACTGGATGGCACTGGCAGGTGGCACTGGTTGTAACTGACAGGTGGCACTGGATGGCACTGAACGGTGGCACTGATTGGCATTAACAGGTGGCACTGGATGGCACTGGGAGGTGGCACTGACTGGCACTGACAGGTGGCACTGGATGGCACTGACTGGTGGCACTGGCAGGTGGCAATGAATGGCTCTCGCAGGTGGCACTGATTGACACTGGCAGGTGGCACTGATTAGCACTGGCTGGCACTGACAGGCGGCACTGGATGGCACCGGCAGGTGGCAATGGCAGAAGGGATAAGAAAATTCATATTGCACAGATCGCACGGCTTGTAAGAGCTGTTCTGTGCATGAAACTGTCACGTAATTACACTGAATGCAGAGAGAGAAAAGCTGTCAGATCTTCAAGTTGATGTCGGAGGTGGGTGGGACCGAACAGCTATCAAACACCCACCCAGCCCCTATCCTATTGGCTGGCGTTTGATAGCTGTTCGGTCCCGCCCACCTCCGACATTCATTTGAAGATCTGACAGCTCTCTCTCTCTCTCTCTGCATTCAGTGTAATTATGTGACAGTTTCATGCACAGAGCAGCTCTTACAAGCAGCGCGATTTGTGCAATGTGAATCTTCTCATCTACTGCATCCATTACGGGGGTATGTGATGCACACATACCCCTGCAATGGGCGGTAACCGGGGTGGCCCCCGCACCCTTTCGGTATCGGGTCTTTTTTGGTTTCGGATGATACCGAAAACACCGGTTTTGTCCGATAATGATGATAATTTTTGGCGGCCATAATTTCGGTGCATCCCTAGTACCTAGTGCAACTCAAAGGTAAAAAGCACCTGGCTCTCAGGGACTGTTTGAGCAGCTACAAATAAAATGTACCTGCTAATACTAGCAGAGATCAGGCCTGATCTTGCTAACACTACGGGTTTGTGTGTATCAGAAGTGACAGTGATCTACTGACACTGCACTTGTTGGGGGAGGGGGGTGGAAACTCAGGTGCTGGTAGGTGTCGGGGCTGATCCTGCTAATACTGCATTTTTGGGGACACTATACTATTGGGGACACTAGTAAAGTTCTGATCTAATCAAAGATAGTGATCCGTTTAGACACTACACTAGTAATGGAGATTTATAGTGTGTGTGTGTGTGTGTGTTACTGGCATTCAAAGGGTTAAATGTAATAATAGATATGTGGGGGAGTAAACTGACACTATCCGGGTTTAACGCTATCTGGCATCACCCGTGACACCAATACAGTGATCAGAAAAAAAGATCTGTACACCATATTAATGATACTGTGACAGGGCAGTGAATGGGTTAACTGGGAGCAATCAGAGGGTTTTGTATTAGGGAAAATGTGGTGGGTAAACTGACGCTATATAATATATTGACACTAACGCTGTCTAGCGTAACCAGTGACACTAATACAGTGATCATGGTGAGCGGTCCACAACTGGTTAAAATGATGGGCAGCATCACTAACCAACAGAAAGGCTTAGAATGTGGAAGACACAGGAGGCCAAGCTGAACCTCTGCATATAACTTTACCTGCCTATATGGGCTCTTGCATATGGATGGCCAAGTCAGTTCAACATAATTACCGGCATATTTCCTATGCTCCCAAGTAAACACGAGTACAGAGTGCCAGAGCAACAACTTATTGGGGTTGATTTACTAAAACTGGAGAGTGCAAAATCTGGTGCAGCTCTGCATAGAAACCAATCAGCTTCTATGTATTTTGTTACAGCTTAATTGAACAAACTGAAGTTAGAAGTCGATTGCTACCATGCAGAGCTGCACCAGATTTTGCACTCTTCAGTTTTAGTAAATCAACCCTATTGTCTTTTACACTTATTGACAACTAAAATGTCTAGCAGAGGCAGGAAGAGAGGATATGCCCTGACTTCTCCTGGGGGTGATATATATATATATATACATATAGGGCCATTTGCTTATTTACTCATGTTCTGTATTTCTAATTATGTTCATGCCCAGTTATTTAGAAGTGTGTTGGGCAGCAAGTGTGTAAAGCAGAATTCCACCCAGTTAAAAGTCAGCAGCTACAAAAGGTGTAGCTGCTGACTTAACAATCGGACACTCACCTGTCCCTCGCGCCAGCGATGCGGTCGCCCGAGAGCTCGCTCTTCTCCCCATCCCCTTGGCAGCACCGGCATCACAAGTGTGGGTACCCAGCTTTGGCTTCAAAGCCAGGAGTGCACTACGCATGCGCAAGTCGCGCTGCACCTTGTGAATGGCCAACGTATTTTCTGGGACCTGTGCCGTGTCCCAGAAGATCGCCGAGAGGGAGGGGGGGAGGTGAACATCCTTCCGGAGCCGTGGCTGTAGGAGAGGAAGTGGACCTGGGTCCTGACCGCCCACCCCCCCCCCCCCAAAAAAAATGACATGCCAGTTGTGGCATATCAGGGCGTCACCTTCCTTTAATGCAGAAGTTCCACTTTTGCGTGGAACTCTGCTTTAATGGTTCTCATTGCTGGGATTGCCTTTACTTCAGTCTTATAATGACATTCATCTTTATCAAAAATTTGTCTATGCAGATGAGGGGTGCCTGTAGATTAAAGACGAGTTCCAGTTGTTTTTGTGTTTATTAACCCCTTCATGCTTAAGCCTTTTTCTGACACTTGTTGCTTACAAGTTAAATTCAGTATTTTTTGCTAGAAATTACTTAGAACCCCCAAACATGATATATATTTTTTAGCAGAGACCCTAGAGAATAAAATGGTGATTGTTGCAATATTTTATGTCACACATCAATTTTTTTGAGAAGACAAACACTTTCATGAATTAAAAAAAAAACAATAAAGTTAGCCCAATTTTTAGTATAATATGAAAGATGATGTTACGCCAAGTAAATAGATATCTAACATGTCACACTTTAAAACAGTGCACACTCATGCTCAGCTCGGGTGCCCCCATAGCAAGCTGCTTGCTGTGGGGGCACTCGACAGGAGGGAGGGGCTAGGAGCGCTGGCGGGGGACCTGAGAAGAGGAGGATTTGGGCTGCTCTGTGCAAAACCACAGCACACAGCAGGTAAGCATAACATGTTTGTTATTTTTAAAGGGGAAAAAAAAAAAAACGAGACTTTAGTATCACTTTTTAGAGTTGATTCACAGTGGGGCGATCGACTTCAGGCGCGACTTTGTAGGCGATTGAACGCGACTTCAAGGAGACTTCAGTGTGACTTTGGGCGACGTACAACGAGACTTAAAGCGACCTCCATGCCAGGCGACTTTACCTGTGGCCAATCAGAGAATATAGCTTTTGTCAAGCGACTTGGGGCGACACAAGTCGGATCCCATTTGCTGTGGTGTGAACAGGCTCTAATAGACAGTTCACACAGGGGCGATCCGACTTCAGGCGTGACTTTGTAAGCGATTTGATTGCGACTTCAGCGCAACTTTGGGCAACTTACAACGTGACTTGAAGCGACTTCCATGCCAGGCGACTTTGCCTGTGGCCAATCAGAGAATATAGCTCTTCTGACATCATTCCTTTTACCTGAGTAAATTATTTTCTTTTTCCTGTAAAGTCGCTTTAACCACTTCAGCCCCGGAAGGATTTCCTGCTTTAGGACCGGAGCCCTTTTTGCGATTCGGCGCTGCATCGCTTTAACTGACAATTGCGCGGTCGTGCGACGTTGTACCCAAACGAAATTTGCGTCCTTTTTTTCCCACAAACAGAGCTTTCTTTTGGTGGTATTTGATCCCCTCTGCGTCATTTCTGATCGCCGCTTTAAACAAAAGAAGAGCGACAATTTTGCAAAAAAACCCAAATTTCTTCCTTTTTGCTAAAATACAAACCAAAAAAAAAATATATAAAAAAGGGATTTTATTAAAACTTACCGTAAAATCCTTTTCTCCGAGTTCACTGACAGACGCAGCTTCTTCATTTACTTCATGGGGTTTTATGTTCGTCCAACTAGGAGTTAACTAGGCAGGGAAAAGATCAGCTGGCCCCTCCCTTGGGGGCCGTCCTCTCTTCCTACATCAAACCCCCTCACAGCATAGCTCTCCAGTTCGTACACAAGCCGTACCAAAGCAGAGCCCAGAGGGGTGGGTGCTGCGTCTGTCAGT
>BLSH010232923.1:849109-859148 GCA_018402905.1 Glandirana rugosa
GGAGAGAAGGATGTAGTTTGGGGGAGTGTCGTATCGAGAGGTCAAAGTTACGGATCAACCGTTCCTCAACTGGACCGAAGGGGTATCCCTTGACGCCAGGACTATACTGGTAAAAAAGAAAAAAAGAAAAAATAAAATAAAATTAAAAAATGACGTTAGTTCTACTAGACGATAGTTCTTCGGCCAGCCCCGTATCTCTCAGGACCACGAGACATGAAAGGGGCTGGACCGGCTGTACTACGCTTCGGTCAGGGCAAGTCCCCCTGGGCGGCGTAGAAAGGGCAAGGTATGCCCTCCGGGCCCTACTTTAGGGGGAAATCAGCAGGTCGGGGAAAGTACAGAGCACCAGGACTCTCTATGCCCCGACCGGCTTCTTGATAGCAGATCATCTTGATTGCAGTAAAAAATTAAAATAAAATAAAAAAGAAAAAAAGAAAAAATGGTCATATCAGGACCGCAGTTCCCTATGGGGAAGCCAGGTCAACTCCTTGCCAACTAGGCATTGAAACTGGAGAGCTATGCTGTGAGGGGGTTTGATGTAGGAAGAGAGGACGGCCCCCAAGGGAGGGGCCAGCTGATCTTTTCCCTGCCTAGTTAACTCCTAGTTGGACGAACATAAAACCCCATGAAGTAAATGAAGAAGCTGCGTCTGTCAGTGAACGTAAGGAGAAAAAATATTTTTTTTCACCGTTTTTGGCCGATTTATATTCTTCCTCATATGTGCGATAAAAAAAAAATCGCAATTGGCGTTTATTGATTGGTTTGCGCAAAAGTGGTCGCGTTTACGGATGATGAGAATTCATTTTTGGGGTTTTTATTTATTTTTTATTTTTTACTAGTAATGGCGGCGATCTGCGATTTTTAGCGGTACTGCGATATTTCAGCGGACATGTCGGACCATTTTGACACTTTTTGGGACCATTGGCATTTATACAGCGATCAGTGCTATAAAAATGCACTGATTACTGTGTAAATGCCATTGGCAGTGAAGGGGTTAACCTGCAGGGGGCGCTCTAAGGGTTAACAGTGTTCCCTGGGCGTGTTCTAACTGTGGGGGGACTGCGCTGGCTGGGGAAGGGAAGTGGTCACAGCCTTCGTATACAGGAAGGCTGTGATCACAGCCCTTCCCCCTTCACAGAACGGAGGTCCGTGTTTACATACACGGACCTCCGTTCCTTCACTCTGGGGGGGCCATCGCTGGTAGCCGGCGGCAATCGAAGCCGCCGCACCCGCTCCCTGGCCCTCCCCGTAAACACTGTGAGCACGCGGGCGCGCCTCCGATGGTGCGCGCGCGCTCACTAGGAGCGATCTTGCGGCCGCCGTCATATGACGGCGATCCGCGTTACAGAGCCACTTTGCCGCCGTCAATTGCCGATCGGCGGTCGGCAAGTGGTTAATATAGATGGGGATCCGACTTACAGGTGACTTCCATTCAATTCTATTGGGACAAGACGGATAGAAGTCGCCTTGAAGTAGTACAGGAACCTTTTCTGAAGTCGGAGCAACTTCAGTAGTGTGCATTAAGACGGCTCTCATTCGCTTCAATGGGATTTCTTATGTGAAGTGACTTGGGGCGACACAAGTCGGATCCCAAGTCACTGTAGTGTGAACAGGCTTTTACAATATAAAGAGCGACAATACAGCAACAGTACAATTCAAAACAAGAGGGTTAGAGGGGCCCTGCTGGTAAAACAAAAGGTAGGGACTGTGAGGGATGAACTGATGAGGGGAGTAGAAGATTCCAATGTTAGCATCATTTGTGACAGTAATAGGCAGTGACAGGTACTCTTTATGGACCCCAAATCCCTCCTTTGCACTTAAAAGCATTCAAATAGCCAAGTTTGGCTGTTTTTAATACTGTCATTTTTTTTTTTTTAATTTGGTGCCTTTAAGTCTTCAGTAAACCGGAAGTGATGTCATGTCATCGCTTCCAGGTTACTAGATCAGAGACCCGACCAAAGCATTCGGGTCTCAGGCTAGCCGGGCGACATGTCTCAGGCGTCTCGTGGGTGGTAGAGCCCGGGCGAGCTGCAGGAGGTGGGGGGGGGGCACATCCCCTCCTGCTGCTTGTAATAACAGCCGAGCGGCTGATTAGCCTCATCGGTTACAGGAAAAGCCAACCGTGCAGCTGCAGGCATCACCTTGGTACAACCCTTTGAAGCCGCAAATTTGCGTTACGCCGGCGTGACGGGTTTAGAAGTCAGCAGCCACAAAAAGTGGATGTTCTGACTTTTAATAAACACACACTCACCGGTCCCGGGATCCAGCGATGTGGTCACCGAACCTTCGATTCTCTCCCTGGTGCTGACATTACAAGTGTGGGCACCTGGCTGTGACAGCTTACGGCTTCACAACCGGGTGCACAATGCGCATGCGCTAGTCATGCTGCGTCTCCTTAATGGTCAGGCAATCTTCTGGGACCTGTGACATGTCCCAGAAGATTGCACGGAGGGCGATCCGAGAAGCAGTGGGAGCAGGAACCTGGAGGAGGAGTGCTTAACCACTTTAAGACCGAGCCTCTTTTTGGAGTTTGGAGGTTATCAGTTAAAAACAGGTTTTTTTGCTATAAAATTACTTAGAACCCCCAAACATTATATTTTTTTTTTTCTAAGACCCTAGAGAATAAAATGGCGGCCATTGCAAAAATTTGTGCAGCGATCTTAAAAGCGCGATTTTTTTTGAAAAAATTCAGTTTTTTGAGTTAAAAAATAAGACAACAGTAAAGTTAGGTCAATTTTTTTCCGTATTGTGAAAGAAAATGTTACGCCGAGTAAAATGATACCCAACATGTCATGCTTCAAAATTGCGTCCGCTCGCGGAATGGCGACAAACTTTGCAACATAAAAATCTCCATTGGCGACGTTTAAAAAATTCTACAGGTTAGCATTTTTGCGTTACAGAGGAGGTCTAGGGCTAGAATTATTGCTCTCGCTCTAACGATCGCGGCGATACCTCACATGTGTGGTTTGCACACCGTTTTCATATGTGGGCGGGACTTACGTATGCGTTCGCTTCTGCGCGCGAGCTCGCAAGGACGGTGCGCTTTAAATTTTATTTTTTTTTTTTTAATTATTTAGTTTACTTTTTAATTTTTATTTTTACAACTTTTTAAAAAAAAAAAAATTTTTGATCACTTTTTTTCCTATTACAAGAAATGTAAACATTCCTTGTAATAGAAAAAAGCATGCCAGGACCTCCAAAATATGAGATCTGGGGTCAAAAAGACCTCAGATCTCATTTTTAGACTAAAATGCAATAAAAAAAGAAAAAAAAAAATTTTGAAAAAAGTGGCAGGGGGAAAAAAAAAATGTCCCCTTTAAGAGCATTGGGCGGAAGCTACTTGTGACGTAGCTTCCGCCCAGCCTTGTTATGGAGCCGGGTGAGCGGCTTCAGCCGCTCACTCGGCACACGGACACTGCAGGGAAAGTACCCGATCATCTCCGCCGCTGCCGGCGGGTCCGGTAAGCGGCGGAGATGACCGGAAAGCGGCGGGAGGGGGGGGGGGCACCTCTCCCGCCGCTGATAAAAGTGATCTCGTGGTGAATCCGCCTGCAGAAAAAAATGATACCGGGGTTATGGTAGCTATCTGCTACCATAACAACGGTATTCCACTTCAAAGTACCGCCGTCAAACGACGTACGGCGGTCCGGAAGTGGTTAAAGCGGAACTTCTCCTTTTGGGTAAAGCTCTGCTTTAAGACAACCTGAGCAGTTTTAACTAAAGTGGAAAAATGCTCCTGCTATAGGTATGGGCCACTTAGGTACTCCCTGAGGACTAACTGGAAAACTCCCAGAAATTGCATCATCCTGTCCTGTCTTGTTGCTAATAGATGTCACTTTTAAAGAGCGATGCATAGTAGCCCATTACACATCTACTTTGCAGGGGAATACAGAGGAAGTAAACCCCATCTGGGTTTACTTCCTCTGTATTTCCCTGCAAAGAAGATGCGTAATGGGCTACTATGCATCGCATAGTAGCCCATTATGTGCCCCTTACCTGCAAACGAAGCCTGCGACATCCAGCGATGTCCCCTGTGCTGGCAGCGTCCATCTTCTGCCCCTCTTCCTTTCCGGGGCTGTGATCTCCGGCACTGTGACTGGCCGGAGTCGCGTGATGTCACGCCGCCAGCCACGGCACGATCACAGTGAAGAAACGGCACGGAGGCAGTTTCTTTACTGCACATGTGCCGAAATTACGTCGGCACAGCTAGTACACTGCATATGAGATATGCAGGGCACCTACAGGTAAGCCTTATTATAGGCTTACCTGTAGGTTAAAGTGGTTGTGACGAGTTGCTGAAAGACTCCGCTCTTGGTGTTCACCTCCACCATAACAGGAGAGCGCTCTTTCTCTGACTCAAACACCCTCACATGCGCGTTCTCTCACCTGGTGCAGTAGCTCTGAGCCCAGCATTTTTCGGCTCACTCCTGTGATATTGGGAGGTGAACAGGAAGCGCTGGGTGTCTCTTAGCAACATTCTAGCAACAAGGCAGGCCAGGATGATGTGATCTCTGGGAGCTTTTCCTTCAGGAGGTACATAAATCGCCTGCATTTATAGCAAGGGTGATATTCAATTTTGGTCAGCGCTGCGCTCTACAGACGCCCCTTAGCTGTATAGGCTGTTTAATGGTAAAGGTTCAGCCCCGGAAGAATTTCCCCCTTTAGGACCAGAGCACTTTTTGCGATTCGGCACTTCCTCGCTTTAATTAACAATTGCGCGGTTGTGCGACTTTGTACCCAAACTAAATTTGCATCCTTTTTTTCCTGCAAATATAGCTTTCTTTTGGTGGTATTTGATCCGTCGTTTCTGATCGCCACTATAAACAAAAAAAGAGCATCAATTTTGCAAAAAAAAAAAACAATTTCTCTTACTTTTTGCTAAAATACAAATCCAAAAGAAATATATAAAAAAAAAATTTTTCATCAGTTTTGGCCGATTTATATTCTTCCTCATATTTTTGGTAAAAAAATAGCAATCGGCGTTTATTAATTGGTTTGCGCAAAAGTTGCCACGTTAACGAATGATGAGAATTAATTTCTGGGGTTTTTTTTTTTTTTTTTTTTTTTTACTAGTAATGGCGGCGATCTGCGATTTTTAGCGGTACTGCGATATTGCAGCAGACATGTAGGACCATTTTGACACTTTTTTGGGACCATTGGCATTTATACAGCGATCAACGCTATAAAAATGCACTGATTACTGTGTAAATGCCATTGGCAGTGAAGGGGTTAACCTGGAGGGGGCACTCTAAGGGTTAAATGTGTTCCCTAGGCGTGTTTTAACTGTATGGGGGCTGGCAGGGGTAGGGGAGTGATTGAGTCCGCTCTACCTGCTCCCTGGCCCCACCCCGGCACAGTGAGCGCACATTCATAATGCTAGTTATCGCAGCCATGGCGGTTTGCGATAACGAGCCACTTTGCCGCTGTCACGCTGCGGCGGGCACTCGGCAAGTGGTTAAGCATACTTGCCAACATTCCCGAATTTCCTGGGACATTCCCGGGATTTAGACCTTTTTTCCAGTCTATCTGATTCCCAGGAAATCTGCTTTTTCACGATTCCCCGTCACTAGAGGTCTGGTACTGTCTCCGTCGTCATTTTACTGGAGACCAGGCTTTGCCTCTTGGTTATTCTCTAACTTCCCTTCAGCCTCCAGTGCTGGAAAATGGCGCGGAGGCCAAATAAATCAGGCAGGCAGTGGCATCGCAACCCGGGGGGGGGAGGCGGCCAGCACCCGGGTGAAGAGGGGTAACTGGGGGCACCTGAAGTAAGGAGGCACTTCGCTGGGGACACACCTAATGTAAGGAGGCAAACCGCTGGGGACACACCTTATGTACGGAGGCTATCCGCTGGGAACACACCTGATATACGGAGGCAATCCGCTGGGGACACACCTGATGTAAGGAGGCACTCCACTGGGGACACACCTGATGTAAGGAGGCACTCCACTGGGGACACAACTGATGTAAGGAGGCACTCCGCTGGGGACACACCTGATGTAAGGAGGCACTCCGCTGGGGACACCTGATGTAAGGAGGGACTCCGCTGGGGGCACACCTGATGTAAGGAGGCACTCCGCTGGGGACACCTGATGTAAGGAGGGACTCCGCTGGGGGCACACCTGGTGTAAGGAGGCACTCCACTGGGGACACACCTGATGTAAGGAGGCTATCCGCTGGGGACACACCTGATGTACGGAGGCAATCCACTGGGGACACAACTGATGTAAGGAGGCACTCCGCTGGGGACACACCTGATGTAAGGAGGCACTCCGCTGGGGACACCTGATGTAAGGAGGGACTCCGCTGGGGGCACACCTGGTGTAAGGAGGCACTACGCTGGGGACACACCTGATGTACGGAGGCTATCCGCTGGGGACACACCTAATGTACGGAGGCAATCCGCTGGGGACACACCTGATGTAAGGAGGCACTCCGCTGGGGACACCTGATGTAAGGAGGGACTCCGCTGGGGGCACACCTGGAGTAAGGAGGCACTTCACTGGGGACACACCTGATGTAAGGAGGCACTCCGCTGGGGACACCTGATGCAAGGAGGGACTCCGCTGGGGGACCTGATGTAAGGAGGGATTCTGCTGGGGACACACCTGATGTAAGTAGGCATTCCACTGGGGACACACCCGATGTACGGAGGCACTACACTGGGGACACTTGATGCAAGGAGGGACTCCACTGGGAACACCTGATGTAAGGTAACACTCCGTTGGGGACACCTAATGTAAGGAGACACTCCGCTGGGGAAACCTGATGTGTAAGGAGGCCCTCTACTGGACACCTGATGCAAGGGGGGACTCCACTGGGGACACACCTGATGTAAGGACGCGATCTGCTGGGGACACCTGATGTAAGGAGACACACCGTTGGGGACACCTGATGTAAGGAGACACTCCGCTGGGGACACCTGATGTAAGGAGACACTCCGCTGGGGACACTTGATGTAAGGAGACACTCCGCTGGGGACACCTGATGTAAGGAGACACTCCGCTGGGGACACCTGATGTAAGGAGACACTCCGCCCGGGGGACACCTGATGTAAGGAAACACTCCGCTGGGGACACCTGATGTAAGGAGACACTCCGCTGGGGACACCTGATGTAAGTAGACACTCCGCCGGGGGGACACCTGATTTAAGGAGACACTCTGCTGGGGACAAGCCTGATGTAAGGAGGCACTCCGCTGGGGACACCTGATGTAAGGAGACACTCCGCTGGGGACACCTGATGTAAGGAGACACTCCACTGGGGACACACCTGATATAAGGAGACACTTCACTGGGTATACACCTTATGTAAGGATACACTCCGCTGGGGACACATCTGATGCAAGGAGGGACTCCGCTGGGGACACCAGATGTAAGGAAACACTCCACTGGGGACACCTGATGTGTAAGGAGACACTCCACTGGGGACACCAGATGTGTGAGGAGGCACTCTGCTGGACACACCTGATGTAAGAAGACACTCCACTGGGGACACAACTGATGTAAGGAGGCTATTTGCTGGGGACACACCTGATGTACGGAGGCAATCCGCTGGGGACACACCTGATGTAAGGAGGCACTCCGCTGGGGACACATCTGATGTAAGGAGGCACTCTGCTGGGGACACCTGATGTAAGGAGGGACTCTGCTGGGGACACACCTGATGTAAGGAGGCACTCCGCTGGGGACACCTGATGCAAGGAGGGACTCCGCTGGGGACACCTGATGTAAGGAGGCATTCCGCTGGGGACACACCTGATGTAAGGAGGCACTCCGCTGGGGAAACTTGATGCAAGGAGGGACTCCACTGGGAACACCTGATGTAAGGTAACACTCCGTTGGGGACACCTAATGTAAAGAGACACTCCGCTGGGTAAACTGATGTGTAAGGAGGCCCTCTGCTGGACACCTGATGCAAGGAGGGACTCCGCTGGGGACAACTGATGTAAGAAGACACTCCGCTGGGGACACCTGATGTAAGGAGACACTCCGCTGGGGACACCTGATGTAAGTAGACACTCCGCCGGGGGGACACCTGATTTAAGGAGACACTCCGCTGGGGACAAAACTGATGTAAGGAGGCACTCCGCTGGGGACACCTGATGTAAGGAGACACTCCGCTGGGGACACCTGATGTAAGGAGACACTCCACTGGGGACACACCTGATATAAGGAGACACTTCACTGGGTATACACCTTATGTAAGGAGACACTCCGCTGGGGACACATCTGATGCAAGGAGGGACTCCGCTGGGGACACCAGATGTAAGGAAACACTCCACTGGGGACACCTGATGTGTAAGGAGACACTCCACTGGGGACACCTGATGTGTGAGGAGGCACTCTGCTGGACACACCTGATGTAAGAAGACACTCCACTGGGGACACAACTGATGTAAGGAGGCACTCCGCTGAAGACACCTGATGTAAGGAGACACTTCGCTGGGGACACCTGATATAAGGAGACACTCCGTTGGGGACACCTGATGTAAGGAGACACTCCGCTGGGGACATCTGATATAAGGTGACACTCTGCTGGAGACACCTGATGTAAGGAGACACTCCGCTGGGGACACCTGATGTAAGGAGACATTCCGTTGGGGACACCTGGTGTAAAAAGACACTCCGCTGGGGACATCTCATATAAGGAGACACTCCGCTGGGGCCACACCTGATGTAAGGAGGCACTCTGCTGGGGACACACCTGCTGTAAGGAGGGACTCAGCTGGGGACACACCTGATGTAAGGAGGGACTACGCTGGGGACACCTGATGCAAGGAGGGACTCCGCTGGGGACACCTGATGTAAGGAGTCACTCCGCTGCGGACACCTGATGTAAGGAGGGATTCTGCTGGGGACACACCTGATGTAAGTAGACACTCCGCTGGGGACACACCTGATGTAAGTAGATACTCCGCTGGGGACACACCTGATGTAAGGAGGCACTCCGCTGGGGACACTTGATGCAAGGAGGGACTCCACTGGGAACACCTTATGTAAGGTGACACTCCGTTGGGGACACCTAATGTAAGGAGACACTCCGCTGGGTAAACCTGATGTGTAAGGAGGCCCTCTGCTGGACACCTGATGCAAGGAGGGACTCCGCTGGGGACAACTGATGTAAGAAGACACTCCGCTGGGGACACCTGATGTAAGGAGACACTCCGCTGGGGACACTTGATGTAAGGAGACACTCTGCTGGGGACACCTGATGTAAGGAGACACTCCGCTGGTGACACCTGATGTAAGGAGACACTCCGCTGGGGACACCTGATGTAAGGAGACTGTTAGTAAAAAGGACTTGCCAGTGTTCCTGGCCGTTTCCGCGGTGATGTGTGCACCCCCGTGCGCGCTCGCGCGTTCCCGTGCGCGTTCGCGTGCTCCCGTGCGCACCCGCGCGCGCACGCGCCGGAAACGGCGCCTATTTAAGCTCTGGACATCCTGCACCAAGTTGCTGCTTGTTCTGCAGCGTTCCAGACCTGTGGGCCTCAGCTCCCTACCTGTTCCTGTGTTTCACCTGTTTCCTGTTGACCCGGCTTGCCTTGACCTGTTGTCCGCTACCTGCATCGACCCCGGCTATCCACGACCATCCGCTTGTCTACTCCTCTGTACCTCCGCTGCCCGCCCATTAACGAACCTTTGCCTGAACTTGACGATCCGCTTGCCTAACCCTTTTGTACCTCTCTGCCTGCACGTTGCCAACCCTGCTTGTACGACCATTCTCCTGTTTGCACGACCTTCTGGAATCTCACTACAACATCTGTGACCATCCAGCCCTCGTGCCATCCCGCACTCTTGGGCCTCTGTCTACACTACCAGGGGTCCTTGAATCGGGTGCGCAAGAGCGGTTGTTCCCTGCACAAGACAGACTCCACCGTCAGGTACGTAACAGAAACAAGCAGCCATGACTGAGTCTGCGCAGGGAACACCCTCCGCCATGGACGACTTATGCGCCCACCTGGCTGGCCTTACCCAGGCCGTTAAAAATCTGCAGGAGGGATACACCCGGTTGGAGGAACGGGTACAGGAATTGTCTACCAC
>BLSH010232923.1:874064-890646 GCA_018402905.1 Glandirana rugosa
ACACTCAATCCCTGGAATCTAACATTCGAGGAACTCCCATCCCTGACTAACTTATATAGCGCTGTCAATTTACGCAGCGCTTTATATATATATTATACATTATCATCAGTCCCTACCCTCAAGGAGCTTACAATCTAAGGTCCCTAACTCACATTCACACAGGCCAATTTTAAACAGGATCTAATTTACCTACCAGCATGTCTTTAGAGTGTGGGAGGAAACCGGAGTACCCGGACGAATCCCACACAGGGAGAGCATGCAAACTCCAGGCAGGTAGTGTGGTTGGGATTTGAACCAGTGACCCTTTTGTTGCCAGGTGAAAGTGCTAACCACTACACCACTGTGTAGACTATATACAGTGTATGCACGCTCGGATAAGGGTCTGGCATAGATTTTAAGAGGAACTCCATGCCAAAATTAAACACAAATTTTGGGTAGGGGTCCCCTGCAAAGTTCGCGCCAGGCCCTTCTGGTATAGATTTTAAGGGGAACCCCATACCAAATTTATGGGAAAATGGTGTTGGGGTCCCCCCAAAATCCAAACCAGACCCCAAAGCACCCTCCCCATGTTGAGGGCATGTGGCCTGATAAGATTAGGAGGGGGCACGCTCACTCGTCCCCACCCTCCCTGCCATGCCAGGGCTGTGTGCTTGGATAAGGGTCTGGTTTGGATTTTGGGGGGACCCCAAAACCATTTTTTAAAAATTTGGCGTGGGGTTCCCATTAAAATCGATACCAGACCCCCAACGCAATGCTTTTTCAATGATCTTTATCTATATTGCAGGGAACCAGCAATACATTACAGCCGCGAGCAATTTTTAAATGACAATTTTTTCCTTTACAAATGTCATTTTGCGGTGGCACTGTTCTAAACATCACAGAGATCCATACTAAGGGGACCCCCCATGCACAATGTTAAAAGGAATTTTTCGTGGTTTTTTTTGTTTTTCATATTAAAACCACTGCTCCTGAAAAAAAAAATTGATTTAAAAATGTCCCCTAGGGCTAAGGCTGTTAAAATTAGAGACGGGTTGGTAATGTTGTTTTTATGGCAATGAACTTGCATACAAACATTAAATGGAGGAATTTTGAAGTCATAAGATTGATCCCAGTTGACATCCAGTGTGCAGCACGTGATCTGAGAGGCATCTTCACGGGCAAATAGAGCTCTGATGTGTATAGATTTCCTCCCAGTTTGTGAGAGTTGATTTTATTGAATTATTTTAAGGCACTGCTGGAGTAGATTTGGGAGTTATAGTAAATCAGGGCCATTGTTTGCTACTACTGACACCACATACAGTGCATCCAGAAAGTATTCACAGCACTTCACTTTTTCCACATTTTGTTATGTTACAGCCATATTCCAAAATGGATTAATTCACAATTTTCCTCAAAATTCTACAAACCATACTCCATAATGACAACGTGAAAGACGTTTGTTTGAAATCTTTGCAAATTTATTAAGAATAAAAAACAAAATGATCACATGTACATAAGTATTCACAGCCTTTGCCACTTTGAGCTCAGGTGCATCCTGTTTCCACTGATCATTCTTGAAATGTCGCTACAACTTGGAGTCCACCTGTGGTAAATTCAGTTGATTGGTCGTGATTTGGAAAAGCACACACCTGTCTATATAAGGTCCCACAGTTAACAGTGCATGTCAGAGCACAAACCAAGCCATGAAGGCCAACGAAGGCTTTTAGGCCTTTCGAGGCACAGATCTGGGGAAGGGTACAGAAAAATTTCTGCAGCATTGAAGGTCCCAATGAACACAGTGGCTTCCATCATCTGTGAATGGAAGACGTTTGGATCCCCCAGGACTCTTCCTAGAGCGGGCCACCCAACCAAACTGAGCGATCAGGGGAGAAGGGCCTTAGTCAGGGAGGTGAACAAAAACCCGATGGTCACTCTGACAGAGCTCCAGCGTTTCTCTTTGGGGAGAGAAGAACAACCATCTCTGCAGCACTCCACCAATCAGCCCTGTTTGGTAGACTGACCAGATGGAAGCCACTCCTCCAATAAATTAATATAACCACAAACAAATGTGGTGCTAGGGGACCAGGACAGTGAGTCCCTGGATGACAACGGATGGTACCATGTGGGAAGCCATAAGCAGCTGTGTGGAGCCTCTGCGCCAGGAGCGGTGCTTGAGTAAAGTAAAAAAAAAAAATACCACAACAAATATGCTAGATGGAAGAAAAGTAGATGTCCGCTATGTTGAAAAATAGTCTGTGATGGTGCCAATGATATTAAATGCTATTATGATGTTACAAACATAAGGAAGTTTATTGAAACAGTAATCATCCTGTGCAATATAAAACAATGAATGCAGAGCTCCCCTCTGGTAGATGGAGAATCTGGACAGCGTGAACAGCGCTGTGAGAGTACCTTATGCATGTGGTGGGCTGTGTGTGATCCTTGCGGGACGGTGCTGCAGTGAGCAGAGTGCACTCCTCATGTCAATGAGCCTGGTAGGAGGGATGGATGTCCGTCCACGTGGATGCAGCCAATACCGTGGATGGGGGGCACCGAGTCCATGTGGCAGCAGAGGGTGAGACAAGCCCGACCCTCAGTAGTGTGTGTCAGCAGGACAGGAGCATGATGTCATTCGCTCGGGGGACCACTGATCCAGGGCGAGTTGTGGAACGCAGAGGTACACTGGAACGCAAGCCAAGGGAGAGGTTGCCGGGATAGTAGCTGTGGTCCTGACAACACATTCTGGGGTGTGGCCCTTATTTCAAGTCACATGACTAAGACAGCCAATGAGTTTTAACCGGTTAAAGACCAGGTCACATACATTTACTGCTGCAGAGTGGCAGCGTAACACAAATTGCTGTCTATAAATGGCGACTCGTGCAGGCGCAGCTAGGGGGTGAGCGCGCGCCGTCAGCGGGGCACTATCGTGCCCACCGCACGCTCCCCTCAGGTTGGGCGTGGGTCTGGCAGACTCTGTCCGCCAGTGACCCGCGATCGCTTACTGCACAGGAAGAATGGGGAACCACCGATGTAAACATGGTGGTTCCCTGTTCTGACAGGTGGCATGACAGAGATCTACTGATCCCTGTATTCGGGATCAGTGAGATCTGCTATGCCCCTGCCAGCCCAGCCCCCACACAGTTAGAGCATGCCTAGGGAACACAGTTAACCCCTTGATTGCCCCCTGCAGGTTAACCCCTTCCCTGCCAGTGACATTTATACAGTAATCTGGGGGTTTTTTAGATCTGATCGCTGTATAACTGTCAAAGGTCCCAAAAAAGTGTAAAAAATGTCTGACATGTCCGCCGCAATATGGCAGTCCCAATAAAAATCGCAGATCGCCACCATTACTAGTAAAAAAAAAGTAAAAATGCCATAAATTAAATCTCATGGTTTGTAACCACAGCAACTTTTGCACAAACCAATCAATATACGCAGATTACCACAAATATGAGGAAGTGTGTGTGTGTGTATGTATGTATGTATGTATGTGTATATATATATATATATATATATATATATCGGCCAAAACTTTTGTTTTTTTTATTTATTTATTATTTTTATATGTATTATAGCAAAAACTACAAAATACATATTTTTTTCACAATTGTCGCTCTTTTTTTTTGTTTATAGCGGTGATCAGAAGTGATGCACCACCAAAAGAAAGCTCTATTTGTGGGGAAAAAAGGACACCGATTTCGTTTAGGTACAACATCGCAGTTAAAGTGACGCAGTGCCAAATTGCAAAAAGTGATCTGGTCCTAAAGTGGGAAATCCTTCCGGGGCTGAAGTGGTTTAATAGGGGCTGGCCGCAGGAAGTGTCATGATCTTAAAGGAGCAAGGGTTTGTAGTCTTGCTCCTTTAAGATCATGACACTGTCCACAGCCAGCCCCTATTTAAAACCCACTGGCTGTCTTAGTCATGTGACTTGAAAAAGGGCCATGCCTCAAAGCGCATTGTCAGGACGACCGCTACTATCCCTGCAACCTCTCCCATGGCATGCGTTCCAGTGTACCTCTGCGTTCCACACCTCGCCCTGGATCAGTGCCCCCCCCCCCGAGTGGATGACGTCATGCTTGGGTGCCTGTCTGGCTAACCCACGCTACTGAGGGTCGAGCTTGTCTCTCCCTCTGCGGCCACGCAGCTGCATGGACTCTGTGTCCCCCATCCACAGTATTGGCTGCATCCACCTGGCCAGCATCCATTCCTCCTACCGGGCTCTGCTCATTGACACGAGGAGTGCCCTCTGTTCACCGCAGCACCGTCCCCCAAGGCTCACACACAGCCCATCGCATGCATAAAGTACTCACAGCTTTGTTCATGCTGTCCGGATTCTCCATCTGCCAGAGGGGAGCTCTGCATTCATTGTTTTATATTGCACAAGATGATTATTGTTCCAGTAAACTTCCTTAGGTTTTTAATATCATTGGCACCATCACAGACTATTTTTCTGCATAGCGGACATGTTTTTCTTCCATAGGAGTTTCCATCTATCGCTTTTTGTTGTGTTTTTTTCTGTTGTGGTTTTTCTCTTTTTATTTATTCAATACATTTTTACTCCATTTTAATTTTTTTGCTCAATAAAAGGCACATGGAAGCCCACCTGGAATTTGCCAAAAGGCACCTGAAGTAATCTCACACCATGAGAAACAAAATTCTCTGGTCTGATGAAACAAAGATTTCAAAAGCTAATACCATCCCGACAGTGAAGCATGGTGGTGGCAACTTCATGCTGTGGGGATGTTTTTCAGCGGCAGGAACTGGGAGACTAGTCAGGATGGAGGGAAAGATGAATGCAGCAATGTACAGAAACATCCTTGATGAAAACCTGCTCCAGAGTGCTCTGGACCTCAGCCTGGGGCGAAGGTTCATCTTCCAACAGGACAGTGACCCTAAGCACACAGCCAAGATAAGGAGTAGCTACAGGACCACTCTGAATGTCTGAGTGGCCCAGCCTTGAGCCCGATTGAACATCTCTGGAGAGATCTGAAAATGGCTGTGCACCGACGCTCCCCATCCAACCTGATGGATCTTGAGAAATCCTGCCAAGAAGAATGGGAGAAACTGCCCAAAAATAGGTATGCCAAGCTTGTAGCAGCATACTCAAAAATACTTGAGGCTCTAATTGATGCCAAAGGTGTTCCAACAAAGTATTGAGCAAAGGCTGTGAATACTTATGTACATGGGATTTTTTTAAATTTTTTTTACTAAATGTGCAAAAATTTCAAACAAACTTCACGCTGTCATTATGGGGTATTGTTTGTAGAATTTTGAGGAAAATAATGAATTTTACCTATTCTGGAATAAGGCTGTAACATAACAAAATGTGGAAAAAGTGAAGCGCTGTGAATACTTTCCAGATGCATTGTACATACACATTTAGGGATTGCAATGTTCTGGTCTAAGGATTGATTGTTTTTTGTGGAGAGGGTGTGGAGTTGTCAAAATCATATCTGACTTATCTTGAGTGACCAGAACTTAAGAATAGCCCAACTCCTGACCTGGTATTCCCACCGGTGCATATTTGTTTCTTTTTCAGAGTGGTAAGGGGGTCCCCTCATGACCAGATGTTAAAATAATATATATATATATCAATAAAATAATGTTAAAAAGCACATGGAAGCAATGCTTTGTTTACTTTCATTATTAATACTATGGACAAAAAAACACATTAAAGCGGAGTTCCGTCCACATAAATATATATTTTTTTTTTTTTGCTGGCATCCACCTAGTTAGTATTCATTACACAAATAAAGTAATTGATAGCTTCAAATCTGGGTAGTCTTCCTATTTATTTTATACTTACATTGCTGATTTTTTCTTTACTGGGAGTTCCCATCTTGGCTGTGGGCATGTGAAGCCCACTCGCACCCTCCTCCAGTCTCTTCCTGGATAAGGTGCATGCTGGGTAACCAGCTCTCAATCTCGCGTGTATGAGCAGTGACGGAGGAAGGTCCCGCCCTGTTGTTATGGCAATATAGATAACACGTCTATCCCGCACAAAATCGTGTAATTTCCTGTCTGGAAATAACACAATTTTACAGCTCAGGGATGCCCACTGCCTCATGGGAAATGATGACTCACATATCCCATGAGCCCAGGCGAGGCAGGAAGTGATGCGGAGTGCCGCGGAACAGGAAGTGGAAGATTACAGGGACCACATGGCAACAGGGCACATAGGGTGAGTATAACATTTTTTTTTCCAAAGGTGATTCATCATGCATAGAGGATTTGAAATATATAAAGATGTATTTGTGGGTGGAACTCCGCTTTAATGTCCATAAAACATGTTATTTAAAAAAAAAAAGTGTTAAAATAGTGAAAATGTAGTTTGTTCTGAAGCACTTTAATTACATTTCACCATTTTTAAAAGACATTTTTTCCTTCTCTTACCTATAGGCGTTTTGGAGAAACCCCTGGAGGCCTGGCTAAAAAACTCCCAGTTTCCAACTTCATGTCTTGGCTTGTTTCTAGGATGCAAAAAATATTGATTTTCCTTCCTGTAATGCTGAAATTGATCACCCAACCATTTTCATGCTCCAGCGACTAGGCAGGACTTGGGGGTTACTAAGGCTCCTTTCACACCAGCAGACCGGTTAGGTCCGCCTGTCTGTTTTTCAGCCGGACCCATTCGGACACCCATTGTTCTCTATGGAGCTGCGGATGCCTGTGGGCATGTGTCCACTGACACCCGCCGACATCCGATCCAGTCTGCTGAAAACAGACGAATGGGGATACATCTGCCATCTGTCCGGCGGATCGGATGGAAACGGACAGGCAATTTGTTTCCATCTGACTGCCCCATAGAGAACAGCGGACTGTGTAGCAGAGCGGACATGGACCTGTCATCCGCCTGCTCAGCGGAGAGATACCCCGCTGCGTAGGCGCATCCGCTTGACAGATTCTGCTCCATCTGAAAGGGGCCTTAAAGGGAAGCTTCCAGGGTAAGATGCAAATGGTCTACAGGTTTGGGAATAAAAGTAATGAACGTTATACAAAACTGCACCGTTTTTTTAATATCTGCTTGGGCCCTTTCACTGCATAGGATTTTTTTTTTTTGGAAATGGGGAATTAAGCATGTAATTATTTATAGTTTACTGTATGTGACGGAATGCTTGGCACCCCACTTAGGTGTTTCTGCCAAACCGCGCCTCCTGCCCTCCAAACCATTCCAGCACACCAAGAGCTAATACCAGCCCTTTTACCCCAAGCATTGTACACAAACAAGATGTTGAGGTAAAACCAAAAGGAATGACGTTTGAACAGAACTACAGGTTTTTATACACTTCAAAAATAGTCTCACAGTCTGAAGCAGTCATTGCTGGTTTGGGCATAGAGACCCTAAATATGTATATGGGTCCTCTAGTTCCCAGAGTGGGTGGGCGACGGAGGCTGCCGCTTTCTGTTTCAGGCCGTCCGCCCTCCATTCCGAGGCTCGGATTGGTCCAGTCCATCTGCAGGCCACGCACTCCTGGTGCTCCCTTTGAGGGGCCTCAGTGGTGCCCCCTGTGCGGGGCCTTGGTCGGCGCCCACAGTGCGGGGTCTTGGTCAGAGCCCCTTGTGAGGGGCCTCAGCCTGTGCCCCCTGTGCGGGGCCTCAGTGGTGCCCCCTGTGTGGGGTCTGGAATGATCCTATATCTGGATGTGTCGCCACAATCGTGGCCCACCTTGCGGGTTGGTGACCATACTCCCTGTTCTGTCAGATAGTGAGGACATAGCTCCCAACTGTCCCTGATTTTGAGGGACTGTCCCTGATTTGGAGCAATATCCCTCTGTCCCTCATTTTGGTCTGATCTATATAGTTGTATACAAAATGCACTATTTATCTATCAAAAAGTGTTTCCTAGGGCTAAACCTTTCATCCAATTTCTAAATTTCTGCATTTGTAAATTTCAAAAGCCAATATAAAGGAATAGTAGTGGTAAAAAAGCACATGTGGGTTTAACCAATCAATTTTTTTTGCACAATTCTCCTTTAAGAGGGCGTGACAGGTGGTGTATCTTATGCCTAGATACTTTTGCTAATAGGTGTCCCTCATTGCCATCTCAGAAAGTTGGGAGGTATGAGTGAGGATGATTCCTCCACAACTAAAGCGGCAGACGAGAAGGCTCTGGTTGTCGCACTTATTACATCTGTGCAGAAAACTTTAAATATGGGGGATGCAGCTGTGGCTCCGGCGGAGGACCGGTTCCCTTTGGCACCCATATGCCATCTTGCACGACACTAGCACTCCAATCTCCCTCCTGTTTGGCCAGATTTGCCCATGAAGGATGGGAGTGTCCAAAGTGCCCCTTTGTGATTCCAAAGACGCTTGCTGTGGGGTACCCCTTTGAGGGGTCCCTCCTTAAGAAGTGGACTGTTCCACCAGTAGTGGATCCCCCTGTCCCTTGGTTGCATAAGGCAACCTTGATTCCGGTAGAGGAATCTCCGGCTTTTGCAGATCCGGCAGACATACCTGGAGGGGGAGCAGAACTCGCCTGCCTTTGCTGAATTGGCGGACCTGTTGGTCTAGGGGCTGCGGTTTGTCTGCTATGTCTCTTGGATGCAGTCCCTGGGGTTGTCGCTTTGCGGCTACCCTGAATGACATCATTACGTGTCTCATGGGGAAAAGGAGCCTCATCGCAGACACGGTCCTCCATTCACGGCACAGTTTTTTTCGTTCTTCAGGGTCCACTGACAGGGGTTCCAAACTTGTCAAACCCTCCTCGGGAGGTTCCAAACTGACTTGGTCTGGCAAGCCAAGAGCGGGATTCTCTGACCTGTGGACAAGGCCCCTTCAGCATGAAGGTGCGCCCTCACCCGTGTCTGGAGTGGGGGGGGAGTCTTGATCTGATTGCAAGATAGTGTTACGGCCTTGTTCCCCAAACAGGTTTTTTCCTCCACATGTGCGTCTGTCACCGGACCGTTTTCAGTTCTCCTCGTGGGGCTGTACGAGCCCTGTTACTTCAGGGTGTGATTGTCCCGGTTCCTGTGTCGGAACGGTTTCTGGGGCTTTATTCAATCCTGTTTACGGTCCAAAAGATGGAGGGCATGGTGCATAAAATTCCAGACCTCAAGGCCCTGACCTGCTTTGTGTGGGTACAGTACTTCAGAAGGGGCCCAGCCACACAGTGATGGCGTCCCTTACTCATGGGGACTGGCTTTTATTCATCATGAATGCCTGCTTGCACATTCCAATATGTGCCCCACCCCAGCACACCCTCCGTTTTTGCTGTGGGAAAAGAGCATTACCGGCTCTTGGTGTTGCCCTTTGGTCTCGCCGTCAGTCCACTGGTTCACAAGGTGTTGGCACCGGATCTGGCGTGGTTACATCAGCGGGGGTTTGCGGTGCTGGGATACCTGTACGATCTTCTGCAAGTGGACTACCCCAAGGGGCGACGTAGCTCATATACAGACCTTGACAGATTTCAGTTGGCCTCTATCCTACCTGAAGTCTGCTCTGGCTATTTCCAGAACATTGGATTAACTGGGCCTGACCCCGGCTCCAGCTCTGGCCAGAGTGTTTCTACCTCTGGACAAACTCCAGGGGTTGCTTGCTGTGTTTCATCTTGGGCCTGATGGTATATACCTTTTGAGGCTTTTCCATTTGCATGTTTCCATACAAGCTCCCTTTAGGGTGATCCTGGCATAATGGGACAAGTGACGGAGGTCTCTGGACAATCAGATTCAGCTGAGCCAGGAAACCAGGGGTTCCCTGGTCGGGTGGCTTCGCTCTCCGGTTCTTTGGCAGGGCAAATCCTTTCTCCACTTGTACGGACATTGGTCACCACCTGTGCCAGTCAGTCCAGGTGGGGAGGGGTACTGAGACTGAGCTCTGTCTGCTCAGGGTCGCTGGATGCTGGAGACATCCAGACTACAGATCAATATCCTGGAACTTCGAGTGATCAGACTTTGTCTGGATCATGGACGGATCAACTTCGGGGGTTCCCGATGCGGATCCAGTTGGACAATGCAGCGGTGGTAGCCTATGTCACTCACCAGGGCGGAACAAATAGAGTGTTGGCAGCCCTGGCAGTAGCCGGAATTCTCTGGTGGGCAGAACGTTGTTCCGTCCTTCTCCATACGCTTTCAGGGAGTGGAATACTGGCAGGCGGCTGCCTCAGTCGGCTGGTGTTGGACCACGGAGTGGGCCCTTCACCGTGCCATGTTTCATCAGATATGTCTCCAATTGGGCACTTCTGAGGTGGATCTATTTGCGCCTCTGCTCAACAGAACGGTACAGAGGTTTCTGGCAAGGTCACGGGATCCTTTGGTGGGCACTTCAAACGTTCTGGTGGCCTGTGGGAACAGTATCTTTTGATCTACGCTTTTCCTTCTCTCCAGCTTCAGCTGTGATTTTAGCGCAGGCTACGGGGATTCCGGTCACTCTATTGGTTCCGGATTGGCCCTGTCGGTCTGGGTACGCCAACCTGGTGCGCCCGATCACTGGCGTTTCTTGGCGACTGCATCTCAAGGAGAATCTACTGCCCCAAGGGCCGTTCTTCCATCCTGCTTTACAGTCGCAGTTTTTTTGACGGCCTGGCATTGATGAGCCAGGTGCTGAAGTTCTGACACTGCTGAAGGCTAGGGGGTCTACCTCCTAGAAAAGTCTGCCACCGGATGTGGATGGCGTTTATATCCTGGTGTGAGTTGCTGGGCACTCGCCTTCGTTCTTTCTCGGTGGTTCCGATTATGCCCTTTCTTCACGGGGGTTGAGCAGAAATGGGCCTTGAGTACCAAATCAAGGGCTAGGTGTCAGCTTTGGCGGTCTTCCTCTGCGTCCCCTGGTCTCGCACACCAATTGGTGCGTACCTATGTTCAAGGGGCTAGATGTTTGTCTCCACCGGTGCGGTCTCTTCTACTGCCGTGGGATCTGGTCTTGGTGCTTCCGGTTTTACAGAAGCTTCTCTTTATAAAGATTCAGGGGGTTCCCCTGCTTACTCTGTCTCAGTAGGTGGCCTTTGTTGGTGGCTATCACCCCTGCTCGCAGGGTGTCGGAACGGGTGGTGTTATCTTATCATATACCTTATCAGGGGTTCCACAAGGATACGGGGGTTCTTTGCCTTGTCCACTGTTGCTTACTCTGATTTCCTTTTGAATAAGGACCTTGTGTTGCCTTCTCTGTATCCCTGGTCAACATATCCTAAGGAATTTGCCTTCCATGTTCTGGATGTGGTTCAGGTGATTCGGGTGTATTTGGCAGCCACTGAGTCTTTTCGGAGGTCAGACTCACTGTTTATGATCGTGGACGGGCCAGGAAAGAGGCTGTCTGCTTCGTTTGTGACAATTTCTGGATAGATCAGACAGGTGTTGCCTCTGACCTATTCTGTCAAGGATCAGGTTCCTCCCTTTCCCTGTTATGGCGCACTCTACTCGGGTGCTTGGTGTTTCCTGGGCCTTTTGTCATCAGGCATCGTTTGTACAATTTTGCAGGGCGGCCACTGGTCGTCGGAGCACACTTTCACAACATTCTACGAAGTGGATGTGCTGGCATCTGCGGATGCTTCTTTTGGCCACAAAGTTTTGCAGGCTGCTGTTGAGAGGGTCTATCCCTCTTGAGGGTGTATTGTTCAGGTTGGGCTCCAGTTCTTTGTTGAGCTCCTGTTACCTGGTAGGCTCTTGTGTTAACCTTGGGATTTTTCCTTATCCCGCCCCACATGTTTGGCACTCCTTTGGGACATCATTATGGTTACGAATAATGGAACGCTGTGTCTGTCAATGAACGAAAGAGAAAATGGGATTTTTGACATACCGTAAAATCCATTTTTCTGAGTTCATTGACAGACACAGCACCCACCCCTCTATGGAGTTTATAATACTTCTGACACTGCTTGTTACTAAACTGAAGGTCTATAGCAGAGAGGGGGGTGTATACCACCTAGGACTGCCCATAGGCGTAGCCAAGTCTTTTTTCTGCCTAATGTCCTACTCCTGTATTGGGCGGTATAACCCTATGGTTACAAATAATGGAACGCTGTGTCTGTCGATGAACTCAGAGAAATGTATTTTATGGTAAGTCAAAAATCCCATTATTTACCGGAAACATCACACAATGCTTAGATAGCGAGCTATAGTTGACACAAGGCTAATCTTTCATAAGAACCTCCAAGAGTTAGCCAACATAAAAAAACAATAGGTGACTCAATTAACTGAATTAACAATGGGAATGCACACCTAGGAGGTACACAATGGGATAGGCACACTTAATAAACACCTTAACCACTTACCGGCTGGGCCATAGCCGAATAGCGGCTACAGTGCAGTTGGATAATTTTGGGAGGGCGTACTATGACATCGCACCCGGGAATATCCGTGATCGCCGGGCATCACGGATCATGGTAGAGGGACAATGACAGCGGCCCTTTACCATGTCATCGCTCCGTCCAATGACAGAGCAATCAGTTGTAAACAAGCCGGCCCATGCCCGTTTCAGCTCTTCCCCTCTCCGTACTGATCGGTACAGTGTGAGAGGAGAGGGGAGAGATCGAGTGCAGCAGCACTGTGGTCTGGGTCTGAAGTGTCCGCAGAGCTGACCTGTGCCAACTCCTGCACTCATCCCCATCCATGCTCAGCCATCCCCATCCACGGCTCATCCATCCACATTCACAGCTCAGCTATTCCCATCCACGGCTCAGCCATCCCCATCCACGGCTCAGCCATCCCCATCCACGGCTCAGTCATCCCAATCCATGCTCAGCCATCCCCATCCACGGCTCATCCATCCACATTCATGGCTCAGCTATCCCCATCCATGGCTCAGCCATCGCCATCCATGCTCAGCCATCCCCATCCACGGCTCATCCATCCACATTCACGGCTCAGCAATCCCCATCCATCCCCATTCATGGCTCCTCTATCCCCATTTATGGCTCCTCCATCCCCATCCATGGCTCATTAATGCTCCTCCATGGCTCATTCATCCCCATCCATGGCTCATTCATGCTCATCCATCCCCATCCATGGCTCATCCATCCCCATCCATGGCTCATCCATCCCAATCCAAGGCTCATCCATCTACAGCTCATCCATCCCCATCCACAGTTCATTATGCCACATCAGTTCTCATCCGTGCCACTACAGTGCCCATTAGTGCCACTACAGTGCCTAACAAAAGTGTCAAATTAGATTTGAAATCCATGCCCCTGGAACACCTGATGGTTCTCCCTGCATGTTTGGCCTCTGTATGTGGCCAGGCTGTGGAAAAGTCTCCCACATGTGGTATCGCCATACTCAGGAGGAGTAGCAGAATATATTTTGGGGTGTCATTTTTGCTATGTACATGCTATGTGTTAGAAATATTGTATAAATGGACAACTTTGTGTAAAAAAATCTTAATTTTGCAAAGAATTGTGGGAAAAAAATTACAACTTCAAAAAACTCACCATGCCTCTTACTAAATACTTTGGAATGTCTACTTTCCAAAAAGGGGTCATTTGGGGGGTATTTCTACTTTGCTGGCCTCTAATGCCCGGTCACACAATGAGATTAACTGGTGAATGATCATCAGTTTTTTTTCACATGCTAATCTCTGAACGAGTCGGAAGAGTTTACTTTAGTCACGGAAATTCTCGCACGACAGAATAAAAAATCGGAAGCGATGTGATGTGTTGTAGTGTATTTGTATTGCATTTTGAATGACCAATGTACTGATGAAACGAAAATCATATGATCGGACACCGTGCGAGAAAATTTTTCCTGCATGTCTGATCATGTCCGGACGAAAAACATCGGGTGAACTGTCATGATCGCCTCTTGAAAGTACTAACGATCCGATTATCGTACGATCGCTTCAAAAGCGGTATTTTCCATACAATTTTCTGATCACGTGTACAGGGCTTTAGTGTCTCAAGAAATGAGATAGGCCATCAGTACATCAGGTGTGATCAATTTTCAATGATTGGCACCATAGCTTGTAGACTCTGTGGGCTCTTTCACACATGCGGACCATTTAGACCTGAACGGACGCTCCATGTACCTCTATGGAGTGACGGATGTCAGCGGTGACATGCTGCTGAAATCCAATCCGCTCCGCTAAATCCAGACAGATGGAAACCCTATTATCCGTCTGTCTATCGGATCGGATGAAAATGGACAGGCGGATCCATTTTCATCTGATTCCCTATAGAGGAGAGCGGGGCTTTGACAGGTCTGTCTCTGCACGGTGAGCAGAGACGGACCTGTCATCCGCCAGCTCAGCGGGTATCAATGGATCGATCCCTGCTGAGCAAGCAGAGTTTGTGAAAACGGACCTGAAGGTGTGAAAGAGCCCTATAACTTTCACACGGACAAAATAATATACACTGATTTGGATTATTTTTACCAAAGATATGTAGCAGTATTTTTATATATATATATTGACCAAAATTCATGAAGAAAAATTACTAATTTGCAAAATTTTATAACAGAAACGAAGAAAAATGCATTTTTTTTTTTACAAACTGTTCGGTCTTTTTTCATTTATAGCGCAAAAAATAAAAAACCCAGTGGTGATTAAATACCACCAAAAGAAAGCTCTATTTGTGTGAAAAAAGGGGAAAAAAATCATATGGGTACAGTGTTGCATGACTAATAGTAATTGTCATTCAAAATGTGAGAGCACTGAAAGCTGAAAATTGGTCTGGCTTGGAAGGGGGTTTAAGTGCCCATTGGGCAAGTGGTTAATAAACAGAATATAGCAGGAGACCCTCAGCATCAGGTTGCGTGAGCTAATTATATTAACATCTATCTCACAGTCTGAAGCAGTCATTGCTGGTTTGGGCATAGAGACCCCAAATATGTATATGGGTCCTCCAGTTCCCAGAGTCTGTGTGTTTTTGGGGAAATATGGACTTGAATCCGAACCAAGACCACCCCAAGAGTCCCCCAGGCACACACCTCCCAAAGAGTACTATTCCTTTAAAAGCCAGGGCCCATAGTCAGTGGGTAGGAGACTTGCCCCTAGTTATCTCCAAAACCTCTGTCCCAGTTTGGTCTGTCACACTGTATATACAGTCAGGTCCATAAATATTGGGACATCGACACAATTATAATCTTATTGGCTCTATACACCACCACAATGGATTTGAAATGAAACGAACAAGATGTGCTTTAACTGCAGACTTTCAGCTTTAATGTGAGGGTATTTATATCCAAATCAGGTGAACGGTGTAGGAATTACAACGGTTTGAATATGTGCCTCCCACTTTTTAAGGAATCAAAAGTAATGGGACAGATTAACAATCATAAATCAAACTTTCACTTTTTAATACTTGGTTTCAAATCCTTTGCAGTCAATTACAGGCTGAAGTCTGGAATTCATAGACATCACCAGACGCTGGTTTTCATCCCTGGTGATGCTCTGTCAGGCCTCTACTGTAACTGTCTTCAGTTCCTGCTTGTTCTTGGGGCATTTTTCCTTCAATTTTGTCTTCAAGTGAAATGCATGCTCAATCGGATTCAGGTCAGGTGATTGCCTTGGCCATTGCATAACTTTCCACTTCTTTCCCTTAAAAAACTCTTTGGTTGCTTTCGCAGTATGCTTCGGGTCATTGTCCATCTGCACTGTGAAGCACCGTCCAATGAGCTCTGAAGCATTTGGCTGAATATGAGCAGATAATATTGCCCGAAACACTTCAGAATTCATCCTGCTGCTTTTGTCAGTAGTCACATCATCAATGAATAGAAGAGAACCAGTTCCATTGGCAGCCATACATGCCCACGCCATGACACTACCACCATCATGCTTCACTGATGAGGTGGTATGCTTTGGATCATGAGCAGTTCCTTTCCTTCTCCATACTCTTCTCTTCCCATCACTCTGGTACAAGTTGATCTTGGTCTCATCTGTCCATAGGATGTTGTTCCAGAACTGTGAAGGCTTTTTTAGATGTTGTTTGGCAAACTCGAATCTGGCTTTCCTGTTTTTAAGGCTCACCAATGGTTTACAACTTGTGGTGAACCCTCTGTATTCACTCTGGTGAAGTTTTCTCTTGATTGTTGACTTTGACACACATACACCTACCTCCTGGAGAGTGTTCTTGATCTGGCCAACTGTTGTGAAGGGTGTTTTTGTCACCACGGAAAGAATTATGCGGTCATCCACCACAGTTGTTTTCCGTGGTCTTCCGGGTCTTTTGGTGTTGCTGAGCTCACCGGTGCGTTCTTTCTTTTTAAGGATGTTCCAAACAGTTGATTTGACCACACCTAATGTTTTTGCTATCTCTCTGATGGGTTTGTTTTGTTTTTTCAGCCTAATGATGACTTGCTTCACTGATAGTGACAGCTCTTTGGATCTCATATTGAGAGTTGACAGCAACAGATTCCAAATGCAAATAGCACACTTGAAATGAACTCTGGACCTTTTATCTGCTCCTTGTAAATGGGATAATGAGGGAATAACACACACCTGGCCATGGAACAGCTGAACAGCCAATTGTCCCATTACTTTTGGTCCCTTAAAAAGTGGGAGGCACATATTCAAACTGTTGTAATTCCTACATCGTTCACCGGATTTGGATGTAAATACCCTCAAATTAGCTGAAAGTCTGTAGTTAAATCATATCTTGTTTGTTTCATTTCAAATCCATTGTGGTGGTGTATAGAGCCAAGATTAGAATTGTGTCAATGTCCCAATATTTATGGACCTG
>BLSH010232923.1:890656-915238 GCA_018402905.1 Glandirana rugosa
GACGAGGACTGACGTTGACGTAGACACGTTCGGCCGCATGTCGACGTTCGCTAAACGCGTCCTCTCGACTGGACCGCGACATATTGCTGCCGCCGACCAGCCGTTCGTCTATATTAGAATAGGGGTAGGTTCAAGTTAAGGGGAGTTATTTTTTATGTTTTTGTTCGTGTACCTGACAAGTAACAGAGGTTCCACTAACCCTTCACTTACGGCCCGACCCGTATAACTGTCCACCTGGGGTTTAAAGTCGTCGGTGATGCCCCTATAGCGATATGTACTTATAGTGTCTGTGATTTTTTTCTTATTATGGATGTCAGTCCAGGTATTTATCTGCTCCTTGTAAATGGGATAATGAGGGAATAACACACACCTGGCCATGGAACAGCTGAACAGCCAATTGTCCCATTACTTTTGGTCCCTTAAAAAGTGGGAGGCACATATTCAAACTGTTGTAATTCCTACATCGTTCACCGGATTTGGATGTAAATACCCTCAAATTAGCTGAAAGTCTGTAGTTAAATCATATCTTGTTTGTTTCATTTCAAATCCATTGTGGTGGTGTATAGAGCCAAGATTAGAATTGTGTCAATGTCCCAATATTTATGGACCTGACTGTAGGTATTATTCTTTTTTTAGTGTCTGTGATATTCATGTATAGCGATATCCCCGTAGTGGCTGCTGAAATTTGGGGTCCACCTGTCAATATGCCCAGCCCGGCATTCACTTCCCAATCACCTTGGAGACAATGAACAGTCCATGTGCTTGTTTTTGTATTTTTTATTGAGGGGAATTGAACTTGGATGGGGATAAGATTATATCTGCTTGCCGACCAGCCGCCGTCGTTATACAGCGCCAGGTCAGCTCTCCTGCGCAAATCGCTTGCAGCTGTACGCCGGCTTGCACAGATGCAGTTGCAGTCAGGAGCAGTGGTGAACAAATACCACCAAAAGATGCTCTATTTGTGGGGTAAAAGGGACGACAATTTTGTTTGGGTACAGCATCACACAGCCGCGCAATTATCAGTAAAAGTGACGCAGTGCCGTATCGCAAAAAATGGCCTGGTCATTAAGGGGGCAAATCCTTCCAGGGCTGAAGTGGATATGGGATGCCCAGTAGAACAAGAAATTGGACTATTGTATATCAATCAGATGGGACAACTATATACAGTCAGCTACTCCTGTCTCCTCCAGCACATCTCTTGCTTGCAGACTGTTACCCTCTCTCTCTCTCTCCTGCACAACACTTGACTCCAGGCACAGATAGCACATGTCTAGGGCCAACACTGACTCAGTCAGGCCTCAGCAACTGCCTTTTGCAGGCAGGGACCGCAGGCCCCTTTAGTGTAGCAAAAATAGCAGAAAGTCTTTAGTGCTAGCTGTCCTATGGTGGACTACTGCTCCCAATCAGTCCTCTTCAGGCCCTGCCAGCTCTCCTAGCTGCAGTTGCCTGGATCCACTGCCCCTGACATCACAAGCCTTACTGCTGGCTCTGCACCCATCCCAGACTGCACACTCCTAGTCCTCATAGGCGTGTCCTCCCCAGTCCTCCCGACTGTGCCTGTCACTCACAAGCCCTCCTGGCTGCAACCAGTGGTTCCCTCCAGGAGACTTGCCCAGCAGCACTAGCTCATGTTGTCCTCTTTGGTTCTTCTCTGTGCCTCCAGACCAGATCCTCCTTGCTTTCCAAAAAGGCTTCGTCCTGCACCGAACCCCAGGCCCTTGGTCACCCCCCCAGACTGGGGAGCTCCCTCAAAGGCCCTGACAACCTAGTGCTCCATCTCCAGTTCTTCCACCCGAACTCTCCCCCCAAGCTGGGCTGACCCTGGGTATTTCAAGGAGGCCTGCCCCCTGCCAATCCTAGTTGGGGATTGGTCAGGGCTCCCTAAGACACCCCAGACAGCTCCATCTCTCTTCCCTTCCTCCTCTTCTAGAATCCTCTAGAAGCAAGAGGGAGGTGGCAGAGAAGAATCTGTGAGTCACCAGCTGCTACTCTGGGCCACTCCCAGCCCACACAGATCAAAACATGCAGGCCTAGCTTCCAGCTAGGCCTGCCTAAATTTACCTGCTCTTACAAAAAGATCTCACCTCTAGCACCTACCTAAGTAGAGGGTGCTACACATGCTAGGGATGGGGAGGCCTGCAGAGCCCTCTGATGTTGCCTGTGACCTCCTGCTCTGGGATGGCGGGTCGACAAGCTTAGATCGCAGGTTACTGACCCGCCATCCCATAGCATCAGTGTTGTGAATAGAGTGGTAGAGAAAGCAAGTGGCTGCAGAGCAGAGCGCCGGCCCGTGTCACAGACAGAGTGATACCAAATGACATCATATGACCAATCACAGCAAACAAAAAAAAAATAAAAAAAAATAAAAAAGCTTTCCATATTTTGCAAACAGATAATTTTTCTCATAGATAAACAATGCACTACAGAAATAAACTACAGGTCAAAGTGTCAGTGCTAAACTACAGGTCAAAGTGTCAAAAAAAAAAAAAGCTACACCAGCAGCCGCTAATAATATAAATATATGCAACCTACACATAACAAATGCCAGCACAAAGGTGATGTGCTTAGCGGCGCTATAAATTAAAATAAACCAATGACATGAGTAAATGAATAGACAATAAGTCCATAGGAAAGTGAATCTTCAACTGGAAGGATAGAATCAATGGAGTCCACCGTCACCACACCTCACCAGCAGGTGGCCAATAATGAGCCCAGCAACAATGAAACTCAAGGATGCCTGTGTCCACCAATCCTCCACTCCATATAATTGGTCAGGTAGATGTCAATAGGAGGGCTAAAACGTCCTATGCAGACTAGATAGTTCCTTAACCTCCCTGGCGGTATTCCCGAGTGTGGCTCAGGGTGGATTTTCAGTACCAAGAGCGGTAACCCCGAGCCACACTCGGGCTTGCATCGCTGGATCCAGGCAGCGCTACTCACCTTGTCCCCTGGATCCAGCGATGTCCCCCGCCGTGTCTGCGGGCTCTGTCCGCCGCTCTGATGCCTCTGTGTGCCGGGCTCCGTTCCCTGCGAGCGTCGCATCGCACGGAGACCGGCGGGAAATTCAAAAAGTGAAACACACACAGTACATACAGTACACTGTAATCTTATAGATTACATTACTGTATGAAATCATTTCACATCCCCTTTGTCCCTAGTGGTTTGCCCAGTGCCCTGCATGCACTTTTATATAATAAATGTCATTCTTTCTGCCTGGAAACATGAGAATGTCCATGGCAACCAAAAAGTGTCCCTTTACGTCAAAAGTGGTTTTTGATCAGCTAGAAAACAGCGATAGTAAATAAGAATCATTTGCAGAATTGCGTGATACTGATTTTTGGGGAAATTTATCATCAGAACCTAAAAGTGACGACAGCGACAATTCTGCAACTGAGCAAATTTCTGCGTTTTTGGTTTGATTACATTATTGAATACATTTTATTACTATTATATTATTATTTTTGATAATTATTTTTAGTTATTTATTATATTATAATTTATGATTTCATTTTTCAAACTTTTTCATACCCGGGATGTCTACTAGACTCTTGTTTGGACAGATTTAAGTGAGTTATTCCTAAGAATTACAGGCCTACAATATAAAACGCCTAATTTTCATGCAAAATAATTGTACCGCTTTCAGCAATAAATTCCAGACTCAGTCATACCGCCAGGGAGGTTAAAAGAACAAGATCACTCACATAGTACATTACCTTGTGGCAAATTTATTGATGAAAACTCATAAAACACCCCCCCTTAGGAGGTACACTTACAAGATAAAACCAGCAATCAAGCATGCACAAACCAGCTCAATAGCACAACAATTGTCAATTGTGTACACAGCGTCGGACGAGTACGTCTCACCACTCATAGGTTGTCTGGTGGTGCTCCTAGGAACAGACCATCCGAAGCTGGATCTGACTGACAACCGCCTGGTCACGCGCTGACGCGTTTCGTCATCATTTCATCTGAGGGTGTGACCATCCGGTGGGGCATCGTCATTAAATACATCAGAGCAAGCAAGGGAATTTAACCCTTACCCTGCACAATGAACCATCAAAATACAGCGTCCATTACTGATAATCAGGAAACCACCAGCTGCTGTGGACCTAGCCCTATAAAAAATAGAGCCCCTGTATATGTGATACAGAGTCAGAACTACATGCAGGGGAACCTTTTCTTCCGTACTAATCGGAATTAATCTAATGTTAAGATAGTTACATGACCAGCTAACCAAAGGTTTGTATTATCACAAGATAATTTTTCCTTCACTAATGTGTGCTGATCAGGCTGAACTGATGGGCACTAATAGGCTGTACTGATGGGCACAGATAGGTTGCACTGATCAGGAGGCACTGATGAGGCTGCACTGATAGGTGGCACTGGTAGGCTGCAATGATTGGCGGCACTGATAGGTGGCACTGGTGGGCACTGATAGGTGGCACTGGTGGAGGCTTATAGATGGCACTGATTAGCACCACATGCTAACCGGTGTTCACCAGAGCTCCTGGTGGTGGAGATGGATTTTGCTGCGTGTTAGCACCAGGTCGCGGTCCTCAGTCGGTCAGTAATGAGTAGTTGCAAGTTATATATTGCAGCTTACCAGTCCTTAAAAGAGAAGTATATGTTTAGAAAAAAATAAACCATTATACTCACCTGGATGGCTGCAGCACCAATCCCAGCTGCATCTGTCCTCCATCACCTCTAAGACCAAGAACTGAGTGATCAAACACCGCTGATCACTCAGCTCATGGTCTTCAGCCTGCAGACAGCTGGTGACTGTCATTCACTGGCTCTTTGCAGTTCTCTGAGAGTCTGAGACAGCTGCTAGTCCAGAACTGCACTCATGTGATCCATAGGAGAAGTATACCCCAAAAAAGTTTTAGCTCTACTTCTCCTTTAAATATAGTGTTTGCATTTAGTTTTCTTCTTTAGGCTTTTTTACCTTTATCGTCACCCTTTGATTCATCCAGTAAAACACTTCCTGTCTCAGGGTGTCTCCGCTGCATTGGAGGAGCTATACAGCATTGTCATTCTGGGGAGAGAATAGTGTTAGACTAGCAGATTTAGATGGACCTGACTAAAAAAATTAAAGCTGAACTCGAGCTAAAACTTTTTAAGCATTTACAGCAAACAGTTTTTTTTTCTTTTGGGATAAAGTTTTTACATAAGTGAAAAAAAGCAGATCATTGTAAGTACTGCACCCCTGTCAGTTGTAAATAGTTTGTCTTGACCCTCTAACTGCTACATCTGCAGGATAGCATGTTCTATTGAAGAACAACAGACTTGCTGGCCAGATCACTGGGTGAAAATAAAATAGAAAAAAGACTGAAAAGAAGACTAATGCAGCCACCATATGCAAGGTTTGGTAAGCTGAAATATTTTACATTTTTGTTTAATACTTCTTTAAATTCATTAAGACAAATTTGGTGGAGAAGGTAAAGATACACAATTTACACCATTGGGATTGCATTGGCATAGCTTTTAGACAAGAAATCAAACAAGATCAGACCACTTGGCCCTTTAATGTCTTCATATTTCACTTATTAAAGTTCATCCTAACTCGCAATCACTTTAACTTCTTAGGAAATGACTACCTCCAGGTGCAAGGGATGGATATGAGCACCTCTTGTGTGCCGTCTTATGCCAACCTCTTCCTGGGAGGGTGAGAACGTGCCCTATCCACATATATGGGGTATGTGAGAAGGTGGTACTGCTATATAGATGATATGTTGGTGATTTGGACTGCTACACCTGCCCAATTAAATCAATTTATGGAAATTCTGAGTGGGAATATATTTAATATAACATTTACCATGCAATTTCAGGATTCCATTTTTAGATGTAGAATTTTTTATTCAGCCCAGTGGTACACTGGCCACCACACTTATTAGAAAACGTACTGCTGGCAATTCAATATAGCATGCAACCAGCCACCCTTCCAGTTTAGTGTAGAGCATACCGTATGCTCAGCATGTTAGAATATGCCGCAGTTGTACCGTAGAATTTGACTTTAGATTGCAGGCCAAATAACTTAAAAACAGATTGCTTTATTGATGATTATATTAAGTCTTCCCTCCTCCCATCCATACCCGAGGAAACCTGAACGGAATTAGACCAGCCTATTACTCTGGAGGAACTGCAGAACGCCGTGGCATCTACTAAACGGAGGAAAGCCCGGGGCCCAGGCGATTTCACCCTATCGTACTACCAGACACTCTTACCAACTCTTGGCCCCCGTCTGGTAAAATTGTTCAATGCGATCAAAAGCCAACAACCCCTTTCCACAAGACTCGCTGCAAGCCCACATTTCTGTCATCCCCAAAGAGGGTAAAGACCCTGCACAGTGTGGTAGCTACAGGCCTATTTCCCTCTTAAATATAGACCTGAAACTATTCACTAAAATCATTGTGACTAGATTGGCACATCTTTTGCAGTCCCTAATTCACCTGGACCAAGTGGGCTTTATCCCGACTAGGGAATGAGAGACAACACGACCAAAGCCCTCAACCTGATACACATAGCCTCCGCGTCCCGCATGCCCTGCGTCTTTCTCAGCACTGACGGTGAGAAAGCGTTTGGCAGGGTGGATTGGCGGTTTATGTTCTCCGTCCTTCACCATATAGGTCTGGGGAACTCTATAATCGGCTTTCTGAGAGACTCGATCGTGACCCTGATGGAAGAGGGGGGCCAGTACCATCTATCGTTCTGGCTTGCCCTATGACTACATCATTTTTTACACTCCTTCCACAACCCATCTAGGTTTCACAGACCTTTAACAACATTTGAGGAATACTGTTCAGACACAGACGATCTGTCCCAAGTATTATCCAAATCCTACTCATTACTAAACACCCCGGCAGAACAGCCACATCTACCATGCTTGGCCAAATGGGAGGCTGACCTCCAATGCACCTTTACGACAACCCAAGTCCAGAATATACTCCGATTCACCCTAAAATCGTCTCTCTCCACTAAAATTTAGGACGCAAATTTCAAAATACTCATTAGATGGTACTACACAACCATCAAACTTCACGCGTGTTTCCCTACCTCCACGGATTGCTGTTGGCGATGCCGGGAGGATAGAGGGACTATGTAACACATTTTTTGGTCCTGCCCCCAATTACAGACCTACTGGACAACAATACACACCATTGTGCAAAAATTTACAGAACACCAGATTCCGAAAGATCCAGCCTTCTTCCTCCTCCACATCTCTCAGATATCTTCCAAAAGCTAAAGCAAATCCATTCTGCACCACCTACTAAACGCAGCCAAAGCCTGTATATCCCTGTATTGGAAAAAACAAAACTCACCCCCTATAACCTGCTGGTTTCACAAAGTAGAACAAATAAATAAAATGGAAGATCTGATCCTCACTTCACAGCACAAACGGGAACGATACAATAAGACCTGAGGACTGTGGAACATGTTCGTGCTGTCTGAAGAAGGCAAAGCATTACTCACTGCAATGCCCCCTCGAATACACTCACAACCCCAAACTAGTCCGACCCCCTGACCAATTCGATGAGTACCGTCGCCGCCTCACACATCCCATCTCTTTTCTCTTCATATCCCACCCCACCTCTCATACTCTATTCTCTATTACTTTCTTCCCCTCCTCTCTACATTTCTTTCTCTTTCCTTTTTCTTTTCTCTCTCTGTTATTTCACTTCTTTACGTAGTTACGTATTCCGTTCCCCCTACCTTCTCCTTATCTCTTTTTATTAGAAAAGGGGAGTCTAGGAGAGAGCTATCAGTCTGCCCATATTTACTATGAGAATGGTAACCAGATACGCCTTATGACAGAAGTTCAAGATTACTGCCTGTATAAGACTTGAATACTGTACCGGATATATGATACCTATTGGTTGTTTGTTTCTGCTGTCGACTCTGTGTTACCTTCCCAAAGTATGATTGTAATGCACTGGTGCTTGCCCTTACCGGGCGTTAATAAAGATTATATTTGCAAAAAAAAACAGATTGCTTCAAAGGGGATATAGCAAAGAGCGTATCACAAAGCGTTAGAACAAAATAGAACTAGGCTCTTGTTTACCCCTAAGAAACGAGAGGAGTCAATTGTAGTAAGATTAATTACCAAATATTCCAAACAACATGCTCAAATCTATCAGATAAAAAGTCTGATACTTTCTTAGGCCCCTTTCACACGAGCGGAGCCCGTTTTGTCTGTCCTTGTTCATCCGATCCGATCCGCCAGACGGATGGAAAATAGGGTTTCCATCCGTCTGTTTTTGGCGGGTCGGAGCGGATTGGATGTCAGCGGACATGTCACTGCTCACATCCGTCACTCCATAGAGGACAATGGAGCGTCCGTTTGGGTCCGCCTGAAAAACTGACAGGCGGACCCGAACGATCTACTAGTGTGAAAGAGCCCTTACTAGCAATGAAATTGTAGCAAAATATGTACATGATACTTCACAAATTACATATTGGCAGGTGTCATCCCTACAGGACATGTTGATTTGCAGTCATTTCCAGCTTAAAGTGTTACTAAACACACAACAGTAAAATGAGTCTGTATATGCAGTAAAGCATTCTTGTTATCCTCACTGTGAAACTTAAGGGGTTAATCCTCTGCATTGTGTATAAAGGCTCTTTGGTCCTGTATGGACAGAACCTCCCCTCCTGTAGGGTCTCTCTTGGCAAGGCCAGATAATACGCAGTGAGGGCAGTAAAGCTGCACATGCTCAGTGTAGTCTCTATTGCTGGAGAGAACATTTCCTTGTTCTCAGAGCTAGCCAGGTCGCATGATATTGACATCACACATGTGGGCGTGTATACAGGCTATAGTGGAAATCTCCTCCTACCTGAACACTCAGCACTGGGCAGACCCTGCAGTTTATCACTTGACTGTGGTATACAGATCGGCCAAAAAGGTATATAGTGGCAGTATTTTAATGTAAAAAGAAGATTTATAAGCTGTGGGCACTGTGGGGGGGCAGATAAACTATTTTTATATTACTGGGTTTAGTCACACTTTAACACAGATTCAATCCTAAGCAGGAAAAGTCCCTACTGTTGCATGGGATGGCCACATCGTTTTTGAATACAGGAATGTGGGATCGTCACACTAGTCAATGGGAAAATTTTAAAGCCAACAGGCATGTAGATTACAATACCACTGGTGTACCTGTGGTGTGTACTACATAGAAAAAACCATCAGACATCTACAACAAAGGGTTAATGATCACATCTACTATATAAGTAATGAGAAGATGATTATACCAATAAGTAGACATATAGGGCTTAAAGCAGTAGTAAAGTCTCCTGAAAAAAAAATTAAAAAACGGACCCCCTGCAGGTTTAAGCCATAAAATACTAGTATGCAACGTGTTTCTGTGCATGCATGGTTCCCTTATCGGCACCTGTGCAGTTCAACAGCCCAGGGCCGGGGTGATGTGACACGCTGGCTTGGGGGACAGATAAAAGGTGGACTGTAAGGGAAGCCAGTATTTTGAGCACTGATACCGGGGGGGCATATGACATGGCACATGTAAAGGTAATTGCTTGCATTAGGTAGCTACACTGTGGCAATTAGCTGGTGATATGGACTTTGTTGGGCATTGTTTGTGAGGTATCGTGGTGCTATGCTGGTCCATAAATCACACATGCTTTTCCTTTTTGGTCCCCTGTAGCTGACAATATTGCCCCAATATATAGCTGCTGGATGTAAATGGTGTCTCTTTTCTGGAATATACAGTATTCCAAATGGGCTCCAGTTGCAGTGAGTGGGCTATCAACTTTTTATAAAGATTGACCGACTGGCTTGGTGCATGTACTTAGATCCCTTACTCAATCTAATGCTAATCAGCTAGTGAAATTTCTGCATGGAATTGTTTTATTAGCAATTACTAAATAGCATTGTATTAGCAATGTGGGGTCACAGTGGGTTGATGTCAAATTGGTACAACCATTTGTTTATTTTTAGACTGTTATGGTAACTTGATGGACCAGCAGAGATTGGTAGCCCTCTTTGGATATTTTCTATGGTTGGATTGGAATACAATTTACCACCAGAGAGGTGGGTTGACAGTATTTATATACTTAGTTATGGGGTCAGATTTCTGGGCTCATTATTTCTTGCCTCCTCCTCTTTGCATTCCAATTGAATTGTTTGCCTCCAGGGGGCGTTTGGGGTTGGTGTCTGTTGGAAATTATGAATTTATAATATTATTTTGAATAATATTGGGCTCTGAAATATATTAAATGTATTAAATAATGTAAAGTTAGTTATATATGTGAATATTATTTCAATGTGCTTCTGACAGAGAAAGTGTTGTATGTGCAATTCTATTTCAAAACTCATGTGAAGTAATGCTAGAGGAGACATGACCATATGTGTGTCTCCTTATAGACCAAAAGCCATATAAGTAAAGTGTAGGTTGCTTTGGAACAGCTGACCTAAAGGTTTCAAACAGTATAAAAGAAGTGACTTTGTAATGTCAAGTTAGGAAGGACAGGAAGAGAGAGATGAAGGAATGGACGCCTACACTCTTGGACACGTGACGTGAACACCTGTCAGAACCCTTCCTCCTCCTGAATGACATCTGAAGCCATACCATAATCTCATCATCAATTATGTTGCTACGTAAGTTTGTCTTATGTTATGTCTTGAAGAATAAACCCTGAAAGATTTTTCTAATGATGTCGTTCATGCAAGTTCTTCGTTGGAAGCTGAGGAAAGGATTTTCAACAGTGTCTCTGCACCCTGTTTCTGGATCCTTTGAGCACATGGACAGTGAGCTTTATATTGGTGAATCATTGTACAATCTTATTCTATGTATAATCTGAATCACTGTGATGTTTCCTAAAATGTTGTTATGTAATGTTTTTGTAATACATTTGTACATTTTTCATTGTTTGTCTTGTCTCTTAGCACCTTACAAATCAATTTCTATTGAATTTACTTTGATCCAAATTTAGGATGTGGTGCCCCATACTTTCTCACATATACACCCTTTGTCTTTAGTAAGAAAACAAATTGACTTGAATGGTTATGTGAAGGACAATGCATCCAAAGTGTAATACGTAGGACTTTATTCCAGTGATCTGGAATCCAACACATTGCCATTGTATTGGTGGAAGTGGAGAAATCCTTTAAATTAAATAGTGTTAACTGATTGATAAAAGGTCAATTAAAACTGAATTTAAACATCAATGGAAGTAAACAGCAAAATGTAGCAATATATGTCTTATGTAAGGGCCGGTTCACATATAGGCGATCCAACTTCAGGGTCGACTTATAGCGCAACCTCCATGCCAGGCGACTTTGCCTGTGGCCAATCAGAGAAGGGAGGGAGGGGGTTGCCTGTGTAATTTGTGGGGAGTACCTGTGTAAATTATTTTCTTTTTCCTGTAAAGTTGCTTTAATATAGATGGGGGATCCGACTTGGAGGCAACTTCCATTGAATTCTATGGGCACAAGTCGGATAGAAGTCGCCTTGAAGTAATACAGGAACCTTTTCTGAAGTCGGTGCAACTTTAGTAGTGTACATTAATCACTTCAGCCCCGGAAGGATATCCCACCTTAGGACCAGAGCACTTTTTGCGATTTGGCACTGCGTCGCTTTAACTGACAATCGCGTGGTCGTGCGACGCCGACGTTGTACCCAAACAAAATTTGAGTCCTTTTTTTCCCCACAAATAGAGCTTTCTTTTGGTGGTATTTGATCACCTCTGCGTCATTTCTGATCGCTGCTATAAACAAAAAAAGAGCGACAATTTTGCAAAAAAATCTATATTTCTTACTTTTTGCTAAAATACATACCCAAAAAAAATATTTAAAAAAACAAATTTATTCATCGGTTTTGGCCGATTTATATTCTTCCTCATATTTTTGGTAATTAAAAAAAAACGCAATCGGCGTTAATTGATTGGTTTGCGCAAAAGTTGCCGCATTTACAAACCATGAGAATTAATTTCTGGCGTTTTTACAAATTTTTTTTTTCTTACTAGTAATGGCGGAGATCTGCGATTTTTATCAGGATTGTGGTATTGGGGCGGACAGGTCGGACATTTTTGACACTTTTTTGGGACCAATGACATTTATACAGCGATCAGAAATGTAAATATTCACTGATTACTGTATAAATGTCACTGGCAGGGAAGGGATTAACCTGCACGGGCCGTTAAGGAGTTAACTGTGTTCCCTGTGTGTGTTCTAACTGTATGGGGGTACAGGGATCAGTAGATCTCTGACATGTCGCTTGTCAGAACGGGGAACCGCCGTGTTTACACCGGCGGTTCCCCGTTCTGGTTCTGTCACAGGCGATCGCAGGTCGCCGGGGGACATCGAGTCCGCCCGACCTGCGGCCCCGCTCAAGGATGGCTCTCATTTACTTCAATGGGATTACTGATGTCAAGCGACTTGGGGCAGCACAAGTCGGATCGCAAGTCGCTGTAGTGTGAACCGGCCATTAAGCTGTTTTTCAGTAGATATTGATTTTTAATTGAACTTATCAATTAGGTAATTGTGTCAATATATGTGCCACCCATTTACTAAAAAATAAATAATAAAAATGTATTAACTTCATGCTGACAAGAAGGTTGCAGTATAATACATTAGGTGGCACTGTTTCATTTATTTTACAAATATGTACAGTATGCATTCCTCCATGTTCTTTCCATATTTTTACAATGTCACACGGACAATATTACAGAGAATTACAGAAAAATTACAACTTTTAGTAATAGATACTGTATGTTGTAATATTAAATATTAATTTTCACAAAGGCTGCTGCTTTAGTGTTTGTAGATCTTTTTGTAAGATGTTACTATGGTATACTGAAGTATAATTACAAGCATTTCATAAGTGTCAAAGGCTTTTATTGACAATTACATTAAGTTTATGCAAAGAGTCAATATTTGCAGTGTTGACCCTTCCTTATTTTTCAAGATCTCTGCAGCTCACCCTGGCATGCTGTCAATCAATTTCTGGGCCACATTCTGACTGATGGCAGCCCATTCTTGCATAATCAATGTTTGGAGTTTGTCAGAATTTGTGGGATTTATTTTGTTCAACCGCCTCTTGAGAATTGACCACAAGTTCTCAATGGGATTAAGGTCTGGGGGGTTTCCTGGCCATGGACCCAAAATTTTGATGTTTTCTTCCCCAGGCCACTTAGTTATCGCTTTTGCCTTATGGCAAGATGCTCCATCATGCTGGAAAAGGCATTGTTTCTCCCCAAACTCTTCTTGGATGGTTGAGAGAATTTGCTCTCGGAGGATGTTTTTGTACCATTATTTATTCATAGATGTGTTCTGTGAGTGAGCCCACTCCCTTGGCCGAAAAGCAACCCCACACATGAATGGTCTCAGGACACTCTACTGTTGGCATGACACAGGACTGATGGTAGCGCTCACCTTTTCTTCTCTGGACAAGTTTTTTTTCTAGATGCCCCAAACAATCGGAAAGGGAATTCATCAGGGAAAATGACTTTCCTGACGCCAACATGGCAGCATACTAGTGATAGAGCTCCGCCTCTTGACCACTCCTTCAGACCAGTGAATAGCATAAAAAAAGGCAAAATTGGCCGCCCTCCATTCTTCTTTTTTTTCCTCATACCTCCACACACCAGTGAAGAGTAAGCAGTTCTATGTCCCCACCTCTGCCTCAGTGCAGTAGCCGTCTGGGTTCAAGCCTCTCCCAGTGCAAAGTCCCAGTGCTCGGGCCGCTAAATTGCGCTAAAAAGCCTGGGTCCCTCTTCTGTGGGTCCTGATGGGGCCCTGCAGTGTTTCCTCTTTAGGAACGAAATCTGCCATTATGTAAGTGTCTGTGGGCTGAGGCTTGGGGGGGCCAGCTAGTTCATTTGTTTTCCTTTTTTGGTTCCTTGCACCATACCGGGCTGCCTATCCCTTTTATTCTGTGCTGTCTCATATGTGTTCTCCCTTACCTTGGTCTGTTTGTCTTTTGAGTGCCTCCCATGTCTTCATGTTTGTTAGTGTTCTGTTCCCCTCTTGTTTGCCCATGTGGGGATCTAGACCATGCTGCCTGGAGCATCCCAGGTCTCCCGATGATGACATCACCGGGCTGCGCCGGCCATCAGGAGTTCCGACCATCATCTTACTTATGGGCAAAAGCTCACTCTTGCCAGCAATGAGGGATACAGTCCTGGGGGAGCTCTCCCTGCCTATTTTTAACAGGTAGTACACCAAAAAAACAAAAAAAAATGTGTGTGTGTGTGTATATTTCTTTTAGCCAAAAAAAAGAGAGAGGAATGTATGTATATATATTAATTTATTTATTTTGGTAAAAAAAAAATATATATTTTCTGTTTGTTATGACCCTGGACAATGTATTGTATCCTAAAAACAAGATTGGTGTGAGTCACTTTATGGCAGAAGATCTCCGTTTGGTAGGAAACTGGAGACAGCCATATCATAAGTGACAGGAGGTAAGTCTGATCTGCTCCCATAAGACCAGAAGCAAAAGGAAAAGAAAATGCTTCTCCTGGCAGGTTCCGCTCCTCTAGGTCCAGGGAGCCTAAGGCCAGCTGTCAGGACAGGGTCCCAGGTAGAGGATGGAAGGGAACTCAGGCAACCTTTCACAAAGCCCATAAGTGAAAATCCTTGGGTATACTGCAGGTACCCACTAAGCCCTTTTGATGAGCACATGCCCAGACTCTTGAGGTAGGACAGCATGTTGTACAGATCCTTGGAGGAAGGTATTAGCCACTCATGGTCACTCTGGGGGATTTCTCACTGCTCCTCCTCCAGACCCTTTCTCGGCTAAATCCACCGCAAAAGCGGGTGGACTGCTAGAATACTTACAGACACTTCAGACTCGTTCTGGTCACTTTCACAGGAAAGATTGCAGATTTTCTACCCAACCCTGTTTGTAGTTCGCAGGGGACGGTGGCTAGCGTCCAGTTGCAGATCAAAAGAGGTTGAACCTTTTTGGCCCTCTTAGAGATCTTTAAAATGGAGTCCATTAAAACAGTACAACCAGTCAGCTGGATACTACTGCTGGATGCCAGGATGTCTATCCTCACATCCCAAATTTTTCTTTCCTCTTCTTTCCTAAATAAGTAAGTTTGGTAATCGATTAGACACATCTCCACTTTAACAGCCTACCTTGTGGCCTATGAATATCTCTGAGAATGTTGGCAAGGGTCTCAGTGCCGTGTCAGTTCCACTCAGAGAACAGGGTCTATGGGTTTGTCACTACCTGGACATCATTCTTCTTCTATCCAGGGGACTGGAACAATTGCTGTTGCACCAAGAGGTCCTCATATATGCCCTGCAGAGATATGGCTGGGTTACCAACTTCAAAAAAAAAAAAGGGGGAAAGAGAAGCCGACTTTCTCCATCCCAACAGTTAATGTACCTGGGGGTGTTTTGCTAGTTCCTCAGTTTTGCTTCCATCAGAGAAAGCAGTGACAGTCAGGAAGAGAATTCTGAGGACAGCTACCTTCGCTTGTTTGATGGCTTCTCAGTGCCTCAGTCTTCTGGGCTCAATGTCTTCATGCATACCAATGTTTCCTTGGGTGCATGGGCGCCTGCGCACGTTTCAACTTGGATTCTTAGCGCAAGGGAGGGAACAGGATCGAGCACAGTTGAGAACAGTGTCACTCAGTATGAGTAGGGGTCCAGAGTGATGGAAAGACCTTGAGGAAGTCACGGCCCTTTTGAACCCTGGATCATTGTTACCAATCATGTCGGCAAGACAGCCTGGGAGGCACACTGTGAGGGACTGTCGGTCAAGGCAAATGGAGATTCCAAGCCAAGGAGGGTAGTCTCGAGGGCGCTGAAAGTTCAAACAGCCTTTTTAGCACTTTGGCCTTGCTAGATAGAATCAAGGGAAGACCAGTCTCTATGCAGCTGAGCAACAGGGCAACAGTTGCCTATATTCAGCTCCAGGGAGGAACGCTCCCTATCAGCGTCTGGGACGGAAGATCACCAGCAAATTCAGGAAGCAGTTTATCTCTCAGTGGACTTTTGAACAAATAGGCAGACCAACTATCATGCAAGCTTCCCAGAGCACAACGAGTTGGTTTATGTCCCAGATCTTCTCTGAGCTGGTTCATAGGTGGGGCCTACCACAGACAGACCTCATCACCTCCCACAGTAATCACAAACATTGGGTATGTCTGGCCTTGTTTCCACACCCCATGGTGCAGGGGACAGATGCTCTGGTCTCTCCTCGGGGCTGCAATCTAGCCTATATATTTTCCCCCCAACATCTCTTATAATGAGATTCCTCTTGAGGCTGTCAAGGGAGAACATGGTTGTCATAGCCAATCCTCCATATTGGCCATGAAGCCCTTGGTTTTCCTTGGCCATTCACTTCAGGATACAGAAGACATTTCCCCTATGCACATACGCAGATTGGGACTGCAAGCAGGGGTACTAATAGAGGAGGCGGGGGGAACCCCAGTTGCTCCAGAGCAATCTCTACTTTGTTGAGTGCCAGAAGGCACTCTACTTACAACATCTATGCCTAAATCTGGAACAAGTTTGCGTTATCTTGATAGGGCGAGACATTGATCCTACTGCCCCCAGCTGTTCTATACTTCCTCTAGGCCGGATTGGACATGAGCCTTAGCCTATCCTCACTGAGCTTGCAAGTGTCGGCCTTTTTGGCAATAGCAAATTTAAATGGGCCAAGAATCCTTCAGTCTGCACAAATTTTGAAGGCAGCCGTAAGGATTCAGTCACCACAGAAAGGAGTCTTTCCCAGTGGGATCGATTGGTGTTGCCGGATCTCCTGTCATTTCAATCGTTTGCTCCAACAGAGCAGTGCTTGGTTCGGGCCATTAAATGCAAGACAGTATCTATTGCAAAAACTTTAAGCAGAAGTTTGTCTGAAATTCAAGCTCTTGGAGCTTCAAAAAAAAAAAAAAAAACATACTGTTCTCTTTCCGATAGGAGTAGAGTTCTGTCTTGTAGGTCATCTTGTATCAAAGGTGGCAATAGCCCTCTATTTAACAGACATATGGGAATTGCCTAAATTTCCAAAACATTACACAGGAAAGTCACAAGAACTGGATGTTTTCAGAAAGAAGCACCTGTCCACAACTGCTCCTTTCAGATCATATAATAAGTCTTTTTGTCATTTCAACTGGAAATCATCAAGGAAAAGAGGTTACTGCCTGGACTCTAGCAAGCTTGGGGATGCATATAGGGCGAGGGGGCGTGAGCAGCCTCATAGGCAGCCCATTTGGGAGCATCTATAATATCCATCTTTAGAAGTATCATGGTCATGCCAGCATACCTACTCAAACTGTACGGAGTAGACCCAGGTGCCTTGTCATCAGTGGACTTTGTAGGAAGGACTATTCAGTCCTCTGTTCCATCCTAATTAGAATAATAATAGAATAATTTTCCTTTCCTGACGCCAAACCATGGCAGCATACGGGCCCATCCTGTACGTTTCGGTATGTAGCTTGTTAAAAAGAATGGGGGGAGGCTAACTATGCCTTTTTTTATGCTATTCACTGGTCCTGAGGGAGTGGTCAAGAGGCAGAGCTCTATCACTAGTATGCTGCCATGGTTTGGCGTCAGGAAAGGAAAATTACGGTAAGTATTTGATACAATTTTCCATTTTACCCCAGTCCTCTGCAGTCCAATCCCTGTACCTTTTGCAGAACATCAGTCTGTCCCTGATGTTTTTCCTGAAGAGAATTGGGTTCTCTGCTGCCCTTCTTGACACCAGGCCAACCTCCAAAAGTCTTCTCCTCACTGTGCGTGCAGATGCACTCACACCTGCCTGCTGCCATTCATGAGTAAGCTATGCACTGGTGGTGCCCCGATCCCACAGATGAATCAACTGTAGGAGACGGACCTGGCACTTGCTGGACTTTCTTGGGTGCCCTGAAGCCTTCTTCACAAATACAGTGGACATGTTTTTTATAGGATTAAACTTTATTTTCATTGCAAAGAGAGACTTTGCAATTAATTGCAATTCATCTGATCACTCTTCATATCATTCTGGAGTATATGCAATTTCCTATCATAAAACTGAGGCAGCAGACTTTGTGAAAATTAATATTTGTGTCATTCTCAAAATGTTTGGCCACGGCTGTGTATGTGTATATATGTATATACACACACACACACACACAATAAAATGGGGCTTTAAATGTACCCAAGAGGAAGACGGTGATCCAACATTATATCACATGTATATTATTAAAATAATACACTCTCTTATTACTTGCTCAATAAGATAATCAATTCCCTCAAATAAATGAAATCTTGAAAATGTAACTTTTTACCTAAGCCTCAATCCAAACCATAATTAATCCCAACTCCCTTTCTCAACACATTTCATGGTCTACCACTGCTTTTTCAGGATCAGGTAGTGGACAGTGTGAGTATATAATTATATTTGGTGATAAGACACAAAGGAGATATTTACTAAAACTGGTGCAGCTGTGCCTAGTAACCAGTCAACTTTGTGCTTTTTTTTGTTTGTTTGTTTTTTTTGTCAAAGCTTAATTGAACAAGCTGAAGTTAGAAGTTACTATGTACAGCTGCCCCAGATCCTGTGTGCACCAGTTTTAGAAAATCGCCCCTATAATATCCAATTTATCATTACAAAGTGTGTACACATTATCCATTGCCAAATACTCAGAGACTAGATGGATAACAAGCATCAAACATGTCTCAAAAATCACATGCACACATTGGTGCAATGTCCTCACAAGCCAGTGGATGAAACCACACTTTTTGAAAACTGATTATGATCTTTATAAAGTATCTTTTAAATAAAACAATTATCTGTAAGGTAGTCCCACACTCAATACGATTTGGGAATTGTCTTGTTGGGAATGTCTTGTAGATAAACTAGCTGTCCAAAACACCAAGCCATTGACTCTGATTTAAAGCACCCGTGCAAGATAAAGGAAAACCTGCAAGCATGGCCTGTTGGGGGTACTTGAGGACTGAGGTTGAGAACCACTGGGCTAGATTCCAGCCAGGGACTCCAGTGCTGCAAGACAGAAATGCTAACCATTCAGTCACCGTTCTGTATTGTACTACTGCAAAATACTGTTACTATTTCCTTATTTTTAACCCCTTCTTTTATTATTTTCCATTATGAATTATTTTTAGTCCCCATACTATACAACATATTTTTTTTTTCTAATACATTCAATAAAATCATTCATCTTAACCACTTCAGCCCCGGAAAGATTTCCCACGTTAGGACCAGAGCACTTTTTTGAGATTCGGCACTGCATCGCTTTAACTGACAATTGCGCGGTCGTGCAATGTTGTACCCAAACGAAATTTGCATCCTTTTTTCCCACAAATAGAGCTTTTTTTTTGGTGGTATTTGATCATCTCTGTGTCATTTCTGATCGCTGCTATAAACAAAAAGATGGACAATTTTGCAAAAAAAATATATATATTTCTTACTTTTTGCTAAAATACAAATCCAAAAAAAATATAAAAAGAACATTTTTTTTCTTCAGTTTTGGCCGATTTATATTCTTCCTCATATTTTTGGTAAAAAAAATCGCAATCTGCGTTTATTGATTGGTTTGCGCAAAAGTTGACACATTTTCGGATGATGAGAATTCATTTCTGGGGTTTTTATTTATTTATTTATTATTATTTTTTTTTACTAGTAATGGCGGTGGTCTGCCATTTTTAGCGGTACTGAGATATTGGGGCGGACATGTCGGACCATTTTGACACTTTTTTGGGACCATTGGCATTTATACAGCGATCAGTGCTATAAAAATGCACTGATTGCTGTGTAAATGCCATTGGCAGTGAAGGGGTTAACCTGCAGGGGGAGATCTAGGGGTTAACTGTGTTTCCTAGGCGTGTTCTAACTGTGAGGGGGTTGGGCTGTCAGGGACATAAGAGATCTAACTGATCCCAGTGACAGGGATCAGTAGATCTCTTATGCCCCCACTGTCAGAATGGGGAACCGCTGTGTTTACATCGACGGTTCCCCGTTCTTTGGCTCTAGCAGCTCATCGCGGCTCGCCGACGGACATCGGGTCCGCCTGAGCCGCGGGCACACTACTCCGGAGTGTTCGCAACCCCTAGTGGCCACGTCCACACTGCCGCAATAAATATACTATGCGCAGTGTGGAAGTGGTTAAGGCCTCATACACACAGGAGTTTTTTACAGCCACGTTATTTACAGCTCTCCATGTTATTCAATGGTCTCTTAAAAACGCCAACGTTTTTGAGCTGTAGAGGGCGTCGGCGTTAGTGAGCTATAACTAGAACGCGGGAACAGTTCCGAGGCTGTAACGTTTTGGCATCTTTGACACCAGCGCCGCAAAATGCTCACTAACGCCTTACAAGCGTTAACCAGCGTTTTTGACGGTGACGTTTTCAGGTTAAAAAATAGCAGAGGAATATTTTTTTTAGAAACGCCTATTGACACTGACGCTCACTAACGCGCAATAACGCTCATTAAACGCTGAAAAAATGCTGATTTTTCCCTGACATTGGGCCCGACGTTTTGCTTACTTTTTTTCATACGCCTGTGTGTATGAGGCCTAAAAATAAACCAAACCTGTTGCTCCTTCCCAATAATCCAGCTATCCTCAAATATCTGTTACATATATTTTGTTAGAATTATTTCAACAGGTATGCATCCATAGGCCTCGTGCACATGGATAGTTTGCAGCTGAAAATCTGCACTAGTGTAAAATCCTTCACACCTCTAGCTGGTAAAAGTGCATATATGCGGATGACATATGCGGAATGGTAAATACATCAAACAGGCATACATGTGTTTTTGCCGATTCACGAAAACATCAGCATATACCTGAGAATGGATATGTACAGCCATTCACTTCACTAGCTGACTGTACTCTCCACCATCATCTCCCCGGGCGCTGAAACACAGCATGTGCAAATTTCCATCCTGAAACTGTTGGTGTGCATGAAGCCTTATTAGTTTAACAATCTCCATGCTATTGTTTTCATTATAGCCAATTTGATATCTTCTTGTATCCAATTTAACCACTTGACCCCTGGAAGGTTTTACCCCCTTCCTGAGCAGAGCATTTTTTTGCTATTCGGCAATGCGCTACTTTAACAGGTAATTGCGCAGTCATGCAACGCTGTACCCAAATTAAACTTATGTCCCCTTTTTACACAAATAGAGCTTTCTTTTGGTGGTATTTGATCACCACTGTTTTTTTTTATTTTTTGCGATAGAAACGAAAGAAGGCCAAAAAATTGTATATAAAAACAATATTTTCTACTTTCTGTTATAAAAAATATCCAATAAACTCAAATTTCATCATACATGTAGTCCAAAATGTATTCTGCTACATGTATTTGACAAAAAATACTAATAAGTGTAAATTGATTTTTTTATTTTTTTTATCATGTATTCTTTTTTCAAATATATAAAACTTTTTTTTACATACATCCATATGCATCCACAATTACTCCAACACCCCAACATTTAACATATACCCTTAATTTATGTAGTTCACTACAGTACTTCTCTACCACATCCCTCAGTATTTAAAATAATAAAGAGAACCATCCCGAAGTAAAGAAATAGAGAGAGGAGAGCTATTTACCTCGTCTTTACACTTTTATCTATATATTGCACCTTACCTACATCTATTAATCCAACGTTCCCATATTCCTTCCAATGCCTTAGCATTGCCCCTTTTATTATATACAAATCTTTAATTTCTTATTGTGATGCTAACTTTATTTTCCCATTCTACACTAGCTGGAGGAGTCGCGCCGTCCACTTTCTTGCTATCAATTTCTGTGCCAGGAAGAGGCATCTCATTATTGCTATCTGTCCACCCCTCCTGCTATTATCTCTTTCCATATATCCCAAAATGCATATCCTTGGATCTAGTGCAAGAGTTGTTTCAAATACTTAATTTATTTTACTAATGACTTCTCTCCAATACCTAATTAATTTTGGGCATCTCCATACCACGTGTATTAGGTCTCCTCTTAGATCGGGCATTTGGCATCCAGTCTCCACCCGTATAGGAATAGTTTTTGAGGCGTCCTATAGGCTCTGTGTAGCAGCATCAAGTATGATACTGTTTGTGATGGAGATAGAGTACACAGTGGCCCTGTTTCCAAAAATTGTTTCCACTGCTCATCTGAGATATCCACCAGATCTTCCACCCATCCTCTCCTACTGGGAAACTCCTCATCCCCTCTTATAACTTTTTCACATATGTTATCATATACATATAAGATATTAAACCCTTTGATGTAGCTGTATTAATCACCTTTCGGAGAATAGTTATTTCACTCCACCTTAGGGTCTTTCTCTAAATTGTGTTCCCAGGCCGTATTAACTTGTAGATACTTGAAAAAGGACTGGTTTGATATATTTTATTCCTACCTAATGGCCCGTACACACGTTCTGAAAATCGGACAGAAATCGTTGCGCGGGGAAGAATCGTACGATTTTCGGAAGGTGTGTACACTTCTTCCGACAGCCGATCCCGACAGTCAGAATGAAAATTTTCGAAGGAGCAAGCTCCATAATTTTTCTCATACAATACTGGATCGTACGATTTTCTTTTAATCAGTACAGTTGTCGTCTGAAAATACAATACAAATACACTAAAACACATGACATCACTTTCCATTTTTTATTCTGTCGTACGAGAATTTTCATGACTTTAGTTCACTCTTTCGATTCGATCTGAGATTAGCATGCAAAACAAACTGGACAATCTGTCGTCCGATTTTCAGATTGTGTGTACGAGCCATAAGTTCCCAGAATGATCTAAGTACCCCTCCCCTATAAAATTGAACAAGGTGAACAAGACCACAGCCTTCCCATTCCCTGCATTTATCAATACTAAGTAATTTATGCAGGTATTTGTTATCCCACAGTGGTGAGAATTAATTAATTAACTGGTTTGTGTGAAAGTTATAGCGTCTACAAACTATGGTATATACAGTATACAAACATTTTTTACTTTTACTTTTTGACCGCCTATTACATTTTTTGAGGTGCTAAAATGCCAGGGTAGTACAAACACCCCCAAATGAACCATTTTTGGAAAGTAGACACCCCAAGGAATTTTGAGGCATGTTGAGTGCATGGTAGATTTTATTTTTGTCACACATTTTAAAAAAAAATGACAAAAAAAGTTCCTTTTTTTCTACACAAAGTCACTTTAATGAGATTTTTCTCACACATGCCATGGGTATATGTAGAATTACAAACAAATACATTTTCTTACAATGGTATGGCGATACAGGGAAGTTAATTATCAAAAATAGTTTTATTGTGATCAATCAAAAACCATTGGAGTAGTATTCCAATTTCCATGTACGCCGATTGCATTGTTATAAGGTGATAAACAACACTCAAATCAGTGTATCTTGACAAACACCAGACACATACAATACACTTAACATAACAACATATAAATTAAAAATATGTGGAATTACACCCCAAAACACATTCTGCTACTTCTCCAGAGCATTAAGATACACACATGTGTGAGAGTTTTTGCGAGCCTAGCTGCGTACGGGTGCCGAAAACTAACGTCCACCTTTAGGCTTTCGCTACCTATCACAGTTTCAGAGGCCTTGAAATGTCAAATAGCACAAATCCCCCCCCCCCCCCAAATTACCCCTTTTTAGAAAGTAGACATCCCAAGCTATCGAGTTGAGTTGAGTCCATGGAAGATCTTCATTTTTGCCACAAGTTTCTGGAAAATGACAAAAAGAATATTTTTTTTACAGAGTCATCATTGCTCACACTTGCCATTGGTATATGTGAAATAACAACCTAAAACACATTGGGGTTGATTTACTAAAACTGGAGCGTGCAAAATCTGGTGCATCTGTGCATGGTGGGCAATCAGCTTCTAACGTCAGCTTGTTCAATTAAGCTTTGACAAAAAAATTGATTGATTGGTTTCTATGCAGAGCTGCACCATATTTTGCACTCTCTAGTTTTAGTAAATATACCTCATTCTGCTACTTCTCCCAAGTATGCGGATACCACACGTGCGAGACTTTTTGGCAGCCTAGCCACGTACAGGCCCCTAAAATTCAATGACCACCCTTAAGCTTTCAAAGGGTATATTTCCTCATGTAATTTCCTCACCACCTAGCACAGGTCCTGAAAAGGTCACAGAGGCCCTAAAATGCCAACACCCCCCCCCCCAAATTACCCCTTTTTGGAAAGTAGACCCCCATGGAATTTGATAAGAGCCAAGGTGAGTATTTTGCATGTAGCGCCCCTACCCTAGAATAGGGTGGCAGGTAAATTTAGTTATGCTGGGTGGTAGCTAGCCTGGTTGATTTATAGTGTTAGAGATTAAATGGTTTCATTCCAGTTAATGTGGTTTCTCCCTTCTGTCAGTAGGTGGTGCTGTTGCCTCTGACATTAGAGTGATGAGCTACAGTATACTCAAGTTATTGTTAAACATACTCTTCTCAGCCAGTCAACTCGGTAGTGTTGCATGGTGGGAAAAGGTATTGAACTGGAAGAAGTCAGGTGATCTGGGTTAGTCCTTCCCACCCAGCTCTATCTGGGTGGATACATGTGAAACAGCTCCTGGCTGCTAGGCCTGAAGCCTGAGGCCTATCCAGGAGGCGGTCGGCTGCTAGGCTTGACTGAGGCCTATCTGAGT